>JAUMHM010000004.1:11448298-11478072 GCA_032362435.1 Melikaiella ostensackeni
TTCGGTTTGGTACAAATATCCAACTCAAAAAGTGCTTTCGACTTATTGGGCTGTAACCATCTTAGGTCTGAGATATAATATTTTATATTAATAATAATATTATAAATAATAATAATAATAATATAATTATAGAGGTCCGAGGTTCGATCCCTGAGCCGGTACCTCTGGAAATTTTTCCATGAATTTTCATCGAGGTTCTGGTGGTTCGGATTCCACCATAAGCTGTAGGTCCCCAATCATGCACTTGGCTGCCACCCAGCCCGTGGATGGTGGGATAAAAATTATACCAGACTGACAGATATGTCAAATTATGCATATCTTTTCATCAGACCACTTGATTGCATTAAAAAAATGCGTCCGTATCTGATGATATAAAACCGCGATAGCCCCGTGTAGAACATTCAGTTTGGTACAATTAACCAACTCAAAAAGTATCTTCGACATATTGGGCTGTAACCATCTTGAGCCTAAGATATAATTTTTTATAATAATAGTAATAGTAATAATCATGTTTACGGAAGGACATACAGACAGTCAGACCAATAGACAGACCTCACCGCGAAAATCTGTTTTCGACTTCCGGGGGTCTCAAAACATGGAGATCCGTTGAAAAAGTGAGGTGAGAAATTTCGGACGAACCTAAATACTTATCCATCAATATTATAGAAGATATGAATGTGCAAAATTAATCGAGAAGTACTAGAAAAGGTTAAGACATGATATTGACTCTACTTGAAATAATGAGGGCGATAATAATTTTTTGCGAAGATTTGTTTCATATAATTTAAGACAAACGCAATATACCTTTAAATCTAATTATCGCCATATCGATGAGCAAAATAATTTACACTTGCCATTTTACGATTCGCGATCATTAAAAAAAATGATCTTTCTTATTTTACAGTGCACCACTCCCCACCTCTGCAGCATCATCCAAACGATCTCTACCAAGCTGGAGTGAACGTCCTAGGAACCTATTTAGGCAGCTACCAAGGCGGAAGTGCGGGTAGCGAGAGTCCCGGAAGTCCGATGACCCCTTTAACTCCACTAACACCCCTAACTCCAACAACTCCGACGCATCTGCAGGCTCAGTTCTGTCATCAGAGCGTTTGATATGTAACTACATTACCAGTGATTTAAAAAAATTTTGATTTTCGAGAACTCTAAATTGGAAAGAAAGATGTTTCTGTAAGCGATTGGAGGAGAGGAAAGGAAAGTTATTGTAAATAAAAATTGTAAATAGATACATAAATTTATAGAATAACGGCAGATAGATGGCTGTTGGATATTTAGAGCGTCTTAATGACCATTATTGATCATTATGATCAGTTTTGATGGTCTTTTTGTTACTCTGTAGACTTTTATAAAAGTCTTCTGTTGGAAATACAATTCTTATAAAGGCTTTAATCCACAGAAAGAGTCTGTTACGAAGGAGACAAGCATTCTTATCAAAATGCTTCTAAATAAATCAGCTTTACCAGAATATTATTAATCAATTTATGTAAACTTTATGAACTCGTCAGACATCACATGTCTTGTATAAAAAATGTATGCCAAGTGAATGTACTTGTAAATAAAATATAACTGTTTAATAATTCAACATCTGACATGACGCCAGAACTTTTTTCCGATGATTTAAATTAAATCAATAATGTCAACGTAATGTCGTTTCCATGTTGTGATTTCTTGCGTATTCAAAACGAAACAAGTACTGTTATTAATAAAGAAATTTCTTTACTGTTAATGCTGTTACAAGTTTACTTTATATTTATTTATTACTCGATTCCAACCCAAGCATTTTGCCCCTATTTTTCATCTAAAAGAGGAAGTGATTAAATCAAGGCTGCATTTTGATTTCAAGTGCATTGCTTATATTTCGACATTACTTATTGTTAGTTTACAATATTTACATCACAGAAGGTTTTTAATTAACTATAAGCCGCAGGAAAGCTACAAAATTCCTCTTAACACCCAAAATAAAACGTCTTTACCAAGTTTGCAGTTGTTTCAACATCTCCGTCTTTATTCTGAAGTTCCCGCAATATGGAAATATTGATTTTAAACGCTTAAACAAATATCCAGCGCTTTCAACGAGGTTTAATTTATAATTTATTATCAATAATATATTGCATCAGAATAAATTAACAAACCAAACAAATTTTAAAGTTGAAAGTTTATAAAACAAAAATTTCTACTGAAAAAAAAAACAATTTCATTTCCTGACTAGATGCGAACTATTATTTTACATGCTACCAGCAGAATTTCGAAGGTTTTTAATTTCTTCTCGGTGAGCTTCCTTAGAAAATTATTTATAACATTTAAAACTCTCAAAGCTCCATAGAAAAGTTTCATTTGGATATTTAAGAGCATTTTGAATGTAATATTTACAAAATCATTAACTAGTTTTACTTTCACACCTCATTTGGCATCGACATCATCATTGAGTCCTGGGAAAGATCATCCATCGATTGTTCTGACCCTGAAAAATGTTTCATATATATGTTGATTTAAATTTTACTTCCAAAAGATGAGTTCTCATTTTTAAAGAATTAAAATTCAAAAATTTTTCTCATATACTTCTTTTGAAAAATTCCGAGCATTGGTAAGTTTTTCGTCTAAATTTTTAGATTCTTTTATGTTTCGAGTTTTTAACAACAATACATTCAAACGATGTTTCTTTTTTCTCGTACGTACCATGATTTTGATATAAAGAAGGCGTTGGACTTTTGCAAGTTGCCGGACTCAGCTGCGCCTGTTGCTGATTTTGTTGATGTTGTTGCTGATGATGTTGAAAAGAGTACGTCAAATGTAGATTGATATGCCGACCAAAATCAGCAGGTGATGCTGTCGAATTTGGTGGTGACTGATGAGCTGAACGAAATAAAATTTAATTTGTTAAAATTCAGAAATGCAAGTACAGTTGACTTTAGGGGCAATTTCAAAATGGCGCGTTTACCGTGCTGCCCCTTCATCTTTCCCGTGTGCAGATGTTTCTTTTGTCTCGCCCTCGAGTTTTGAAACCAGACTTGGGTCACCCTCTTGCTCAGCCCGGTCACGTGGGCTATTCTCTCCAGATCCTGACCATCAGGATTGCTATCGAGTTGAAAGTTGGCCTGGAGAACAGACAGTTGCTCCTCCGTGAAGGTTGTCCTTACCCTTTTGGCTTTATTTCCGCCTTTATGTCCGCTCTCCGAATCACCACCTTCTGCAAAAATTCCAATTAAATGTTTCAAAACTGAAATTTTGATTTGTAACCGTAGAGCTAGCAGGGTTGCCACAGAATCTGAGTAACCTGGAAAAGGTTCGGAATTTTCAAAAAGCTCTCAAAAACCAGGAAGAAAGATGAAATTTTGAAGAAGTGTCTAGTTTTTTCTAGTGGCATCTATTTTAAAGTTACAATCATTAAAAAAATTTTTGATGGATAAATAGAAAGGACTTAAATAACATTATGGTTTAGACATCATGAAAATTGTATAATTGAACGGTTGGGTGCAATACCGGTCCGCTTGATTTGTTTAAGGTTTATGGGGGCTTTTTTCCGATAAAACTTCGTTAAAAATTTCATCTCTTTCTATAATAATTCTAAATTTCATTTTCGGATATGTTCCATTTACAGACTTCCAATTTGACATGGTGCAAAATTAAATGTTTTAGTAATAAACGATTTTGAGTTTCAAATTATTAATTTTCACAATGACTTTTTGTTGTTTGCTTGTTTCAATTGTTCAGTAATGAAGGCTCGCATTAGAAAATATAAATTATTAAAAATTTTTCAGAATATTATAAAAAAGTCAGAAAACATGTCCAAATTTTAAACAGTAAAGAGTGTTAAATGAAATTCTAAATCATTCTTGAGAATTCCACAAGATTCTACTCTCGAAGATTTTAGATCATTCCAAAACATTCCAGAATTTTTAGAATATTCTGAAAATGTCAAGAACCTTACAGAATCTTCAGAAAATTTTGGAAATTGAAGAATCCCAGAACGCTTTAGCATATTCAAATTCAAAAATTCAGAATAGTCTAGAAATGTTCATTGATGGAACCCAGGCTTGTGATCGTAATTCTAATCTAAATATCATATGATTATAGGACAAGACTTATTTTGCTGTGTTAATAAGTACTCAATTTTACCTCTATTAATAGATTTTTTTTTCAAATCTGTTGTAAAGACTGAAATTTTGAAACTGGAGTTCCGTGTCAACTGGCAAGCCCGGCAACGAACTTATAGTAAGTTTAACAGGGAAATTTTAGATTCACACATTTATTTTAGTGGTGCCGTCCGATAGGATACTTTCTCGAGATCGGATTGTATCGAGTCGGTTTCGTCTCGGATTGGGATCGGGTTTTCGATACTCGGTATCGGTTTGGTATCGGCTCAACTTGGTGTCGGAAAGTCGATATATAGGCTCGGGATCGGCTCGGGATTCCGGTACTCCTTCCCCAGATGTGTTTTTGTTACCTGAACGTCTCAGACCTAGCGTAAGGGAAAATTGCACAATGGAGCTGATGTCGAACGGTTGAAGCCCGGCTCAACGGGGTTTGACTAGAGCTGGCAGTTTATGTGTGGGGGTTTGACCGATTGTTTGACCATTGTCACATTTCACTCTCTGCTTGGTGTAAGTAAGAAGTGCACACCTGCAGAAGGAATATCGGAATCCTGAGCCGATCACGAACCGATATATTGACTTTCCGATAGTGAGTCGAACCGATACCAAATCGATACGATCCCAACCGATACTGGAGGCTAATATCAGCTCGAAATCATGTCGGTATCGAAAATTAATGCTCGACGGCACAACTAATTTATTTCTCATACAAAATTTACAAAAATCAGAAGATAAGCAAGTCTGTTTGCAACAGATTTGAATTTAGACAGATTTACTTGAGAATAAATTAGGTTTTTGGGTACTAATGAATCTTGAGAATGATTAATAGAGTGAAGAGTGTGATTGCTGGATAATGACTGGTATAATCTCACCATCTGACGACGTGTTGTTCCCTTCGACCACATCGAGATAGTGAGCCTTGCAGAGCAATCGAGCATCCAGGAGGGCGAATTGCTCCCCGGTCGATAATTGGCGTGAACAGGCGTCGCACGCGAAGCAGGCCAAGTGGTAGACCCTTTCTCTAGCTCTTCTCACCCAATCGCCCGCACCCACGCTCCTACCGCATTTAGCGCACTTTGCTCCGAAGGTTCTGTGAACACGTACGAAGGAACTTCCGGTTAGGAACTGAAGTTTCAACTTTTCGTCTTATAAACAACAAATCTGCTTTATTAAGAGTTCACGATAAATGTATTCTTAAAGCACGACAAGCTACTTTTTCTTACTCCATGGAATAGAAGTTTCTGAAAGGTCAGAACGATTTATTGAATTACAGTCTTTAATGTAAATCCAGTGCTAAATAATAAATGAAAGCGTATTAACTTCTGCCACAAAGAGTGGAACCATAAAAAAAAGTTTTAAAATTTTAAGTCTTGATTAGGACCTACGGATGGGAAGGATAATCCTATTGTTTCCAAAGAGAATGCTAATGCAAAGAAGTTCTCTCGCACTCAAGACATCTTGATTGCGCCCACGCGTTTCATGTATCCCTTAGACTATACTTCCAAAGAAAGGGATTTGAATTTTGAGTGTCTTTATCTTACAGCAAGATTGTTTTGTTACGAAGTGTAGCCTCGTCTGTATCAGCTCAACAACTATCTATACTTTACCGGATATATATTTAAATTTGGTCTTACAGACAATCACGGGATATTGCCGGAAGAAGGTACCATTCCAGAAAATGAGACCCGCTCCTGGCGGAATCGTGGAACAGTTTCAGTTGGATAAGGAGCGACCCAATGATATGTGTCTTCTGCATTCTCCCCGCAAGTGCCGCAAAAGAATTACTTACAGTGAGCAGCCACTCCCGACGAAGCCCCGCGGTTGTCTGTAAGACTAAATTTCTTTATTTGCATCCAATTATTAGAAACCCTGGTGACAGTTGCAGAATAAGATTTAATGAATCTGATATTTGTATCTGCATGATTCCATATTCAATCAGCTCTTATTTCAAAGTGACTCGATACCCATGTGGAAAAATTTCATGGCAGTCTGGTGTCAGACCTGGCCCAGATCTGGCTTTATCTAGACTGAAAGGAAGGACTGTCTAGAAGGACTAATCTATCTGGCCAAGGTCTGGCGCAGGTCTTGCTCAGGTCTGACTTTATCTAGACTGTCTAGTCTGGCAGGTCTGATCTGTCCCAGGAAGGGCGCTGCTCAGCTATACAAGGACAAGAAAGTTCTAAGTTCGGTCTGGAAGGTCTGGTCTGGCCAAGGACTGATCAGCTATCCCAGAAAATAAAAATAAGAAATTCACACTATCAAAAGAAGATTTTTTTCTTCTTATCACCTTGACATTCTTGTCTGGGCCTGATTTGTCGCTGATCAGCTAGCCAAGAACAAAAAATTCTAAGTTCGGTCTGAAAGGTCAGTCTGGTCCAAGAATGGCGCTCATGAGCTATCCAAAAACAAAAAATCTAAGTTCTGGTCTTGGCCAGGTTTGGCCGTTTGGCACTGATCAATTAAATATACTTACAGTGAAAAATGATTTTTTTCCAATTCATTGAAAACTAAAGTTTTTGGCCCAAGCAATTGGTATTTATTGCTCAATCATTTCCAATCCGGCCAAATTATTTTCTTTTGCAAGGGAGTCCAGTCAGCGGCTGACCGGCTTCAAATTAGTTGCTACTCAGACATTTACTAGCGGCTGACCAGCTAATAACTAGCGGCTGATCAGCCATTAACTATTGGCTGACCAGTCAATAAGTAGCGGCTGATCAGCCACTCACTAGTGGCTGACCAGCCAATAACTAGCGGTTGATCGGACGTTCTGACCTGGGGCTAACAATTTAAAAATGTTGCACTTTTGACCCAGGCCAGACCCAGGCCAGACCATCTGGTCAGCGTCAACTCTGGAAACTAGACGGTTAGGTCTTGGTCGGGCCAGCGCCAGAAGATTTTTCCACACGGAAACGATTCCGCTATTAATCGGCAGTCCTTCTGAGCGAATCCACGTCATTCTGAATCAACTTCTCAATTCGTTGAAATTCCAAATGATTCCACATCATTCTGGATAATTTTTTCATTCCATTTTTATTCGCACTTTTTCAAAAGTCGTTTCCGGTGGCGTATTTACTGAAAATAGCGCCCACGGCAAATATTGAATTTGCGCCCCTGTGCAACATACCTAACAATAATTGTCGTCTTTTTTAAATTTAAACTTTTGTATTTTATTTTTATATCATGTAATTAATAACTTTATTTATTTATTTCTAGTTCTATTGATATTCATATAGTGGACAGTAGATACTAGGTAACACTCCAACGGCGCTTATGATTTCGAGTCCAGCTCGAAGTAAAATGTTTATTAGTCCTGCTTGCATTTAATCACAAACGCAGTGCTTGGTGGTATAAAATTACTGTTAAGGTACATTTTTAAGTAAGCATAAAGAGCCTCATGGGAGTGTTTTGCAAATCCGATAAAGGAGCGTCCCTCGAGATTTTATATATTGAGGGGTTATCGTCTGCAGCTTGGGATGCATTAGAGTCGAATGCGCCAGCGATCTTGTTCGCGCTTTAACCGCCTTTATTTATCAGGCATGCATGCGTTTTCTTTTATCACTTTCTCTCTCTCTCTTTCTAGTCCTTTGCCTCTGCTGCTTTAAAACAACCTTGACGCCCGCACGTTATCCGGAAGCTTAGATACGCTGGTACGAACACCATGACACTTAAACGCACACATGCGGCAATACAAACGCGACCAATTCATCTTGAAGTCCCATGGGTAGGCATAAGTAAGCTGCCCCATAAGCCTCCGGCAGAGTGTATTGATACATTCGTTAGGGACTTGAGACTAAAGTCCTTTATCTGTTTCGCTCTTTGAATTTATTGACTGCGTTTGCAGGACTGCAGGTGGCTCTTCTGGATATTCGCAATATTCTAAATTCCATCAAATAAGTTTAATTTTTGAACAGTCTATGTACGGAATTATTATATAATTAAATTCATGTTTCGTGGTCGATTCGATATGAAACTTGGGAACGCACCCATCAGTCACAGATTGAGCCCAATTTGAACGCTCTTAAACGGATCAGTTACTAATTTAAAAAATTTGGGACTCTAAATCTGAAGTTTCGAATCAGGTTAAAAGTGGACTCAGCGAAGGAAAGGGAGTGATTCATTTTCCGAACAGACACTTCAGCAACATCCTCCCGTCGGTCATGTTCTTGTCCTTATGCCGTGACTGCTTCGCTAGCTAACACCCACGCAGTCTGATCCAAGAGTCATTCAAGGGCTTTTAATTCCCATCTCGATGTCCGGGAATGCAAGAGGAGACTGAGAGGGGGACCTGTTATCGCGACCCCACAGATGCCCCACCCGGGCCCACCGGGGTAGTCGCGTGGCCACGAACGTCGATGTGGTCGTAAGATATTCCGCGGGGTCTGGAGTGAGGGGTCCAGGCTACGAGGCGAGCTGAACTCGAGGTTCTGAATCGGGATGCACTTTCCGTGTTCATGAATATGATAATGGGCTAATGGCTGCTAGTCGTTGTTTAATTACCGGCCTGCCCGTTCCACCATCCACTGCCCCTACCTTCCTACCCTCCTACCCTGTGCCTTAGCTGCATGAAACCACCGGCCATTCATTTTAAGATGCGTGCGTGTGCCTTGTACCCCGATGCCCGGACACGGCTACCGTTTGCATTGCCGTAGATCCTCCAGTCTCCATCGCAAACCTGCAGGAACTGTGGAATAACTTTAGACAATTAAGTCTGATCACAAGAGATGCTCTTCACTGACGTGCACGAAAAAATTATCTGATTTCCAATCATTTATCTTATGTTTTTCAGTATCATTACTGAGAGATTCAAATTCGGCGCGCCCCAAGGTGCCACTTCTGACTCATCTTTCCTACTCTTGCAGGATGAATGGAATAACAAAAATATCATTGTTAGTATATCTACTTCTACGACGATCGCAGGTCATAGATTCCTACGACTTGTAGTTCATCGCGAGATTTATAGTAAGTCAGAGTTAAGATGGTGAAGCATGACTCAAAAAAATTACGCGGCAGATTCCTCGGACCTCCCGCACGCTCGATACTAATTATCCAACGTTGACCCTTCAAAAAATTCCTTCTCAAATACTTCGAATAGCTGATATTTTCGCAAATCTGCGAGTCATGAACTTCCCACGTTTGTGGCGCTGAGAGGCGGGAGGAGTGTCGTTTAACCAATCTCTCAAAATGATTGTACCTTCTCTTGAACTATCTCTAATGAAGCCCTTAGCAGAATATATAAAAATTATTAAAAATTCAAATTTTATTCTTGAGACAATGTTCTCAGTGAGGGTCTATTTCCCGCCGACTTTATCCGCGGAAGGGACCGTATCGAGATACCATCAAAGATAATCTGGACAATGATACCCACCATATTGTGATCAGATATCAAGATACGCCGCGCAGCTTAGTAGGGATGGCTAGGTATCCTGACAGAGTATCTGATTGACAGTTGGATAAACACGTTGGGTAGTCCCCGCTGGACTGGACGCTCCGTACAATCGACAAGTCATTTCATGAGCTTGTATAAACTTATAACCAATACCGATCTCTTCCAACTGAAAAATGTGTGTAATTTTTTTAATGATTTGAAGAATTTTTAATTTAATTACTTTGCTTCAAATGAAGCTACAGAATATGCAGTATTCGCAGTTCTTGACGATTAGATGAATAAGTTGTTAAATTTATTGCGACGAAGGCGTTACTAGTTTGTGCTGAAGAAAGGTCTCTTCTTAGTAATATTAGATAATGGTTTCGTTGAGTTCGAGGACGAAATTCAGCGCTATGAATATTAGTGCATGGTCATGAACCGAGTGCCAAGTTCGGACCAAAAGTTCATTCAATGTTGTATAACCACGGATGGACGTGTAGAGCCTTCGGAGAAGCACAAGAACACCATTGTTCCCTGCAATCCCTACCTATCTGTCTAGAATGTCCATATCATTCCTTTTCACTTTAGTGATATAAGCTGAACATGAAAACCGGAATCACCTGAAAGTACATGCACAAATAGCACTCTTAACACCAGTTTATTAAAGTTAGCATTTGCTTTTTATTCCTACACGTTGAATGCTCAATATTTAAGATTCATTTTATTGCCGATATGGGTAAGGTTCATTGAAGGGAAGTAACTAGTTCCTTTTAACTATTTACTGCAACTAATTACTTTTTTTGGTAACGATATTGGTAACAAAGTTACTTTTGTAAGTAAGTAACGAACTGGTAACTAGTTACATTTTTTCAGTAACAGAAACTATAAAAATCATTAATTTTTCAGTTACTTTCGAAATCTAGTTCACAAGTCATTTTTACGACAATCAATCAATTTTATTGCTTTTTCCCTGAAATTCAAAATTTTGGAAAATGTATACAAACACATTTAGAAAGAGAAAATAATAATTTCAGAGTTGAATAATCATTTTTTTGGTTAAAAAATTCTATTATTTGTTAGAAAATTTCATTATTTTGTTCATAATTCAACAATTTTGATAGAAAATCATTCTTTTTATTTTGAAAATTCAACTGTTTTATTGAAAATTCGTCTTTTTAGGTTCAAAATTTAACTATATTTTGGTAGAAAATTCAATTATTTGTTTGATAATTAACTTTTTTGTTGAAAGTTCAACTCTTTTGTAAAAACTTCTCCTTTTTGGCTTAAAATTTCAACAAACCGGTTGATTTTTCTTCTCTCTCGACTGAAAAATTAAATGTTGTGTTAAAAATTCGTTGTTTGGCTAAAGTGAACTGTTTTTGATTTAAAACTAAAATCTTTTTTGTTTGAAATAGCAATTATTACATTTTTCGTTTAAAAATCACATTTTATCGTTAAAAATTTAAGTATTTTGTTGAAAATTCATCTTCTTTTGATGAAAAATTTACCTATTTTCGAGAAAATTTGTTTTCTTTTTGGTTCAATATTTTTATATATATTTTTTTTTTTGTTAAAAATCCAACTATTATGTATTGAGAATTCATCTTTTTTGGTTGAAAATTTTATTATTTGTTTCAAAATTTAATTTTTGTATCCAAAATTCAATAATTTTGAAGAGAACTCGCCTTTCTGGCTTTTGATTTAAGACTAAAATCATTTTTGGTTTAAATATAAACTATTACATTTTTCGTTAAATATTCATCTTTTTTCGTTGAAAGTCAAACAATTTGGTTGAAAGTTAAACTCTTTTGTCAAAAATTCATGTTCTTAGTTTGTAATTCATCATTTTAGTTGAAAATTTATCTCTTTCATTGAAAATTTACCTTTTTTGTAGAAAAATCGGTTTTTTGTGAAAAGTTACTTTTTCAACTGAAAATTTAACTGTTCCGTTTTTGGTTCAAAATTTACCTTGTATTATTTTAGAAATATTATGTCGGTCATGACTAACCTACAAATTTCAATAAATTTAAATGATTTAATGATTATTTTAATTAAGTAAGGTTTGCCAATAAGAAATTACATTTTTGCAGGTGATGATTTTCATACCAATTTGACACGTCAACATGAGTGAAAAAGACTTCTTTTTCTGTGCAATAAATTCTACCGACCTTCGCAGCAGGTTCTGTACGACTAAAGATTTGAAGATAAAATTTCGTGAAACTGAGGACTACTCACAGAGCGTAGTCGTGCCTGCAGTAAAGTCGCGTGCCACGAAGGAAGCAAGAGTGCTGGTCGTGCAAAGGTCTGGCACAGGCACAGCACCTTAAGCACCTCGAGTGCCATGTTCGTCCGCCAACGCACAACACTGTCCGCTCTCGCACTCGTTCTCCACAGCCACCGCACTCCATTACCCCCGGTGAGATGTCCGGTCCGATGATTCCCCCGGTTGTTCCGGGAGCCGAATTCGGCACAGAACCCTCGCACGAGGCATCCTGACTAGTGTCCTCCACCTCCGTCTGAAACAAAGCGACCACTAAGTTGGGAACATTTCGCTGGCCCCACCACCCACGCAAATGCAACTTTCTTCGGCCTAATATTTAGTGCAGAATTTGTGCAAATTTCTGCAACCAAAATTAGAATTTGAGCAACACCGGGAGTACCTGATTTAAAAAAAAATCCTGGCGGGGTCCAACGAAATATTTCGCTTGCCCCGACATTATCTAAAATCAACTTTATGTATGGTCCTAATCTATACAAAAAGTAAAAGACTATGTGAGATGTTATTGTCTTTTTTCCTCTGTCTGTAGTCATTTATTTATTTTAATCAGTTGAGTGCTCATACATCTAGATGGAAGTGGAGATCTCTCTCTATTCCATTTCAACTTTTTTCATATTATTATAAATTTTCAAATCCAAATGTTTACATTTTTACTAAAAGTCTGTATAATGGTCTTCTATGCACCAAGTAATTTTTTACCGAATTTTAAAAATTGTAATTAATAAGGTCTGATGATGAAACCAGACAGACCTCGAAAGGTTACACATTAAATTTTATCCGGAAATTCTAATTAATTAATAAAATTGTTGATGATCTGAAAATCGTATAAGTATATTTTAATTTTCCATAATTGTTGCTATTAATTTGTTCGCCTTAATTTGAGCAAATTTGTGCAATCAACTCAATCCTTAAAAACCACCCCTAGAAATTTTAGCCAAACAAATTCAGCGTGTCACCACGTAAAACAGCCATGATATTTTGAAATAAATCACACAATTCACCTTCATAAAACTTCAGGTTAGATCCCCAGCCTCATAATAATATTTTACAACCCCCAAAAACCACCCCTATCACTTTTGACAAAAAAATCCAAAGTGTCTTTATATAAAACAGCTGTAACATTTTTAAAGCGAAAATAGTTTCACAAGCCATCTTCATAAAAATCTAAGTAATATTGCTGACCCCACAATAATATTCAAAATCCTAAAAAACCATCCTTATCACTTTTAACGAAACAATTCCAAAGTGTCTCCACGTGAAACAGCCATGACATTTTTAAATTGAAAATTGTCACACAAGTTATCTTTAGAAAACTCCAAATTATATTTCCATTCCCACAGTAATATTCAAAACCCCCCAAAAACTACCTCTGGCACTTTTAACGAAATAAATCCAATGTGTCTGCATGTAAAACAGCTATAAAATTTTAAAATTGAATATAGTCACACCAGTCACCGTTATAAAACTCAAAGTTTTATTTCCAGCCCCATAATGATATTCAAAAACTCTCAAAAACTACCCCTATCACTTTTAACAAAACAATTCCAAAGTGTCTCCACGTAAAAAAGCCATAAAATTTTCAAATTGAAAATAGTCACACAAGTTATCTTTAAAAATCTCAAGTTGTATTCCCAGCCACACATTAATATTTAAAAACACCCCAAAAACCACCCCTAGCACTCTTAACGAAACAAATCCAAAGTGTAACTACGAAATCAGCCAAGCACGGTGAGCGTCAACCATCTTCAACCTAAAAGTTGTTGATCTCAACGTTTCTTTACAGAAAGTATATTTCTGATGATTGGTGAGTAGTTTAAAGGCAAATTTAAAATCTTGGGAGACTTAAATTGTAAAAAATATATATTATATTCTAACTTTACAAAAATTTGAATATTTGATGACTATATTATCACGTCAAACAGAAAATTAAATCAAATTCTTACGAAATACTTTTTTAATATAATAACTCCCCCTTCTACAGGTTTTGTTCTTGAATGAATACATATTTTGCGTGAAAATATAATTGAATCTTACTCCTTTCAGAAAAGACTAGATACACTTTTTCAATATATAAAACGTTTAAAAACTATCCAAGGGTTGGGAGTAAATTGTACGGTTTTTCACAGATGACTTGCTGAACAATTATTTAATAAAAAACCTTTCGGTGATTTTAAGTATAAAGCTAGGTAAGATGTATTTACTTAAACGTTCTATGGGTGGTTTTCGTGGATTGTTGAATATTATTCTCGGGTTGGGGATATAACTTGGAGTTTTGTGAAGGTATAACTGCTGTGATTATTTAAAATTTTAAAAGTATCTTGGGTGTTTTGTGAGGTGACACTTTGGATTTTTTTCGCTATAAGTATTGGGGGTGGTTTTTGAGGATTGTTGAACGTTATTGTGGGGTTATGCATATTACTTGGAGTATTCTAAAGGTGACTTGTGTGACTATTTTCAATTCGAAAATTTTATATCTGTTTTAAATGACGACCTTTTTGGAATTGTTTCGTTAAAAGTGTTAGGGGTGGATTTGGGAAATTGTTGATTATTATTGTGGGGTTCGGAATATAACATGGAGTATTCTAAACGCGACTTGTGTGACTATTTTCGCTTTAAAAATGTTACGGCTGTTTTACATTTTTGTCAAAAGTGATAGGGGTGATTTTTGGGGGTCGTAGAAGTTTATTATAAGGTTGGGGATCTAGCCCGGAGTTTTCTGAAGGTGACTTGTGTATGGACATTTTAAAAAAGGATTTATAAGCAATTCAATTATTCTGTACTCATTCTGGTGCAAAATTATTTTAAAACTTTAATAATTTTTCATATCGGCGAGGTATCTGATTTTTTATGAGAAACTACGTCACTTTAATTTTCAATGACCTACGCCCATATGTTTAATTATTATAAACAATTTCAGTTTTTATTAAGACCATTATTTGTAGTTTTTTTCAGAAAAGTCCAGCAATATAAAAAAATCTGAATTTCGATAAAATTTCAGTTAAGGAGGTTCTCAGCCTATAGGGCAGAAATGCATTGTACTATAATCATATGCACCATAGGAATCTTTTATGAGCCATATCGGACATGCCCAATATTTTTTAAATTATACGTACACTGCAAAAAATATCTGTGGTAAATTTTCCATATATGTATCGGATGTAAGTTACTCATACTAGGACTGAAATTTCCCTATACCTGAGTATGGGAAAAATGCCAATTTTCTGATATAATGGTTGTATTTTTTCTATATCCGCTTGGTACTTTTCCTATAAAAAATTAGTATTTTTCCTATTTCTGTGTAAATGAAAATCACAACTTAATAACTTTTTTAAATCGTAAAATACTTTATTGCTTTATTACATTATTTATTATAATATATACAAAGGAATTTAATTGCATAAGAGGGAAAAGCTATTAAGGAAGAGGAAGAACATATGTTTCAATAGCATCAAAATCGTCTTCCTTTCCTATACAGTCCATCAATTTTTGTACTTGAGGTTTGAACGTATGAAGTTTCCTCTTCTTTTACCCTCTGTTGTGTCCTGCATTATGGCTGATTAAAATATATATATATATATATATATATATATATATATATATATATATATTGTTCATAATTAATTTACTGTAAGTCTTTACAAATTTGATCAACATCGATGATCGATAAATCGTTAAAAGATTCTTCGTATCGTTCCTTTCTTACGTCACTGTTCCCAGTTTAAGCATGGTCTAAGGAAGATTGAAGTGATATTACCAATCTAGAAAAATATGAAGACAATTTTAGTAAGGAATTATTAGGCTAAATGTACTTTCAAGTGAGTTGATAAAGTAATAACATTGCTAGAATGAGATGAACGTATTTCATCGACATGTGAAGACTGTGAAAAATAGATATTTTCCACTTGCAAAGCTTTGTCTATGTCTATGAGAAAGCAATGCATACAGTAAGCCAAAAATCAATTAAATTATTCAAAAGTCTGCCACACTCAATTGTGGGGCACAAATATACAAAAAGACAAAAAGGTTTCATAAATGTAACTTTTACGTTGCAACAATGCTTGATGCTTGTTGTATACTTCAAATTTAGACATAAAATTTTGGAATTATTTAAACTATTATAAATGTATATAGCTCAAAAATATAATCTACAGTTCGTAGTATTTAGGCAATGTGCTATAAGCTGCATATATTCTAAGAAGTCAGAGACCAAGCATCAAGAGCTGTGAATGGTATATGTACAGGTATTGCGTGTGCATGTGATATTGGTGACACGTTTGTTCTTTAGTCGAAAATCGAATCTTTAAGAGTAAAGACCTGCCTTCCGAGTGTTCGAATAAATTTGATTCTTTCAACCTGTATTAAACTGTTATTTCTCATAACCATTTATCCAATAAAAATTAACTCACCACAAGAAGAAGTCTTTGCAGAATTTTGCTTCACCTGTTGCTTTTTTCTTCTTTTCGTCAAAAAGGCTAATGACACTATTTTATTATATTCAAAATAACTCACTCACTTTTTTCACTGGTAGAACTTAAAACATTTGACAAATGTACTGCAAATATCATGAATCACATGCTTGACACCATGATTAGATTATGCTTCACTCTATTCATCCTTCTGTAATTACTATGGTTGCAGCGCATGTGCACTTCACTCCGGTGCGGATACTTAAGCTGCGCATCGACGTTTCATGTTTGACTTTAAGTTTTACCATATAGCAGTGTATGAAATGCTCGAAGTGTAGGGAAAATTTTCAAGTGACCAACAAAAAATTTCCATGCTTTTCTGACATATTCAAAAATATCAAAGAAAAGCCACATTGTCGTATAGAAAAATTACGATTACTTTTTAAAGTGTACTTTTTGCATTTTCCAGAAATTGTTATTTAGTCAGATTTTACAAAATCCGGCGGCCCTTTAGCAAATATTCACCATTCTTCTCCCTACTTCTATATCATACTGATCATACACTATTATATATAAAGAAGTTCAAAAATTAAGGACGATAATAGCACATACGTTTTCTTGTCCATTCGAATCAAGTCTCCAAGACGTGTACGAGAAGAGCACTTAAAGTCCACCATTAGAAGAGACTTAAAAATTAGTCATTTTTAATGCACGTATTGGAAGTTTTTCCATTTACGTACATTAAACTTAAAATAGTTACATTAATTTTCATGTACATGTGCATGAATTCTTGAATTTGTATTGTGTACGTATATAACACAGTTGCAAAATTTAATGCACATGTACATGAACATTAATATAAAATACTTTAAATTTGATGTACGTGAATGGGAAAAACCTCCAATAAGTAAACATTAAATCCGACAGCATTTTCAATTATTTACTATAACAGTGTCCTTGTTTTCTAAGTTTCCGGCAATGTTGCTGTTAGCTTGTTGCAACATTGATAAGAGTGTTGCTAAAAATCAACCTCCTGAACAACCTTGCGGGGACCTTGTGAAAACCTGGAATCAACCTTACAGTAACATTGCACACTAATTCGTGCAAGTTTCATACAAGTGAGTCTTGTTGCAATAACATATGAAACGAAAATGGTTACAGAAACTTTTGGGGCATCCTTTTCTCTTTGGGTAAAAGGATTTCGGTTTCAGAACCAGATATTCCTTCAGGAACAAAGGGGATCGCATTTAAGCATATTCGCATGTGGGGCTTAAAAAGGGAGGCAATAATGCGGAACGGAATCCGCAACCCCCGTAGTAACCCCCGCATTGTAACACCAGTTCAAGGTACGGTCCCATCATGACAGGACTGGTGATGGATGCGAATTAGCTCAATCCGTTTCGTTTCACTCTCCTTCAAAAATAAATTCTATTTGAATCTTTATAGTTATTGAAATGATCTCTATCTGAACAAAGAGCCACCAATTGAACTTCATTCTCAGAATCTTTTGGTCTAAGTAGGCGCACGGGCAAAAAGCTGTTTCAACACCTAACCGCATGTATGGTAAATTAATACAAGTGATTACCGAAAGATACCATCATTAAAAACAACTTAAATTCAACTTATAGGTTCAAGTTTGTCCCCAAATTGAAAGTTCTTGCAATCTGAACAATGAGCTACCAAGTGAACTTCAGTATCAGAACCTTTGGCCTGAGTAGAAGAATGGGCAAAAAGCTGGTTCAACACCTAATCGCATGTAAATTTATACAAGTGATTATCGAAAGACACCATCATTAAAAACAACTTTAAGTCAACATATAGGTTCAAGTTTGTCCCCCAAAATGAAAGCTCTCAATATTACGTTTATACGTTTATACCTTTGCTGTATCTAATTGTGTGGCATAAACGATCCAGCGGCAGCTGGTCAAGCGAGAGGACACCCCGCAGTGAGCGACACTGTAGCCAGCCGCGACAGAAGCAATCACTCTTCTGGGTCTGGTATAGATACTATCGAGGATACTATAGAAGTATAGACTATATATGGTATACACAGCCTTTCCCTATATTCTATGAGTACATCTATGAGAATTGAGCACGAGATCATCACAAAGCCAACCCCCCTTCTTGGCGCTTCGGTAGGTTACGACCTACCCCATGACATAAAATCCCTCTAAATACGGGCCCGGGAGACGCACGCCTATGAGTACATAAAGCACATTGGAGCCGGATGGTCCTTTTATACTGTGTTAGCGGCCTTGTTACAATCAAATTTTCACTGTCGTGGTCGATGTACGTTTCAAGACCCAACCCCTCGAGTCGATAAAGTCAGAGTAGAGGGGCGTAGCCGACGCTTGACTGTGTCTAACTATAGATAGACAGGTCATTTATAAGAGGTTTTCCGTATTCTGTTGAGTGTTGAGTTTTCAGATTATATACTGGAAAAAGACTTCAACAATCAATAGGTTCATCTCATGATTCAGTAGTGAACGGTATAGTTTATAAGAATTTAATGGATTTCAGGAACAAAAGGAACAACATAATTATGTTCATGTCCTTAATAGGTCCTCAGGACGTCCGTCCCAAAAATTTCTGCAGAACAACCTTTGGACTTGTGTGCCCATTGCGAATAATGGGATTTTTATAGAAAGAAGAGGAATATATGAATGTGGATATAGGAATGTGAGATAGAGTGTTTTAAAGAACAAATGAGTCTTGAGAGTGGGTTGATCAATTATAGGATCTGATTGTGCCTTAGATAAATGACGAATTATAGGAACCGTATTAATTATAAGAACAGGATTGTCGCAATTGAAGTGTGTCATCGGAATAAGGTCTTGTGATGTTTTGATGACAGTAATAGCTTCGAATTGCATTGGGACTCAAATGACTAATAATTTTGTGAAGAAGACACGGCTCAAAGTTATGAAAACATTGTAATACCGATAATGGTGCCATAAAAAACAAAAGATTATTTGGATTAGCTAACTATCTCTCTAGTCAAATTGCTCTAGATTACCATTAAAGTTGGCCTCAATCTTTTTGTGTTTTCGAAATTTCACTATATAAATTGAAATTATATAACAATGGATTTTTTTTATTAACGTACGTAAACTTGTCGAAAGTGTGTGTAGGATACTCTGGTACCATTTCATATACGCCAGACATCAAGATTGTCTTCAAGTCGTCGTGAACATACCTCAATGGTTTTTGTTAAAATAAAGTATGTGACGAAAGAGGTTTACCATATGGTTGTCTGCATTCTTCAGTTATTAAGCCTTTTCAATATGTTTGAGCTGGTTACGTTGAAGAAGTGAAACGATTTACTATTTTTTTGGAAGCCTTTTTGATTTAAGGCTCTTTCCACCAAAAATTTATACCAGGGTAAATGAGTTAGTTTATCCGGTCGATTTTGATCATTTGACCTCGCTATCAGTCCGTTACGTATATAGAAAGAGTGCAAAAGTTAGTAAATTTGAAGATATTAACTATTCTTAGTTGGTTTATAACAAGCCTGGGCAGAGTCGGGGAAATTTACTCAAATCCCAGCTTTTGGCGCCCTCACTACCGATGCTTTTCCGTTGTTCACTACACGGAAGATCTTTTCAGCAAGGTGAGAGCATAGGTAATGAGGGCGCCAACATCTGTGAACTGAGAAAATTTCCCCGATCCTGCTCAGGTCTGGTTTATAAGCTGAAAATCAACATCCTTATAGTTGATCGATTAACCAAAATTACATCTAAATTTTTCGAGGAACCGAGTCTTCGTTAAAATCAATTGACGTCGGCTCACCACAACCGACTGTTGTGGTTTTTTACATAGTCGTAAATGACCCTCATATTCGAAAGCTGTTCTGGCAATAAAAATATGAAAAATATGGACATGTGCACGGCGCACTGCAACCTTTGTGATTGGACTTACCCCTTCCACTCCCCTGTGTGTCTCAAGGCATGTACACGTAAGAGTACATTACACTGAGAGCAACACGATTTACTTAAATTTAGGGTGCAGAGCGCCCTTCGTCAAAATATCACGCCCCTCTTACCCCAAGCCACGGCATATAAGAAAGACTACCGAATACAAATGGCAGGGTATGGCGTTTCTAACTGACGGGGCTGGTCTGCGTTACTGTGAAACGATAGAAACCTTCCTACGTGTCATATAGGTAGTACCCAACACGTAGGTATTATGTTACGATTCTATTATGTAAGTTCCATGAAGAGCCACTACCAGGGCTTTCGGTGACGTATGGTTAACCACCGACCATAACCAGCCAAATGCGAAGCCAAATGTTCACACTTACGCGAGTAGGCGCCTTTTATTGTACGTGTATAGTGTGGAGTTGCTTAGAGGGAACGAATTTATGCTCTCGAGAATACATGCTACATATGTATGCTATTCAAAGGTACTTTTGTTGAACCGGAAAACTAGCCTATACTTCCCATGGACTCAAAAGTGGATCTAAATACCAATTTGTTGTACCTCTTTCTGATGAAGTGGCTGAATCTGACATTTTAGAGTAAAATGAAAAAGAGAGGGAAAATGATATAGGGGAAAGGTGCCTAAGACGGGCCCTCTTTCATATTTTCCAAAAAAATTTGATCTTAAGTAACCTCAGAAGTAAAAACGATATCTTACATTATACTTTGTTATCTGTTTTATAAAGTGCATATACATACAAGTTCAAAAAATGTTCAAAAGACATTAAATTTTGATGTTGTCATGTTGAAAAAAACCTGTCAAGTGGCCCGTCTTAGGAACACAGTTTCATAAGACAAGTCCCTTTTAAAAACTGTCAAAATCATTTTATGTAATACTTGACATTGATAAATTTTATTCGCAGTATATTGTTTAACCATTAATGTACCTTGATGATGCATTATACTAGTTACACTCCATAAGGGAATTCGGGCATTGTCCGAAACCTTTGCTCAGAATTAGTTTTACTCACTAGGAAATGCCCAAACCCGAAATGTGATAAGCTCGAATGCGCTTATGAAGTGTAACATATGTACAAAATACATAATAAAACGGAAAATATGCGTTGAATAAAGACAATCATGAAATGAGTGTTATAAAAAAGTAAAATGAAGTAAACATTTATATAAAGTTAAAATCACGAATATAATTTACCTTCGAACAAGAGTTAATTGATATATAGCGAACAAGTAACATATTTTTAAGAATTTCGTGCTGGTGATCTAAAGGCAGAAAGAGGTTAGGTGAGGTTAGGAGAGGTTGTCTCTGATTAGTGAAAATTTGAATTTCTGAATTTGCTACCTGCACATAACAGTTTGAAAGCTTAGAAAATTATCTATAGAAAATAACAACTATTCGTAGTCTAAAATCACCACAAACTGTTAAATTAGGACTTCTAAGATAGGTAAGAATTCATAATCTGAAGTGCTAAAACAATGTTTACTTTCTGCTTTTGTTAGTTTTCTTGCATTGTTGAAAAAAACATTTGGTAACTAACTAAAAGGGCACTGAGCCCGAATAAACGTACATATTTGATAAATATAATATGTTCATACAAAAATATGCAGGGGGCTTTTCTTAAGCACCTTTCCCTTAATTTTGGTAACTATACATAACTGTACATAATTATGTGTTTGAAAGTAAATTACATCTAATAAATTGAATGTTGTCAGATACTTTTAAATCAAATTACATACCACTACTAATTAATTTGAACACAACTACATTTTTTTGCATGTATACGATTGGCAGCTAAATTTTTGCTGCAACCAATTTTTGTAAAATAAATATGCAAATTTTTCTTATAGTGAACTTAACATTCTTATAAAGTAATTTACAATTCACAGGCTATTTTATGTAAAAAGAAAACCTTTTAACTGCAAAGTATATATCTTCATCCCTATACGATGCAACCTTTCTCTATAAAGTCAAGATATTTGAGTGATTTACGTCGCCATTTGCAGTTTTATCTATCCAAAGACAATTGAGCATGTGTAAAATAGCTTTCACTAACTTCGCGAGAGTGTTCTATACATGAAGATTAAGTATTGAAATACTAATCCAAATTACACTTTTTTGTGGAAACCAAAGCCTAATAATAATTTAAGCAACCCATCCTTAAAAAATTAGATTCTTTGTTAATTTTTTAAAAGAAAGTTTCAAATTTTATTCAACATTTTTCAAATTCTCATCAGGCGCAGACTGAAGGTATTCAGATAAAAAAAATTTTTTTTTCATATAAATCTTCAACATCCAGTTTGAAACAAATCTTCAGATTTTCGAAACTGATATAGAACTGCAAGTTGTTCTAAACAAGGAACGCAAAATAAGGAGAAAAAAATCAAGGTAACGAAATTCTTCTTCTGAAAAAGATGTAACATAACTTTTGTTAATATTTTCCGACTTTTAGATGTCTACTCTTTGCTTTCGAGAAATTAGAAATCTTACTTTGGAAAATAAAAAATGAATGAAATTATAGACAACCGACGTGAAATATGGAAAAAGTGAAGAAAAAATGTTAGAAACAGAAATTATATCATTTTATGGTAAAATTTTCTTGAATTTTTACATGAACATTTCCTGTTATTTATTATACTATTGAAGGTTTCATATGTATTTTTTTGTCACAAAACGTATTTTTCTGAAACTCATTTTGCACAAAACAACTGAAAATATTACTGAATTACTAGCGTGAATAATTTCACTGGTTGAAATGGAAAAAGACTATTTTTTCTGCAACCAATAAGAGGTTTAAAAAATACCTATACGAGTATTCAATAGATCTCAACAAACACGTGTACAGAAGAGTTCTGTAAAAATAAAATACGAATTCAAGTAATAGCTTTTATCAATCGAGGTAATTATGGATCATTTAGGGTAAATATGCATTAAATTTATGCTCTATAATTCAGAGAATTTTTATTATTTTATGATGAGACTTTCTGTACATCTTATAAGCAATATTCTTAGGATATACAGTGAAATACCATTGTGAAAATAAAATTTTTTACGCGGTAATACCCTGATCTATATTTACCCCGGTGGACGGTACACTGTAAAAAATTTCGGAAATTTTGCGCACGAAATAGTAGGAAATATTTCGAAAAACGATAGACAAAATATTTTTCCGAGAAATATCGATAATTTTTTCTAGAATATGCGTAAAATCTCCGAAAAGTTTGGGATATTTCCAAAACGCTAGGAAATATATCGTAATAGTTAGGAGATTCCACGAATCTCCTACAGAGTAGGAAATTTTGAGCACGAAATAGTAGGAAATATTTCAAAAAACGATATGCAAAATATTTTTCCGAGAAGAATCGATCATTTTTCCTAGAATATGCGTAGAATTTCCAAAAAGTTTTCCAAAAAGTAGAAAATTTTGCGTACAAAATAGTAGAAAATATTTCGAAAAACGATAGGCAAAATATTTCTCCGACATGAATCGATAATTTTTCCTAAAAATTCCGTAAATTTTCCATAAAGTTTGGCATATTTCCGAAACATTGGGAAGTACATCGTAATAATTATAGGAGATTGCATGAATATGCTAAAAAATAGGAAATTTTTCCTACGTGGTTATTTTGATATGAAATATTCCCTATGTGGATCAAGAAATTTTTCTAAAAAAGGGGGAATTATTATACATTTTTTTGTTAGATTTACCACTTCGATTACAGCATTTATTTTCCCTAAAAGATTTGGTATTATCGTACATTGACATGAAATATTGCCTATATGGAGACGAACTTTTTCCAAAAAAGTCGTAGGTATTACACTACTTTCTGGGTAGTTTGTACAGTTTGATTACAAAATTAAATTTTCGTAAAAGATTTGATATTTTTCCACAATGACATGAAGTATTCGCTATATGGAGAAGGGATACTGCCAATGAAATCTGAGTTATTACATATATTTCAGACATTTTGACCACTTAAATTACGAAATTTATTTTTACAACAAAACTTGAAATTTTTCTATACCATCATGAAGTATTTCTTATATGGATTCGAAAAATTCTGTCACAAAATCAGAATTATTACACAACTTTTTGGCAATATTTCTACTTCGATTACGAAATATTATATATTTTCCTCACAAAATTTGATATTTTTCCATTTACTTTGGAGTTCCGGCTTCTACTAGACTCTAGGCGTAAGACTTGAACGCACCCTCGGAGACTGTTCATTTACGTTTAGGGGCGTTTAAAGTTTAAAAGGATTCTATCAGATACTATCTTAGAATAAAATATAATTCTACCTTTGATTGTGTTAAAATAAATTCTGCATAAGTATATTGAAAGGTCTGATTTTCCTTTCAGGTAATTAGTGGTATATCTATTAGGTAGGCTATTAGGGTGGATAAAGTTTGAGTATTAAGTTAGTAATAAATTCGGTAATAAATGAACCAATAATATGTGTTCAAAGAATATATTGGGAAAGATGGATATTGAGAATCAATATTTGAATATTTAGCTGCACTCTCTGAATTTCTCTTAATGAAGTAGTGCAAAATCTTTATAAAAATTGTTTTAGAAATTTATTTCTACTAATTTCTAGTAGAAAACTATCTATAGTAAAATTGTTACTTATTCACTTTAGAAAAAAAATTCCTCATTCAAGTGAATTATAGTAACAATTTTACCATTAATTTTACTATTAGCTTTCTACTTACATTGTTTCTAATATGGAATTCTCTGCTTAAAATATTTCTAAAGGTGCATCAGCTTTAAAATGATTAAAGCTGCAAATTCAATCAAGCCATCCAGGTTCATACATTTTATAACTAGAGAACAAACCTTCCAGGGGTGACCCGGTCTTTTGAAATCTATAGTAGTTGTTAGGGATTAGGATGCGTTAGGTTATGTTAGAAATGTTAGTTAGGCTAGTAGCTAGGTTCGAACCCCGCAGCGTTCCCGATTTTTAATAGCATTAGGCATGCGATTATACGTTAATTAGTTGTATATGTAGTGGCGTCTGATGGTATATAAATAAACATTGATTAAGTAATAATAATATCCAAAAAATACCTTTTTTTCTTTAGAAAAATCTGCATTTGAAATATTTCCTGAAATTTAAGAAGAAATGCCGAACCTCTCGGAAAATTTTCGTATTAGAGAAAATTTCCGAAAATCGTGTGTCAGCTAAAAATCCTAATATTCGAAAATTTATTTAGGATTATTAGCTGGCGCACGAATTTCGGAAATTTTTCCGAAAATTTTTTTACAGTGGAGTAATGGATTTCAAGGAATTTCTATAGGTATTTCATGGAGATCGCGTGGACAACTATGCACGCCAGATTTCAAAAGTTGTTAACTTTTATATTGTTCTATAAATTATAAAAACATTTTTTCTGTAGTGGCCTCGCAGGGACTTGAACAATTTTAACCCCACCGTTCGACACAAAAAAATGTTAAGTGCGATTATCAGGTGAAGAATAAACCAAAACTTTACTCCAAACGCCAAAAACGGATTTTATAAGAATTATATATGTTAAACACTGAAGTTATACCAAAAATATAAGTGAAAAGCTAGAATTTCACTTACTCTAATCCTCGCTCGAATCCATTCTCTTGGATATTGAACTATACATGTTCTAATTAGCCTTTAACTGCATATAAAATGGCCCCTTTCTCTCCTAACATTGCCAGTTATGTTCGTGAAAGTGGCTGATTGAGGACCAAATTCTTGTGACTTAAATTTTCAATTCTTCAGTTGGAACCGCGCGTCAAAAAGGATCCAAACTAACATTTGAATGAGTCACCTGAATATGCCTGAATACCATTAAATTCTATGCACTTAAGGTGACTTATTCAAATGTTAGTTAGGCCCCTTCTTGACGCGCTCACGTGCGGCTTCACGTATACTCGTACATAACTGTATTTTTGTTTTGATTACGATAACTGACAAAGTAAATGCGAAACTTGCATGAATTTGAGCATACATATTGTCTTAAGTTACGTAAAATATTTTCAATTTCATTATTTTAAATAAGAGATTTAAAAAATACCTATACGAGTATTCAATATATCACAGCAAGCAGGTGTACAGAAGAGTTCTGTAAAAATTACAGAACAAACAGTAGCTTGTTCTAGAATAAGTTAGTAACATGTTTTCAACCAGTTAGTCAAAATGTCATAAACGACCGACATAGCACGAAATAGTTACAAAACTTATTTGAAACAAAGTAATACAAGAATCTGACTTTTAAGAATAACTGAATTTTATTATTACCTTAAATTAAGTAAATCAGTTAATTTCAAAAATAAATTGGTCTTAAATACCGTATCTTTGTCTGAAATATGTAGTAATACAATGAACGACTGATAGGTATGTTAATCTTGAAATGATTTTCAGTTGTTGCGATCTGAAATTCATTTATAGCAGCAGAAAGGCGTGCGCCAACACTTAGAAAAAATTTCGATTGACGCGTGGATCTCAGTATGTTGGATTTGGATGTGTTTAATTTGGTCGTTTGTGAAATATTTTCACTCAAATGAAACGAAAGGATCGTATTTTGTTGAAATTGTGGACATCATTTTGATCTTATTTTATTGTTAGTTTATGTTCTCAACTCCAAAAATACTAAGTCAAGGGTTGACGGGATGTCAACAATATTTTTGTTTTAAATTGACCTAAAAATTTCATTTTACGTGCATAAAGGGGTTGTCTTTCAACAAAGTGAGTAACTGGAATATTATAATTTGGTATATTACAATTTGGTATATTACAATCATCGGTTGACATTCAACCGGCGAATGACGAATGATCCTTTTGGTTACATCAGAAAGTCAACCGCCTTTTTTATTGAAACTCAGATTCTTGTATTACTGTGAACCAGCGTAAAAATCTTGCAAATTTGATTGGTGGGGATGTGAAAGGGAAGGGGGATCTGTCCATCCCACTAGGGTTATTCTTATTCGTCAGAAAAGCTAAATTAATAGAAGACACTGCTATGAGTTATACAAGTGAGTCATACGGAAATTCTAGTACGGCACGGGAAATCAAATTATAGGTTTTACATGTTCAAAGGTTATGAAATTTAGAAAAATATATGTGGGCGTCCGGATGAAAAGGGTCCTTATGGCAGGTATGGAGTTACGTATAGGTTCATAAAGCCGGATAAATTCCCCGCATCTTAAGCCCAAGACGAACCCTTTAGGTTGAAAAACGAGTCACCGGGGCATTTTTGAAGTTGGAACTTCGAAAATCCGCTTTTCAAGAAAGACGCATCTAAAGTTGGCGAGTGCCATACGCGCACATGTTATACTTTTTTTCGAGCATGAAATATACCCGTTTCTTTCGAGACTTGAGTACAGGTATATAGTATCAATAGATTCAGTGTAGGTCCTAGTATCATCCCCCACTTAAATCCGAAAGTAACAATTGTGACCCTCACTTAGAAAAACGCGGACGCCCAGATATAGAAACTTAAATGTGAAGATAATTTGCAAAAAGAAAAAAAAACTTCTGTAAGTCCACAAGAAATATATATTCCAAAAAGCGAAACCGTTCGTAAAATGTAACCAATCATGATAACTCAAATCGTTTCAGAGTAATGTGAACAACTGAACATGCGTATAAGGGTGTTTCATGGATCTAAAACGAATCCACCTACGTTCAGAGGCAATGGGCAAGAGTTATGTAGGTGACAATAATGACCTCGAGTTGTATGCAAGGCAGGCTCGTAAAGTGTGGAATTAGGCCTGATTCGACCATTAGCTTGAAATATAGGTTTTTCGGTATCAAAAAGACCCTGTTGATCTTACTGTAGGTCCTTTCATGATTCAGGGTAGTGTATTTTAAAATTGAATAAGAACAAAATTTACGTAGAATGCAAGTAATAAATTGAAAACAATTATTCCGAATGTACTACAGGAAAGAATATAGTTTACGTGGAATACGCAACGAGCACGGAAAAAAATAGTTACTTAAAATTTGAGTGACTGTCTATGACTCTTGAATATAGAGTTTTATAAAAACAGTCTTAGAAAATTCCAGTGACTTTTCATTAAAAAATAGCGTTCACTTTTCTTCTACTATTTAATGAAAATCACTGGAAATGTATAGGAATGTGTCTTAGGTACCTATTTTTTTCTGTGCGCGTAAACGAGATGTTCTTGGACAAGGATGATTTTTTACTTTTTGGCACCGAGAACTCATTAGAGTCTATAGTACAGTACATAAGTACTACGGGGAACAAAATAGCCAATACCTTTTTTGTGTTCTGGATTTTGTTCGAATTTACGAGCAATTTTCAATAGGAGACTTGCAATATTCACTTATTTTTCTTTATCTCATTTCGTGTCCAAAATTCAAAAAACTTCTTGTTAGAAGAGACAAAGTGACGGTCAGCCTCAATATCAAAATGACATCTAACGATTGTGGAACAGAAAGTCACGTAATTAAAAAAAAGACCTTTAGCAGAAAATAATATTCAGGAGAACCTACATGAAGGATTTTTCAAGTATCTTCTTTTTAATTTGATAATAAAATTAATTTTTTATATATCTAATGTGTATATTTTTTAAAAAAATTTCACTCTTTTTGGATGTTAATTAATATGAACAGTCTGTTTGATTCCCGCCTTTAATTTTATCAACAGTAATAATGCTCAAGAACCTCCAAAAGAATCAACTACCTTCTTATCGAAACCAAGAAAACACAACGAAAAACCTTTAAAAGACTCATTCGATTTCTTTTTGGATGCAAATAAAATAAAATAGGGGAGTTGCAAACTGTGCTGCTTGGACGATTGCTCAAATGAAAAAAAAAATTTGAAAATTTGAATTATTAAATCCAAAAACCCAGCATAAAATGTTAACCGGTTTCAAAATTTGATTTTTTTTTACTTTTTTCGGATTCCATCCCACATTTTTTTCCCTCAGCTTAAACAATTCGATTAATTTTAGCATATTCACTTCGCCCTATTATTAAATTAAACCTGCTTTGTTTAATGTTTATAACATTAAAATATTCTCAGGTATTTGATCAAAAATATTTAACAATAAAGTAGTGGATTGGTTGACAAAAAATACCTTTTCTCTGAGTTTCTTCGATGATATCGAAACTCGAGATTTCTTTCGATATCTGAATCCTGAGGCTGAAGTTCCATTCCACAGTAAAATTCGATCTCTGGCTCTGGATCGATTTAGGAAAATGCAAAAAATTTGTTGCATACAGATTAACCCGTTTTGTCAGAAATAGATTTCTCAAGTTGAACCAAAATTTGTACTGCATTTTTATTACATATATCTACTTATAGCCGATACAAAAAGATTATTAAATAAATTGAAAATCATTTTTAATTTGTCTTTTATGATATTTAAACTAAGTTTGATAAATTGATCATAAACATGAAGATATTAAAAGCCTAACGGAAATATTAATTTTTCTTAAATATGTCCCAATTTGATAATTTTGATGCATCTTTGTTATTTACTGTCTGAAATTCCTTTTGGCAAAAATATTATTTGGTTTTTCAATGATATTTTGTTACAATTATTAATTTAATAATATTGACAATAATATTTTGATGTTCTTGTCTCGATTACTGGTCAAATTAATTTTTGGAGAAATGAGAAAAAATCTACCTCGGCCCGGATTTGAACCAGGAACGCCGACTTTACATGAGTGGAGCGT
>JAUMHM010000004.1:11481671-11492180 GCA_032362435.1 Melikaiella ostensackeni
TTATTTACTGCTGGCACCAAAGTTATCAATATTTTGGAATTTTTCAAAAATGTACGCATGAATAGAACTTCAAGGTAACTACTTGATTTTTTGCAAAAGAATTCATGAATTTTTTCACGAAATACGATGGTGGAAAGTTGACCAAGTTATAAAAGGAGCTTTTAACACGTTTTTTCACCTTCTTTGCAAATTTGCATCGAAACTTAGAGACGCATCGCGGTCACATGATATTGTACTTATTCGTAATAAAATGAGGATTAAAAAGATGTTTTTCCTTTTTTTAAACGATTTTTTTTTATTGAGGTATTCGATGATTTGTAGAGGGGCCAGGATTTATGAAACAGATAGCAGGTACATATATGTATCACGAATACAAAAAAAAACAGTCCATGGGAAAAAATGTGTAATTATACGTAACAAAGTAATCACTAGCCAAAAATACAAAACTTTGAAAAATAGAAAGTGGCTAGCTCTGAAAAGTTGTTACGCGTTATCGCAAATTAAAAACTCTGATGACTTTTTGAAATAAAAAAATGATCCTACGGTGTCGCAATAAGGTCAAAAATTTTTCATTTTAAGAATTTAAAAAAAAATTTCCCTATGGGTACAAAAAATATGATACTTTTTTGCATGTGCAATTTTTCATATTCAATTCTAATAAAAAAATTTTAATTGAAAAATACGAGTATTACTTTTCTTAAGGTAAGATCTTTCTGAAAGTGAACAAAAGTGATTTTTTAAAAGATTTAGTTAATTTTTATTTTAAAAAATTCTTACTTTTATGTATAAATTTGAATTATCTTTAGTTGCACTGGACAAGAAGACATAATTTCTTTTGATCTCGAAACAAAATTTTTTCAGACGTTACATTTGTTAAAAATGTGTGTATTCAGTTGTTTGTGACTTTTTTTAAAAACCGTGAAGCCTAAGAAGAAATTTTTTTGAGGTCTAAGGAAATTATAGATTGCTTCTCCAGTAAACTAAAGTCATGTCATACATAACACTAAAATTTGTTTTTAATTTCAATAAAAATTAATGAAATCTTCAAAAATGTCATTTTTGTTCATTAAGAAAAATTATAACTTAAACAAAAGTTATATTTTTCAATTATAATTTTTATTAGCATTTAATACCATAAACTGTATATACAAAAAAAAAATTACCATAATTTTCGTACCCATAGGGAAATTTCTTTTAACTCGCAAAATTGGAAGATTTTGACCTCATTGCGACATCGAAAGACCATTTTCTATTTTCAAAATTTTTATATTTTTTGCCCACTCTACTCAACAGAATGCCCTTGAACATTTTAAAAATCGATCAATTTTTGGATTCATGAATTCTTTTAACAAATTTTGTAGAAGTTGACAAAATACATCCTTTTTTCACTTTTCCATGGTTGAAAATTGATTGGTGTTTTTATTGAATTTGCGTGCGCTGAGAACGAATCTGGCCTAAAAATTCTAATTCGATGCTTTATTTATAAGTGTATTCTATCGTAAATCTCGATGAAGAGACAATGAGTTAATTCACATACTGAAAATTGTATTACTAGAGTTTCGAAAATAAGATGAAGGCCCATCTTTTACGCCATTGAGTTTTTTTTCAAATTTACTTGGGCTTCCAAATATCTGGTAGAAAGGGCCGAAGAGCGGCCTCCAGTGTGACACTGATACCCGGGATCCTGCTGAGAGTAGTGGTTACTTCTTTTGTCCTCCGGTGCAAGAAAATAATGCCAGAAAAAATATTCTGTGAATAACCCTTTACCTGTTCCTATATAAATCATTTTGTAGGCTATAATTATTAACAAATTGGCATTTTCATTGTGTCTATGAATTAAAGAAGCTTTCAAAAAGATACCTGTTTTTTTTCAAATTTTTTCCATTATTTTTCACAAACATGTGACAATTCAAAGTCCACGAACGAAAAATTAGTACCGTGAACCCTGTTTCTTTACATTTACCGCTTAACATCTTTTGCAATAATTTTTTAGTTACTGTCGTTGGATAAGTTATTTATGCAGGATAAAATTATCTTTGCAATGGAGTTAGTCTTGTTTATTAGCGACTTTTTTCGCTGAGTTCTTCACACTTTTGTAGAGTGGTCAACATTCATTGAACGTGTAGTAGTTGTCAATTGTTTGCAACATTTTTATACAACTTTAGATAATATATATTTCTGGGATTTACTGTGATGTGAATAAAGTCGATTATAACTGTATTTTGTCAAAACAATAAAATTAATTTTCACACAAGTTTTTTTTAAGCTGATCTAATAGAATCAAAAAGAAAATGTCAAATATCTATATTGGTATAGATACTGCAACACTTTAAAAATAAATTACCACAAATTCTTGATAAATTGCGTCATCAGCTTTAAAAGTTCAATACTCATAAGTCTGTCAAAAAAAATTTTTCATTAAATCGGTGAAATACAGGTCGTCTAAGATCCCTTGAGAAACAACATATTCTGTCCCAAAAAGATTCTGTGACTGAGCATGCATAGCCTATCCGATCTGAAATTAATTCGCCCAGAAGCATTATTATTTATGAGCAAAAATTATTTATTGATAAATAAATATCTCTAATAAATAATAATTAGGGGAGAACACGATATCCGAAGCGATAAATTAGTAATGTTCATTTGGATATAATTTTTTGAAAAAATAACGAATATGAAACTTTCAAATGAATATCTTCATTACTTTTCGACCTATTAATTTAAAAAAATCAAAATTATTGAATTTCATTTGAATTAGTTAACACAAATTTTTAAAATGGATTCCGATTGTATTTTTTGGAGAAAATGCAATCTGATCCCAGATGGAAGTTTCTGTACACCGTTGGAGCTCATCATCACTGGCGCAGTAGTGTCCCAGTAGTACTGCTCACCAGTGCAGATAATCGGCCATTCGTCCAGTGCCAATACTGGCTGAAGGTTGTCTCCACGTTCGGAGCAGTACTATGCCAGCAGTATAAATATTTTTAAATATTCGTGTTCAGGAAAAAATGCGTTTCATGCAATTGTAAAAAATTTTAGAATTGTCTAAAAAAAAAATATGGCACCAAGCAAAATTTGAATCGATTTAAATGATTTATTTGAGAATTGTTTTATTTATATCAACTTTAAGAGTTAATTTATTTCATATATATATATATATATATAAAGTCAAATAATAATAAATAATTAATCAGAAAAAGAGTGTTTAAAACTTTGTGTTGTAACTTTTTTGAGCTCTAGCTTATGAGGATAGTTTTTCGCATTGACATTCAATTTCGTAGATTAGTTTAATGCTTGAGACTACCGACTGTTAGACGATAGATTCAAGTATACGTATGGGTTCAAGAACCGAGGCGACAGAAATTTTATTTTTAATATAATGTTTAAAAATGTAATATGTGTCTTAATTATAATCAGGATCATTAATATTTATAAACAAAATACTCGCAATCAATTATTATTTATTTTTCAAATAACTTTTTTGTCAAATCGTTAGAGTGTAGCAATAGTCAGTGTTGAAATTAACCATAAAGTTTGACTGAAATTTACACGTTTTAAAATATAAATAATATTCGGACTCTATGCAGTTGTATGATGTATAGATATTGCAGATGCGTCTCAAATACAATTCAATGCTTTTTGAAAATTTTTAAAATTTATTCCGGCATTTTAGTACGTTAACAGTAAGCCAGTACAAACCCGTTACTCATGTGCAGTACAACGGCTGTACCGAACACCAGTACTGCGGAGCATTACAAGTCAGTACTGGCCCACTACTAGACCAATACAGACGCCCAGTACTGGGACTCTAGCAATCTGCACTGTGCCAGTACTAGGCCAGTCAAGAATTTCCACCTGGGATGCTTTCAAATCGATAATTTGATTACTTTTGGAGATATCGATTTTTTATACATACCTTATGAAATAAATAATTAAATTACATGAAAAATAGAAATTGAGTGGCAAATTTTTTAAGTCCATACTTTCGATCGCCTACGCCTTCATAATTTCATAATTTGTTTCCTGACTCGATAGTAGGTCACCCCCATATTTAGAGACTTTCACCATCTCTTTATGAAATCTAAACTATATGGGGTAGAATTTTCACCCCTAATGTGCGTACTGGTATTTTCAAACGGTCATAACTTCCACTCTAGAAATGTGACCGAAATTTTTTATGAGTGACTTTGAAAGGTGTTTTCACGCCTTTCATTCTAATAAATACATTTTTTGAATTTTTCAATTATCATATACAAATTACTAAATGAAATGTTCATTTGACGTTTTTCTTTTGTTATTCGGACAGGAGGAAATAATGGCCGTTTGAAAATACAGGTACAGATGTTAGGGTTGAAAATTCAATGTGTAGTTTGGAAAGAGATGGTAAAAAAAGTTTGTAAATTTGGCGGGGAACTACTATCGAATAAACAAATTTTTAAAATATGAAGGCGATCGAAAAACATTTAAGCAGCTTTAGATTTAATTTAATTTAGCAGTTGACATAGAGTTTTTAGATAATAAAAATATTCAAGAAAATAACTCAAACAACCTAAATTGACTAATATTGAGATATCAACTAATATCGTAGAAAGGGCCTAGGATTTTCTCTTATTTCAATGTATCTTTTTCGGATTAAAAAAAATTATAATAAAAAGATTTGTTTTGGTAAATTTCGTTATTGAGATTATTTTATAATAAGTACGCTTACATATGCAATTTTCAATTTAGGGCTTTTTATGCTATACATATTCTAAGTTTAAAAGGAGTAATTAATAATATAATAATTAGACTGTGTCTTTCTCACCTCATTGGTAGCGAAGAGGAAGAGTAAGGAATTATACGTATACGTTACTAGTTTTTTTTACTACAGTATGATATACATAACAAAAAAATAATTTAAAAAATAAAATTTGAATCATAGAAGTTACCAATGATATATAGTAATGCCAACACTTATTTACTATTACTGTATATTTAACTTTATACAAAATAGCCCCGATTGACGGTAGTAAAAATGCTTATTAAAGCCAATTGTAATTAAGGACTTGTGAAACTATTTCATTAGTATCTTCTTACCAATTCAGATTTATACTGATGTGAGCAAATAGTTTTATTCTCCACCAAAGCAGCGTTCTCAGTGTAGAGAGTATAAAAGATTTTTTTATTGCTAGCAAAACCAATCGCGCGCATTTAGTCTCTTGCGTTCAAGGGCAAAATAGTTTGTAATATAAGTTCAAAATTATAAAAAAATTAAACTACATCACGCAATTGCTTATGCTTTTTCCCTCATCCCTGACTAATTCCAATATAGCAATTTCAACTGCTCTCGTCTCCAAACAAAGTAGTTTATAAAATGGATTTTTAACCCAATACGTTACAACCAGTGTCATAAATTTAAGCTCATGGATTGAATCTAAAAATTGTGTTCATATTGTGGTTATTCGACTATATGGTGTTTTTATAATATATTTTGTATTTTATAAAATTCATGGTCATTTCTCATTTCAAACATTCAAACCTGAAAAATGTTTCACTTTCAGTATTAAAAACTGAACTACAAATTAAATCATTCAAAGCAATCTTTTCTTGAACTCTAAGCTTCTAAAATTAAATATTAAAATATTAAAAATTTATAAATTTTTCATTCGAACAGATTGGTATTACAGTTTATTACTAATTGGATTAAGCTTTCTAATTTTAATAGGTTTTATTTTAAGGTCTTCAAATACGAATTTAAATTAGAATTGGAAGTCCGAAAGATTATACAATCTCCGAATGTGAATCAGTTGAAATTTTAATGTTTCTCTTAACCTTGAAGCCATAAAAACATTGAACAATTTAGATTGAGAAATTTTCAATTTTTAAAAATCTCACTCCTAATCAAGCAAAAGTGAGAATTTTCTCACCTACAATGTTTCCAGTCTTAAAACTGAATAATTTGTTATTTAATGTTCTGAGAAATGTATGTACAATATAAAATCAGAAGTCTGCTTCAACACTGTGCAATTTAAAATCGAGTATCTCTAGAACTGAACAAATTGTACATTTTGAAATGTATAACTTCTCCCATGGAACGTTTAAAAAGTTGAGAAATTTGAAAACAAATGTTTAAAAATTCAAGGTTTAAGGCTGAACAATATTTAGCGCTTGTGGCCTTGAAAATTGAACCTTTTTATAAATAAGCATTCAAAAGTTTATAGGTATTAAATCGGAAACGTGGAAATTTTAAAGATGATAAAAATTATTAATGGTTTTTTCTACTGAAATATTATGAGATTTCCATTCGTTTTCAAGTCCCTGACGAACTATAGTCATGAATCGCAACTGAAAATTATTTTTCCATTTGACAAATTTTAAGCCTGTTTCAGAAATAAGATAATGTAGACAAAATGAGAAAATGTAAGAGAAAGATGTTTGCTTATATTTTGATAAGTCTTTTCAATGATAATTAAATATTATGGTGGCGATTTTTGACATTTATATCCAAAAAAAGTTTTTAGGACGTTCTAATTACGTTTTAAAATCTGGTACCTACCGGGAATTATTACTAATTGAAAATCTTCTAGTTTGAATAATTGTTATCCTAAAGGCTTTACAATTTTACACTATTTTTATATTAGGATTGTGAGTTTGAGACATTAAATCGTTGAAATTGCTTTAAATTTTCTATTATGTAATTATTTAATTTTAATCCATTACAATTAAAAACCATAAAATAAAAAATGTTTAGCTCGAAAATCATTTAGTTTTTCTTCTTGAGTCAAATATTGTTTAATTTTAAGTAGTTATAATTGATAAATTAAAAGTGTTCAATTTTAAAGGTTTGAATTTGAAATTTTCTAATTATAAAAATTTTAATTCAAATTATTATTAAAATTAATTTTATTTATTATTTTATATAATATAATAATAATATAATAATAATATAATATATAATAAATAAATAATATATATAAATTAAAATATAAATTATTATATTATGATATAAATTATAAATAAATAATATAATATAAATATATAATAATATAATAACAATTTTAATTAATTTTATTTATAATTATTAAAATTAATAGTAAATAAAACTACCTACAGAAATCATTTGTGCAATAAAATTGTCTCCTCAGTTAAGAACTTTTTAGAAAAAGGCAGAGACATTTTCAATTAGAAACTATGAAATTTGATTGTATTTTATACACGAGGGTTTTAAAATTTGGGTTTTATGCCAGTTTAAAGGCCTTCAAAATATTAAAGGCTTTACATTTTTTATGCATATTGATACTTTGAGTTTAAACGACTTTGTATAATTTTTTCAATTAAAAAATGGTTGAATTTTCATAGTTTAATGTAAAAACTTTCATAAATTTTGTCAATTCTTAATCGTTCACATTTAAATTAAAATTTTGTTCAATGAACTTTTCAATCCTTGGACAAATTCAACTTAATGAAGACAATTTCAAATTTAAACGTTTTAAAGATGAACATTTTCGAATTTATGAAGGCCTTAGCTACGAGTACCGAAATTTAGGTACGAATAGCCGGATGAATCTAGTACATGCAGACACAATTGAATAACTTCTTTTTAAAGGTGTCTATAAATTAAACAATTTCAAATAACTACAAATTAAAAAGTTCATAATTTAACAATGTCAAATTTAAATGTTTAAAAAATTTTTATTTTAACAATGTTTGCTGTAAAAAGCTTAACAAAATTCTAAAAAAAAAAAACAATTTCAAATGAAGTATTCCAAATTAAAATGTTAAAAATTGTAGGTATTTTTAATTGTGAATGATTAAAATTTCTGAAAGCTGAATTTTCAATTTTGAACGTTACAATTTGAAATGATTGTTCCATTTCGTCAATTTTAAACTTACAGTTAAATTGAAATAGTCAAATTTTTAGAATTATGAGATACTCTTTGACAATTTTATCAATTGACTTTAAAGGGTTTCAGTATAAAAAAAGTTTTAATTTCCCAAATCTAATTTGAAAAAGTTTAGTTTTTCAAATTCAAACTAAAGCATTTCCATGCAAGGGGAACAACTTCATGTTGCTCCAAGAGGGAAAACAAACTTCATAAGATGTCAAACTGACGTATATTAATGAACTATCGCATTCACATGACAGGAAAAGTTGCGAGACAAAAAACACGCGAAAAACGAGTGGAAACACGGGAGCTTCAATGCGGACAAAGTGAATGAATAAATGAATGAAGTTGTAGATTATTATAGTTAATTAATACATAATACTGTTTAATTCTTATAATCTTCACATTAGAAACAGGACTGCAAAACATAAGTAGCACCTGGTGAACTCAATACTGATGTTTTAAATAAAATGTTTCGTATTACACTTAGGGAAGACAATGATAAGTGTTTTATACAATAGGTAAAAAGGTCCTCAAAGCTATAGTACACAATCGTATAAGTTTGAGAAGTGAAAACTAGGAAAAAATCGTTTCGGCCCGGTGTGAGACTCCAGAGTGAAAGAGACCAGCAGTTATGGTGGGGGTTACCCCCTGCACGTTTTTCGAGGTTTGGTCCCCTTTGGCTCGTTTCTTTCGCATCTTTTCTGGCCCCCAGGTGACAAGTTGACAAAGTGGCCCACTACGCCGCTGCGGGTAACTTCAGGCGAGTAACCATTCTTCCATCCGCATCGAACGAGAGAGAAGACGGAATGTGATTTTAGTGAGAGATCGCAAGAAAAATGGCAGGGGGAGTGAGAGAGAGACTGAGAAAAAGCAACCGTCGTGAGACCGGTGAATTGTAGTGCCGAAAATAATGGACGTGCCACTGTATTGTGATTTTAAAGGATGGTTTTGTGTGAAATAAGTTTTCGAGTGGCGAGAGAGACCGACGGACGTGGAAGAGGGGAGCGGGTATACAGAGAGGAGTGGGGCATATTGAGGTCCAAAAGGCACGAGCCTCTTCACGCCTTCGTAGAAATCTTTACCAGATCTGTCTTTTCATCCCTAAGCGAAAAAGAAGCTACCCCACTACTCCATCGTCATTTTTCCATGCCTGAGTGGAAGCGCCGATGCGCCACAATAAGAGGACACTCGAAATCCATTTAAATCGCCATCTGACTCTGGAAGAGGCTTATGACCGTGACGGCCGCAGGTCGGACAAATAATTCCCGTTTATGTATTTACTCGTACTTTATGGACAAACAGGTATTCGTGTAAGTTTCACCACCTTTATGAGGTTTATATGTGTTCCAGCACCATGCTGTGTACGGATCTGTAAATACATTCACATGTGGACGAATCAACGAAGATCGTTGCAAACAGGACAACAATAGACTCCCGCCTGGACTTTGCGGCTTATGCCTCGTGCTTTGGGCCTTTTATGTACAGGAGAATGAAAGATACGAAAATGGAAGGAAAATGGACTAAGATTAAAATGCCTTGACGAAGATCAAAATGGCATATACTTGAGGATCAAATTCAGCTGGGAATTCACGTGTGGTTTACATTTTTAGAGAAATACAAATTTATTCTTATACAGTTATCTCGATTAGAAATTCAGTTGAATACTTACAAGATTTTCGATGGTCGAAGCCAAGGTCGAAACTTTGTCAAAACTCGAGTAATTTATCTAATATTAATGAATAATAATGAACACTTCTTTATTGATTTATCTCTCAATATTTTGCGAAAAATATGATATTCCTCTTCTAGTGGTCGGAGGGAGGATCTTTTCCTGACGAATTAAAAAATTTCTTATAAGTATAATTTATATAATTACCTAGTTTAACTAATACCTTCATCCAGGACAGGGATGTATCGAGGAAAATTGTTTATAAGAAATGTGTAATGAAGAGTGTCAGTGGGGTGATAGATGCCTGAAACGAAAGATTTTGGATATTCATGGGCCCTCGTGGAGAGCTTTACTGTTAAGAGTATTACTTTTGTTTATTACCATACTTCCTATGGGTGTATCAGCCAGCTTAAGTGCTTATGTGTGAATCGCGACGTACCATGGCTTTATGAAGCTCTTCACCTGGGGTGATTGCTAGAGAGATTGATCAGCGACCCGTGTCAGAGCGGTGTTGTGGGACCAGTGTGTTGTTTGAATGAGCTACACACTCCTTACTTAACCTTACCATATAAATTCCTTGATTCCAGGTAGTATAATGAGACTAGAACCGAACAAGTTACGCTTACCCCGAAAGGAATTTGGCTTTATAGTATAACTGTTAGAAAAATTGGATCGAAATTTAATATACTTGTGAGTAAAGTCATTTGCATATACCATACATTAAATTTAATGTACCATCACTACCTGACGATTTTGCGTTGCTCATAAGCAAAATATTGACCAAAATACTGATTAAGAAGGTCATGGGAAGAAGATCTGGGAAGTTCAATGTGGATTTATGCCAGGGAGATCATGTGCGGATCAGATATTTTGCTTGAGACAGATCATAGAAAAGAGTTTGAGAGCAAACAAAAGAGTTTTCTGTGCATTTGTTGATCTTGAAAAAGCTTTCGATAAGGTGAATAGATCTAA
>JAUMHM010000004.1:11494308-11506747 GCA_032362435.1 Melikaiella ostensackeni
TTACTTTACTATATTTCATATAGTGGTTAGTATATATTTGTATAGGCGCTCGGTCATAAATCATTGCTAAAGGATGCTAAAGTTTTATGGATCAATTTGGGATTAGAGATATTACAGATTTTAGACCTTAGTAAAGTCATAAAACGACCCTTAAAAGGACCCGAATCTTCGAGGCTTCTTCTAGAGACGAAATCGTGTAAATCTAGTCAGCGGATAGCTTGGAACAGGCCTGAAATTTTCTTCTGAGAATATTCTGACATTTTCTTTCGGTAGGGTAAGCAAAGTGGGGAAGTTTTTTCAACATGAATTGTGCATTTAACAGTTTGTTTGTAGTTTTTTTGGAGAAAAAATTCAGTAGGTAACGTATTACAAGTGCAACTGATTTTCAAATTACTTACAATTCTTACTGATAATTTACTTATTTTTTTTGTTGAAGAGTTCACTTATATTTTTTATTGAAAATACGGAAAAACACGATGTCACATTTCTTCCATTAACATATACAACTTTCAACTTATTATTTTTCCTGACAAACTAGTAATTATATTCCTTAAAATAATGTTATATTTCGTATAAAAGATATATATACTTACTTTCGTTTCTTCTTGCCATGATTTGAATATTCATTTACTTCAAAAATATTATTTCCTGATATCAACAAAAAGCAACCATAACCTCCCTGTATTAGCTTGACTTTTCATAACATCTCTCACTCATTAGACTTGCACATCTTTTTTTTCTGAACAAAAAAGTTCTATCTTTTGCCGTTTTCGAAGTAAACCCGATGAGCCCATTCTTTATCAAATTTTTTTGTCTTTTTTAACTTCAACTCGCCGTAATTCAGCTAATCCTTGGGAATATATGATAAAATTTACAGAAAATATTCTTTATAATGTTCTACGATTGGTAAAATAAATAACTAATGAACATTTCTGTTTGAAAAAATGTAATACATTTTTACTTGAGACATTCCCATAATCATGCCTTCATATTTTCAAGCTCACGGGAAGTCGAGCAAATTTCGAGCAAGAAAAAAGTTCCACCAAAAAATTTGATCAGAAATGTATGTTTTTTGCGGAAAGAATTAGAAGGATACAAAAAAAATTTGTTTGATAAAAAACGGGGGTTTCGGGTTTTTTTTCTAGTTACTATGTAATCTTATGAAACATCATGGATTAAGTTAGAGGCCTACAAGATATGTTGTAGTACCAAATAGTTGCAGAAGCAAGAAAGTACCTGCATTCTATAACAATTAGAAAATAAGTGTTGAAACTCTAATGAAATATAATTATTTTAAATGTAATTCAACATTTCTTTTTATTAATTGGCATTTCTTTTTCTTTCTAGTTCGCTCGGACGTTTTATCTAGAGTATCTTATGAAACACGAAATGTTGAAACAGAAAATTGTGGATATTATCCATTCTGCTGTTATCAACAATGGCGAAATTACTGATACAAAGTGACTCGATATTGCTGACGATTGTATGAGATTGTATGGATTTTTGAAGACATAGCACAAAATATTGCAAGAAAATTAGTAGTAAGTGTTTGCGCGAATACTTTTCGCTGATTTACTTAAAACATTATTTTTTAACATTGTTAATTAATTTACACGACAACATTATAAATGTATGCTAGAAGAATATACTATTGTATTACAGTTTCTCGTAAACTACATTTTTGAAATTTCGCGCTAGTTTTACTTAATTCATCTACCGACCGACGGGGGCGGTAACTGCCAAAACCCGTTTCAATTCGCCTCAAGTCAAGTGTAGTTGGTAAATGGCAATCTCGTACTTGACTCTAGGAGTGAGTTCTGAAAAGGCGCAAGCCTTCACCGGTAGTGGCGCGCAGAGACACTGACTAAGTTTACGGCGCAGTCCAACTGCATGTGGCTGACTTCTCTTCAGCGTGGGCGACAACCCTCCTGGCCACTTCTGTTCGGACGCTTGAAACTGTCAACACGCTTTGCGTGTCACTTGTTGCTTGGCTGATTATATTTGTTCGTTTTAAATTTACTTATACTTGGTCTGTCGCGTCTTGACGACTTGTACCGTTGTACGGTTTCTCTTTTTTTGGTAAGTTTGTTACGTTGTCTCACAGTAGAGAGTCCAGAGGGAGCCGGGAATCGACCTCTGGAGTCTAAGATAAGACGGCCGAAATCATGTATGGTATATCGTATATATTACGAAATCTGAGTTTTCTTCATTTCGTGGCGGACGGCTTCACGCCTCTTTCTGCGGCTCCAATTTGAGCTATAAATTTCATGTCTTTTGGTAAACATTACCTACTATGAAAATGATATTCAATTGAAGAAAAACGATAAATTTCAAGAAATGAGATGGATAAAATAAATAGTTTCTCGTCGTTGCGGTATTAAAGATGTTCAAGATTTATTGTTCCTAATTTGTCCCAATGAATACTTATTACCCATATATTTCTCTTTATTGTAAAAATGTGGATACTGTCTTTAATGGGCATGTAATTGTGATACCTTTTAAATATTAGTAAAAAATTACAAATTCGATATAAGTCGAAACATATAATAATTTGATATTAGTAGAAATATTGACTAATTCGGAGTTCTAATTTCATAGCAAAAATATATTAACTCATTCAGGGCTGTATTTAATTAAAACAAGTAACGAATAGAATCGTAAAGAATTGTGGGGTATGCTACGGGGTACTAATAATTGCTCCAAACCTTCAAATAACATTTACATTTACTGTTCTTAAATGACAAGCGTTGAGAGGGAGTAAGTGTCGTACGGTGGCCGAAAGAGAACTGAACTTGGACCTAAACGCAAGTACCTCTGTACCTCAGAGAGAGAGAGAGAGAGAGAGAGAGAGCCTATTGCCTTCATGGTCTGTCTTTTTCTACTGCTTCTCGAATGTTCTAGACTTGTGTCGACCCGTAGAACCATGATTGACTAGTTCCAATGACTTGGCTGTTGCACTATTCAAAAAAGCTAAAAAATACAAAATTGCTTGAAACAAAATCAAAAATAGAAATAGGGTGTGAAGATAAATAATTGATTCAACGAATAAATTTGTAAAAAAAACTATTCGGCCGCCACAGACCCCCCTGCCAGTGATTGAGATATAAGAAATTACGACACAAAAAAAATTAAGTGAAAAATACAATTGTGAAAAGAAAAAAGAATAGAGTTGCGATGAAATTATGAAAAACCTCCTTGAAGTCGATCTGGGAACCTGACTTTTCTGCCAAATCGAGCTGACCTTGTCGGTGCTGGGAACTTAGCTGGAATCTCTGGGTCTTCCGAGGTGAATTTATTCCATTTACTCAGAATCTGCTTTCGATGTTGCAACTAGAATTTATCTTTCAGGATGATGTAAGCCGGTTTCAATCGGTCAGTTGAAACTTTAGTGTTTTTGCCCTTGATGTGGAGATCAAAAAATTTTTCAAATCGATGGTTGACCACATAGGGACCGTCGTAAGGCATTTGTAGCGATCCTTTTGGCTGGTCATGACGAACGAAAACTTGCTCAGATGTCGAAAGATCTTTGAAAACGAATATTTGTTTCTGACTGTGACGAGTGCCACCGACTGGTCGTAGACTCTGGAAACGACGTCTCATTGCGTTGACGAACTCTGATGTATCTTTTGTGATGACTCTTTCTGAACGAGAAATTAGGAATTCTCCGGGTAGGCGGATGTTCTCGCCGTAAACGAGTTCAGCTGACGTTGACTTCAAATCCTCTCTCCAGGCTGATCTGATGCCTAAAAGAATGATGGGTAGAACTTCCGTCCAATCCTCAGTTTCATGGCACTTGATGGATTCTTTCAACTTTCGGTGCGACCTTTCCACCATGCCATTGGCAGAAGGATGATATGCCGTCGTCCTCAGGTGCTGAGTCCCGAGCATGTTGTTCAATTCTCGGAAAAGTTGCGCCTCAAATTGACGACCTTGATCGGTAGTTATTCGCAACGGAGTTCCGAATCTGGCGATCCAACCTGAGAGAAATTCTCTCGCGACGGTTGCTGCCTCGATGTCTGTGACTGGTAAAGCTTCAGGCCAGCGCGAAAATCGGTCAACGCAGGTCAAAACATAGCGGAATCCGTTCGAAATCGGCAAGGGGCCGACTAAATCCATATGCACGTGCTCAAATCGGGAATTTGGCGGAATGAATGAGCCAACAGGTGCTGACACATGTCGAGAGATCTTCGCACGTTGACAGGGAACACAAGCTCGTGCCCAGAGCTTGCAATCGGCTTTGATCGATGGCCAAACGTAGCGTTGAGTGACAAGCTTCGTCGTGGCTTTGATTCCTGGATGCGACAACTGATGGAGCGAGTTAAAAGCTACACGACGCCAGGGTTTCGTCACGAAGGGTCGTGCTACAGAGGTAGAAACATCGCAGTACAGAATCGTATCCGTTCCTGGAAGTTGAACCTTTTTCAGATGGAGCACGGTTCCTTTTTGAAGGAAAGACTGTACCTCTTCATCGTTGACTTGGGATTTTGCTAGTGCTGCAAAATCAACTCCAGTGGCGAGTGCTTCAACCCGGGACAGGGCGTCGGCGATGATGTTGTCCGGGCCTGGGATGTGCCTGATGTCCGTTGTGTATTGACCTATGAAGTCCAGGTACCTAAACTGACGAGGTGAGCATTTGTCGCTCTTCTGCTGAAAAGCAAAGGTTATTGGCTTGTGATCCGTATATATTGTGAAAGATCTGCCTTCCACATTATGTCGAAAATGTTTGATGGCTTTATAAATGGCGAGTAACTCTCGGTCGTAGGCACCGTATTTCTGTTCAGCGGTGCTCAACTTCTTTGAGTAATACGCCAGAGGTTGCCATCCTTTATTCACAAACTGCTGGAGGGCGGCTCCGATCGCGAAATTCGATGCTTCAGAAAAAATTGCAAGAGGTGCTCCAGGTGCTGGAAAGGCCAGGAGCGCAGCTTCTGCTAAACTCTTTTTGCAGTCCCCAAAAGCCTGAAGAGCCTTTTCATTCCAGATGATGGTGCTTCCTCCGTTGATGTAACATCTCAGCATGTCGTGCAGGGGAGCTTGTTGTACGGCTGCCCTAGGTATGCAACGTCTGCTGGAGTTTACGGTACCCAGGAAACGTCGGAATATCTTTGCTGTCTTCGGCTGTGGGTATTTCAGGATTGCTTCCACCTTTTCGGAAAGAGGTTTGATTCCATGTTTAGAGACCTCGAATCCTAGAAATTTTACCGTGGAAACTCCACAAATGCATTTCGCTGGATTGATCACGAGACCGTCAGCTTTGAATCGTTCGAGAACTTCTTGCACGTGCTGCCTGTGTTCCTTCTCATCAGATGACGCAATTAAGACATCGTCGATGTACGAAAAAACATAATCTAGACCACCGAGCACTTCGTCAAGAAAACGTTGACAAGAGTCTCACTTCATCTTCACTTCATCTTCACTTCAATATAATTGAATTCCATGACGAAATTTCAAGTAATACCCAAATTTGTTTGAGCTTCGTCCCACCTTCCCACTGCATACAGGACTGTCAATGGATAAATGGAATTTGAAGGCTTTTATACGTTAATATTTTTGTATAAACAATTTTTTATTCACACCATTGCTTTAGTGGTACTTTAGAGAACCATCATGCTAAATTTAAAACATTTATAACTTTCTGTTGCAAAGTTATTTATACTTGAAAACCCGTTATTAATTATTCATGTCTCGTTGCTTAAATTTAAACAAATTTACCATGATTTCACAGGAACTTCGTGTCTTGGAGCGACAACTATATATTTGTGCGAAAATGTTGTCTCTAACATGTATTTCATTCAAGAAAAATGACTATTTATTATTACACCGCAGAATTTCCTCCAATAAAAGTCCGCATTGCTAGGATATTATCAACTTTAGAGAAATAGTGTTTATTATAAGAAATGTTCATTTCAGCTGTTATTTTCAGAACTGAAAAACATATTCCTCTTTTAAATGATATTCTTTAAAATATTGCAGACACAATTTTTTTCCATTTTTTTTGCCTGTTAGTTGCTTTTGTGCGATAAATATTCGTCGGAGGGCAAATATGTTTAGACAGTTTTTATTTATCCTGGATTGATCTAATGAAATTCAAAAAAGTAAATTGAAATACATTCAATGAGAAAGCGTTAAACGGAATTAATTACAAAATTGTTTAATTGCGAATAGCTCGAAAACGCACAATCTGCCGAAGACGAACCACACATATTCGGAATCAGGAGATCATTCTGCATAAGAATCATCAAGAATATTGTGGCGACATTTCCAAACCGGAAGGACTGGGTATGGCGTCTGGACTACTGTGTTTTCTTCCTTTTGCTCTGGCTGCTCGTTGACGATGGTAGCATTCGAGTCTTCTTAATCACCTGTCTCGACCCCGCCCATCTTTACGTTCTTTGCTGACCTTAGGCTGGCTTTATTCATTTTTAGTCCTCCTTTTAAAATCACTTCATCACTTTCCACAAAACTAGATAGTTTTTGTTAATTGTCTATTCACTGATTTCTGAATTCGCGATTTTATTGTCTTTTTAATTAGTGTTCTTTCTGATCTTCGCAATTTCTTCTGCTAACTTTTTCTTTTCGTCCAAGTAGTCATCAAAACCTCTCATACCCGTCGATAAATTTTTTTGACTACTTGGTGGTTCGAGATAGATTCTCTTAAGGTTTTTATCACCTTTGAAAAATTGACTAATAATCTTTTAAGTGTCTATTCGGACCTCTGTTCATCAAGCTTGATCCTTTTTTCAACTTATTCGTGGCCCTACGTTGGTTGCACCAGTTGTAACTTCATATTCTGTTGATATGAGAGTTATCTTTAGATAATATTAAATTAATGAATATTATCCTTAATTATTGAGTGATATGGGATTCCACGTAAGAAAAGATCAAACTTATTTATGTATCAAGATACACATTTATTCATATAATAACCTGCACTAAGCTAATTTACAATCTTATAGCCCTATACTTCAAGCTATTTCAAACTCTATCGGTGGCTAGCATTTTTTTCAAATTAAAAATGATTCAATATAATCTTGAAAATCCTTGTGAGATGAGAGGCTCGATATAATTCCAGTGATTCTTATAAATCTTCAATTAATATGCAAATAGCATAAATCTGAAAGAAGTTAATCCTACCTGGGATTTCTTATCAATTTTTTATCTTTTTATTCTAAAAACGCGCGTTTAATCTAAAATCCACAAATCGCAGGAATAAGTTTTTCTCTTACTGTAACTCTCAATTATATTTACAAACTTAGCTGAGATCTTATCAATCAAAAACCTAATCAAATATTCTCTTTTGATGATCTTAGTATCTAATGGGATTTTATTAATCCAGAAATCAAATTGAAATACTCTCTTATTAATATCGGAGATTCACATAGTATTTCTTCAATCCAGAAGTCAGATTAAAATACTTTTCTATAATATCATAAATCCAAATGGGATTTTATTAATTCAAAAGTCAGATCAAAATATGCTCCCTTAAATACCGTAGGTCCGTGTAGGATTTAGATTCATGTATTTAACATGTAATTACTGTGGCAGAGTACTGTCTATTTGTCAAAGATTAGTTCAAACACAATTCATAAATTTGTCTCTGGTTATTGTAAAAGAATCTACAAGTTTTCTACAAACTAAGAATGTAACGGATTCAAACGGCAAGAGCTGCAGGTATAGGCTGCTGTGAGCTTTTGAAACAACAGGTGCCCATCCTTCATAATGGTACTATTTAATCGCAGGGCATTTAAATTTCTATTATTGAAAGCGCACGCGTTCACAGGTCATTGACCCTCAATTCTCAGAATTTGAAAATAGGTAATCATCCAATAATTGTAAATCTCAATATTTGTAAAATTAGCTACACGTTATATTATAATCGTCCATAATGACCTTTTGTCAGAGGTAACTAGGAGTGGGTCAGGTATAGCACGAATATTCAGGATTTGAACGTCTCTAAATTAACGACTTTCCTTCATTCAGAAATTTTGTAGCAAATCCATCTCTCCCTATTTTCTTGGCCAGATGGCAGAGTGACCTCTGGTCTGCCCAAAAATAAGGTTTGACGATTTAACTAATAATCTCACCGCAAAGTCACTGTAGTGGGCAGGAGACGAGGTGTACCTCGCTCTATCCATAAGTGAACTCTGCTTCGCTCATAAATAGGGGTCAGTAATCTGGATTAAATTTCTATTCACAAAAATTACCCCGTGGACCAGATGACAAGGTGACCCTTTGTCTGCTCGGAGGTAAAATTAGCTTATAAGCACTGCTGTTTAAAATCACTTCAATGCCTGAATAAGACACAATTGTTTTATTTTTATTTTATTCACAGTTAATATCACTGCAAAGCGAAATCCTGAATATCCAAACACAACACAGAATATATTTTCTCATAAATTTTTATTTATAAAATTTCTCTCAGAATCGCTGCTCTAAAGCGTCAGCACTGCCCAGCCGAAAGGTGTATAGATTCGAAATTTCAGAAATCATATATTTTACCAAACCAGATTATGAAGTTAACCTTAGTCTGCTCCTTCGTATATATAATTATTTTTGTAAAACGAGTCAAAGCTCACAGGAAATATTCTTTTCTATGATTACAATATGTGATGTGGACTATTGAAACCAGAGGACGGAGTGAACTCCGCTCTGCTTCCACTTTTGTCCGGCTACGACCCTAGCCTTGCTGGTCAGTAACCAACTGACTAAAATCTGTCTCAATGCACCATTTATTCTGGTCGCGGTGGGTAATTTGAATTCGAACTTTTTTGTTTAAAATTACTCCATTTGAAATAAATTTAATCTCAAATTAGACTACTTTATTTTGTACACTTTCAATGTCAAATGTAGAAAATTTGTTTTTCATTTTGTGAATCCTAAAATTTTGAACATCAATCCGTAATGCCAAAAGGCAAAGAGAGGAATTTCTTGATCCTTCACATAATTGTGAGCTCATAAACGTTTTTTTATTTTATATTATGATTTTTAGAATGTTTTAAATTTATAAAGTTATATTCTTTATTATATTAGGTTCCTCCAAGAGAGCCTCGGTGAATCAGGCGATAGCGCGTCAGGCTTCCGAGCAGAAGGACTGGGGTTCGATCTCTGTGCTGGTACCAATGGAAAATTTTCTATGTACTTCTACCAGAGCTTTGGTGGTTCGGAACCCACCATAAACTGTAGGTCCCCTCCAGATAGGCTGGTGACATTCTAGGTCATAGGCTTCATGTCGAGGGGACTATGCTTGGGAGTCACTAGTCGATTTTGAGAGACTCGGAAAAGAGTTAGCGATCTCCTTGCAAGAAAAGCTCCATGTCGAGGGGACTACTACTTGATGGTTTCTGGTCTATTCTAAGTAATAAACACACACACATACACTGCATTGCACACCAGGACAATGCGCTGAATGTGGGCATCTAACTGATGACCTCAGAAAGGATCGCTCCATTTACCCTAGCCCGGCTAGGGAGGCTGCCAAATGGCATAGTGGTTGAGGCTCACTTTGCTTTGCGAAGAGGTCCGCGTCTTTCACTGTGCCATGGAGTATGCCTGGCACCTGAGAGGTATAGTTTTGGAACGTTGGAAACAATGAATGCACTGAGATCTAACTCGATGAAGCTGCTCGGATTCGGTGCACTGTCTTGAGAATAAACGCGGCTGTGGCACAGTGGGTTTTATAGCTTGGACGCCAGGGAGGTCCCTTCTCTCACCCCCGACCACTTTAAAGAACAAAGAACAAAGAATTCTTTCAAATGAAAAAAATTATTTTACAGCACATGCAGGATGCACACAAATATATTTGAATAGATTAAAAAACTCATTGCTTAACTTAACTAACTGCATTCAGTACAAAGGTGGAATAATAAAAAAAGATAGCGTGATAGTGTCGTTTTCTCAATTGGAGCCACAATTTGATTTCGTGCATCTCATAATTTTAATTAACGCCGATAATTTTTTTCTTATTACAAAATCAATGCTTGATTGCTACTCTAATCATCACCGTCGATATTATAAGACATAGAATACCGAATTTCTTTGGGAACGTTTAAAAAAAGCCGATGTTGATACTGCTTCTGTTTCCTATTACAATGAACTGGATGATGGAAACTTTTATATTGCAAAGGATTGGATGAAATTAAATATTATTTGTATCTTGTTGCGATGAAAGCAATTATTTGTGCCAATTAAAATTATTAATGGTTATATAATTACATTATCATAATCATATAAGTCATACATTATTTTCCAGTCATTTGTTCCTATTTCATCAATCTCTCGTTAAAAGAATTATATTACAATAGTGTAACTACCTTTCCTAAATGTAATTCAACAAATTGTATATTTTATTCTCGAAATCTTAAAAATTTATATTCGAATTGCGGTTACAGAAACACCCAGAGCTTTCGCACGTTTCCCAACAGAGGTTGCGAAACCGCGCGGAAAACCTTTTGCAAACAGGATATATAAGCGAAATCCTTCCCAATCGCTGCAAGAACCAGCCGCAGACGAAGAAGTTGAAGCGACATTAGGACCAACCGCGGAAATCAGACATCCCCCGAAAGATGATGGCGATTTCAGGACGGAGAAAAACATCAACATCCAGGTTCTTCCTGAGCCCCAAGATCTGGCTAAAATGGATAACGCTCTTTGTGAGGATCTCTCGGAGGAATCCGACCTCTGGACCATCACTTGTTCAGTTTGTGATGCGACGAGAGCTTTGGCCGATTCAAATCGAAGAATCCAGCCGACGATAGATCAAAAGACCAAAAGGCGCTCACATCAACTAAACAAGAAAATTGGATGGGCTAGACAGAACGCGCCCCGTATTCAGTGTGTGATTGACTATATAACATCTGGTTAGCCTTTCATGATTAAGTTCCAAAAGTTCGCTCACGAACTGAGGATTCACCATCACACATTGAACAAGTCAAAGCCGCTGACGATCAAGCAGCACATTGTTGATAAAATACGGGTGTTATCTGACACCAGGAGGAGAATACAGAAAAGGGTGAAATGGGTCAGGGAGAATCAACAGTTTCTCGCTGACTCATCGCGCCTCTTCTGCGATCCCCCTGTTTCTGTCAATAATCCGCCTACGTCCGAGGATATAGATACTTTTTGGAGAGAAATTTATGAGGTTCAACGCCCATTGCATGAAGACACTGAGAACATCATGCGTTTCAAGCAGCTGTGCAATAACCTCATAATGTCCGAGGAACAATGTCCACCAATCACTGTCGAAGAGGTGAAGAAAGCACTGAGGGATACGAAAAACTTCTCTGCTGCCGGAATGGATGGTATCAAGAACAGTTCACTTTTACACACCAACATCTGGCCCGAATCTTCACCTCATATTTGAAGTTGGAGACGGGCATTCCACAGTAGCTGGTATTAGGACGCACTGTACTCCTACCGAAGAAAGGCAACCTGTCAAACCCAAGGAACTACAGGGCAATAACTCGTCTGAACACGCTGTATTAGATCTTTATAGCCATCCTGAACGACAGGATTGTTCAGACAATTGGACCTGTGTGGAGAGAGATCTACGGATAATGTGGATCGAAGAGAGGCGTAGCAGGCTGTCGGGAAAACCTGCTAATCGACAGAAGCGTCTGCAAAGACGTTGCAGCCTACAATCGCAACCTGTCGATGGCCTGGGTTGATTACTAGAAGGCTTCCGATTCAATCTCCCATAGACTTATCATCTATCTGTTGAAAAGCTTGAAGTTTCATCCACACATAGTGGGATGTGTAGAGAGATTAATGCCCCTTTGGAGAACCAGATTTACTATCTCATCTGGAAAAAATCGCGTGACAACTAACAGCAACACCTTCCAGAGGGGTATCTTTCAGGGTGACGTCATCAGCCCTCTTCTCTTTTTCGTCACACTTTTGCCACTATCTCTCGTACTACGCAATTCTCGTGGGTTCCTCTACCTATCTATACCTAGGCGTGCCAGAGAGCCGCATTCAGGTATAACATCAGTGAAGGAGGCTCTCCGTAGCAGATACAAGCATCTCCTTTGCAGATTTGTTCTTCCAATCTGTCGGCGTTGAACAAGATATCTGCAACTAACATGCCTGCCGTCCCTGTTCTGCTCTATTCATTTGGGGTGGTTCCATGGACGGAGCACGAGCTCGCGGGCCTCGATATCGTCCACATAAGATGATACATATGCAGAAGAGCTTTCATATCAACTCGTCCGTTTCGCGCTTATACATCCTACGCTGTAAAGGCGGACGCGAACTTCCAAATATCCAGTGTCTTTATGACCGAATTATCGTGGGTGCAGCTCACATCGTGGCAAATGGAAGAGATCCTCTTCTGACAATGGTCAAGAACCACGAGATGATTGGCAAAAGAGCGTTCCTCTACAAAGCCGCGGAGCAGGCGGCCAAGACCCTTGGTCTGGATCTTAACATCAGAAGTGAGGAAAGT
>JAUMHM010000004.1:11506847-11523609 GCA_032362435.1 Melikaiella ostensackeni
CCAGTAATCGATATAAAAACATCAAAATATTAATTAATTACCCTGGTCGATGAAATAACATCAATATTTTAAATTATCTTAGCTTTTCTTCATTTATAGAAAAGATTTATTCTATATCAATCAAAAGACTTGATTATTAAGTCTCCCAAAAAAGTCCATGTACGCCAACTTTCCCTACCTGTTGGATAATACGGCGCGAGATATTAATATTATCTGTTTGCAAATTAAAAGTAATTTTCTCACAATCGAACGTACAATTTCAGTAAAATCAGATATCTATATTCATTTGCAGTTGAGAAATAGATTGGAGGTTATATTTTGGGAGTGCTTAGCATCCAAAGCTATGAACATACGATATTCAACATTTCGACATTTTACCATCAAGATGGCCGTCCGCGCCGCATTATGTGTTTGTGTGTAGTATCGAAATAAGACTTTTATTTGCAGATTTTAACTAACTTTACGTATTTGTGACACCTGAGATCCTTCGAAAAAGTCGGAAGATCAATATCAACAAAGTTTTAATACATTTGGAGCATTATATTACAAGCTTCAATAATTTTTTCGCAACGCCGCATTACCCACTTCTCCCCTACCGGATTGCGAACGGTTCGCGATGTGGTTTTTTTTACTTTCTGGAAGTACGCAGTGAAGTTTGTAAATATTAAAAAAAAAATTAAAGTACTTTTAGTGAACGCAGTAGGAACCGCTCATGTAGATACTTGGTATTTTTGTTTAATCGGTTTGAGTTGCGGTTGCGGGTTGGGTTGCGGTCGGGAAACGAATTGAAGAGAGGAAGAACACATATCAGTCATTTATTGAAATAATGTTCGCTCTGAAGTATTCTTCCTAATTTATAACATTTGAACACTTCGTTTTATTCAGTTTTGGTCTCGTTTTATTATCTGCTAAATTTAGCTATAGCTCAACCAACCAGTTCAACGATAGAGAAGGTCCTAACAACAGCCAACGAATTTTGGACCCCTTTACGCAGCCTGACATAAATTGAGCGGTTGTGTGCAATAACTGTGTCCTTGCGCTTTTAGAAGTCACTTATATTTAATTTGATTTATACATAATATTATGAAGAACAAATGAAAAACAAGTGAATTTTGAAAATGCAAGAACACCGTTATTGCATCCAACCGGTCAATTGTTTGAATTGTTTCCACGACGACGGTATTTGTTGAAACGTTACAGGTTACTCTTACTAACATCTGGTCACAACTCTTCGACTAACTTTACCGACGGAAATCAAGAAAACAATAAATATAAAACTTGGATCAATGCAAAGAATAATGATAAAACTATGTATAGAAAAAAGGGAAAGGAAACTCCTACACCAAAATCAGGGGCGGACTAGGCGCGAGATTGAATCGATGCAATCACCAATGTGCCGGAAGACATCGACGGCCGCTTGCAGTGCCTCTTAAAATTTAAAAAAAAACTTCAAATCTTGGAAATCCTATTACAGTCCCTTAAATCTTATCAAGGCCGTAGCCACGTGGGGTATCAAGAGGGTTTGATCCCCCCCCCCGAAATTTTTGAAACATATGCATAATATACATATACTTTCCTGCAAATTCCCCCCCGTCGAAATTTTTTCCTGCAGAAAATCCCCCCTCCCCGGAATTTTGTTCTGGCTATGGCTTTGAATCTTATAAAATTCCTTAATACCCCTTGAAATATTATAAATTCACTTCAAAACTTTACAACTGGGCCGGAAGACATCGCGAGGGCCGCTCGCAGTGTCCCTTAAAATTAAAAAAAAAACTCTTCAAATCTTGGAAACCCTATTAGAAGTTCTTAAATCTTATAAAATTCTTCGATACCCCTTTAAATATTATAAAATTACGTCAGATCTTTACGATTCATTGAAAACCAATAAAATCCCTTAAAACCCCGTAAAATACTATGAAATCTCAGGATATTTCCTGAACTCCTGAAAAATTTATTAAAATTTAGTGAGAGCTTTTAAAATCATTGAAATCCTCAGAAACCTTGTGAAAGCCACTAAAAACCGTTAAAAAGCCCCTGAAATCTTTGAAAATATCCTAAAACCTTAGATCCTACAAAATTTTTCCAAAGCTTCCAAAATCCGTGAAAACCGTATGAGATTTTTCTGAATCCCTTAGAATCATTGATACTCTTGAAAATTCCATGGAATCTTTTGAAATACCCTAAAATATTGTAATCCTGTGAAATCTATTGAAATTGCATGAAGTTTTTGAGAATCTCTTGAAGCCTGAAGCTCTTGAAACTCTTGAGAATTCCGTGAAATCTTTTTTAAAATTCGTAAAAACCTAAAATCTTTCAAATCTTTTGAAATCCCTTAAAATGATTGAAATACTCGAAAATCCCCTGAAATCTTTTTAAATGTTCCAGAATCTCATAAAACCTATGAAATACTTTCAAATCTTCGGAAATTCAAGAACAATCTTTGAAACCGCATGGAGTTTTTGAAATCTTTGGAAAAACCTTAAAATTTTTGAAAATCTCTTTTAATCTCTTTAAATATATAGAATCCGTTAAAATCCCTTGAAAATCCCTTCTTCCTATAATTTGAAATCTAATCTAAAAATCTTCCGAAATTCTGTGAAATTCTTTAAAACCGCGTGAAATTTGTTTAAATCCCTTTAAATCATTAAAATCCTTGAAAATTCCTTGAAGTATTTTATGACTAATATTATTTTTTAAATTATTATACCATTAGGTCAAGTCCCTTTCGGGGCAAGCGTATCTCGCCTGGTTCTAGCATCTTTGTACTACAGGGAATCAAAAAATTTATATGGTAAGGGTAAATAAGGGATGTGTAGCTAAAATATTTCAAAACAATCAAATTCTTTGAAATCTTTTAAATGTTCTTGAAATTCTTCAAAGTTCTTGGGAATTCTTTGGAATTTTTTTAAATACCCTAAAATGTTTAACATCTTCGAAATCCCTTGAAATCCCTTCAAATTCTTGAAATATATAGAAAATTTTGTGGAATCTTTTAAAATATCCTGAATTCTTTAAAATTCTTTAAAATCTTTGGAAATACCGTGAATTATTTGAAAATCTCTTCAAATCTTTGAGATACCTCAACTCTTGTGAAGAAATTCTTTGAAATCCATTAAAATATTAACAAATCCCTTGAAATTCCGTGGAATTACATGAAATCTGATGATACTCCTCGAAATCCCTTGAAATATTCGAAATCCTATTAAATTCTTTGAGATCCTGGGGAAATTCATTAAAATGCCTTATTGGAGTGCCTTTAAATCCCTTAAAATGATTGAAAATCTATTAACATCCCTTGAAATCCTTTGAAATTCCTTAAAAATCCTTCTAAATAATTTGAAATCCTCTGAAATCCCTTAGAATCTTTTTAAATATCTTAAAAACTTATAAACCTTCAAATCTTTGAAATCCTTTGAAATCCCTCAATCCTTGTGAGTAAATTCTTTGAAATCCAATCGTCGGGTAGGGCGGAGCCAAAAGTGCCAAAATTTACTTTCCTTCACACTGTGTCCCAACGAAATTAGGTATTGCCTTGTTTTTTTGCTTAAAAATATACGTAAGACATTTGAGTTCTAAATTATAATCGTATAATAAATATATATATATGTTTCATTTTTTATAAATACATACGTCTGATGGTACTTCTTGCTTCTTTGGTATTGCTTGCTTGGTATTTTTTATTGCTTGGTCTTGCTCCTTGGTATTTTAAACTGCACGAAGGAATTTAAATAATATAGAAACATAATAACATCAATGTTCAGATGACTTATATGTTTAGAGACTTATTCGTCGTCACTTTCGCAATTAATGCAGACGGAATTTGTCGACTGCCGGTTCATAAAACACTTTTCATGAACCCAGTTTTTGCATATGTGACGCTGAACAAATTGCTCGCAGGGGATGCTCAAGAATAAGCTTCACAACAGACTAGACAGAAATACTTCTTTATTCTTTAATTTTGTCATAAAAACTCAGGGGTAGAAAGTGTTACTTGGCACTTTTTGCCCCCCGACGTTCGCATGATTTACGAGTACAATCAACATTTTTGAAACAAGACAAAATATTTTCAACAGAAAGCTATCTGTGCTACAAGAATACGTAATTTCGCATCAAATTATACTTACCTTATGTCATTGGCACGTAGAAAATAAATTTTAATACCAAATTAAAACACTGAATAAAAAAACACTTTCGTCACAAAAAAACAACTTAACCTTCGCAAAGTTCTCAAAAACAGCTGTCAGCGGCTGCCAATGGTTATGAGGAGTTCATGTGAGTCTACCGATCGACGGAAGATGTCAAAACGTGTAACAAATTCTAAGTTTTTGTATTATCATATGTGGAATTTTTTCCCGCGGCACTTTTGATCCCCCTCCTACCCTACTATCCTAAAATTCCATCAAATGCCGTGAAATTACATGAAATCTATGATATTCTTTGAAAATCCTTTGAAATATTTGGAAATCCTTTGAATCCCGTTGAAATCTTTTAAAATATCTTAAAATCTTTTAAATCTTATTGAATCCTTCCAATCCTTCCGAAATTCAGGGGAACTCTTTAAAACAGCATGGAATTTTTGAAATCCTGTGAAATATTCTTTGAAATTTATAGAAAAATTTATATGGTGTATAACAATTTTTTTATATCTATTGAAATCACTGAAATATCCCTAGAAGTTTCATAAAAAATCCTTTCAAATCTTTGATATTTTCTGAAGTCCCTTGGAATCATTAAGAATATCATACAAACTTTTAAATCCTAGGAAATGATTCAAAATCCTTATGAAGTTTAAGAAGTTCTTTGCAATCCCATATAATTATCAAAAATCTGTATCAAAATCTCTGGAAATCTCACAAGTTTTTTAAAATCCTTTGAACCAGCTTTCAAAAAAATTGCTTGCAACCGCTTTTATCCGGCCGGTCTGCATGACTTCTACCGAGCCGGTTGGCGAATCCCAGTCCGTTTCTACCAAAATGCTTCTCCTCCCTCATACGCAAACTTTGGACCTTCTCTCGTGAAATAGGGTTTTTAAAAATAATTATAGCTTTTTTACCTTCATGACTTTCCTATAATATTCCTTTTCTTTTTGATCTTCAGAAGCCACTATCTTTTTTATAACCGTCGAACATAGGCCAGACACTACAAGAATCCCACTATAACGATAAGCACAAAATCAGTTCTCACTACTACACATATTGTCTAAACAATTGAACACACATATAAATCATCAAAATGGGACCGGAACTAAATCCCAGGCAGTTCCGGTCAGTGGACACCGATAGCGGGATAAATTTGAATCCTTATCTGTAGCCGATCCCGGTTACGAGTCTGTTCCGGGCAGCGGATAAGGGCGCGAAACGAGTCATAGCTCGACGGGGAATTATATTTTTGAGCTAAGGTTCGCGAGATGAGTCGCGAGTGATGAGATGGTCTGCCTCTCAATGGGAGGTACGCGACACGAGCAGAGGAAAGGCGAGGAGGCTACTGGACCGCCATTGGCTAGAAAGGGGCCGCCCATGACCGCCCAACTCCGACAGGACTGATCCCTCCAGTAGCGGTACAGTCGGCAGCTTGCAAACCGTTGATTTCTCGTGGGGAAGCCTCAAGCTTCATGATTGGACGGAGTCGTACGTACCACTGGCAGCTTTCATCAAGCTGCCGGAGTGGAAAGTGGAGAGGCTCAAACCTATCCGGGGGTCGCCGAACCCTTGCATCCAAGCTTTCACCCCTTCTCTCTCGAATATAAATGGAGTAAATAGAGTAAGGCTTTCGGAGAGCTTACGTGAAAAACGTATTGCAAGAATGTAACTGAATTAAACTCCAGGTAGCGCACGACAAACTGCTGAAAGGATCTCTACTCTGTGACTTTTCAGTTCTCAGTTATTTTTGTAATATCAGTACCAGGAGGTTTACAAAATTTCACTCGAAATTTGGAGTGAATACTCCACTCACTCCATAAGAATTAACTTATCACTCGAATAGAGTGAACTCTTCACTCGAAAACATAGAGAACTTCTCACTCGAAAACCTAGAGTGTAAACATAGGCCTATAGCGCAAGCGCAGTAGGCCAGGCCGCCAAAATTTGGAACACTGCATGTTTCAATGACGGGTAGCATTATTTCTAGTGGGAATTGATGGACGCGACGTCATTCTCATTAGAATCACATTGGCGTCACGTTACGTGATAAGTATATTAAGCTGAAGAGGATTTGATGAACGCCACAAAGGCTGAAACGAGCCAACAACGCTCCCAGAAAGATAGAGTAAAATGTTGAAAACGAGAAGTGCCGAATTTTCTGGAAGTTCAAGACAAAAGTCCCTATTGAACACTCGAAGCCTGATATCGTTCTCCTTGACAAAGAGCAACGAACTATGTTCGTGATCGAATTCTCGGCTCCGACCAACAGCAACATCACAGTCAAGGAGAAGGAAAAGGCGGAGAGATATCGTGACTTTATAAGGGATCTGCAGCGAAGGTTCCGAGAATATTCGGTTAAAATGATTGTCCTTGTCATCAGAGCTCTCGGAGGTGTGACGCCATCATTGGTTCGTAAACTCCAATCCATACCCGCGAGCGAGAAACATGCCGGGGCACTTGCGAGATGGATGCAAAGAGTTGTTATTCTTGGGTCACTCCGTGTCCTCAACACACTCGAGGGTTTCGCCTGTCGTTCATTGTGATTCCATCGTACCATGTGATCACCCATCTCACGGTCGTGAGGCGTGGCCATGGGTGTGATTTACCGCGGTTCTACTGGGAGCCGGTGTCATTTTCATGGATGGCAGTCGCCCCGAGGGGGACCCTGCGGTGGTTGTTTGACCAATTTTTTTAAAATTATATATATATATATATATATATATCATTATATGCATTATGTAAGAAAACTTGATTGATAATTATATTTTAAATTATATCATGAGTATCTATACCAATTATATGCATTGTATTATGTTAAGTATTAAATTTTCTTATAACTTTAAAGCGTGTATTCAATTTGACCAAAATTATTATGAAAAAGGAAGTGGGGAGATTTGGGGAGATTTGGGGAGATTTCTTTTTAATAATAATGGAAATCTTGCCAAGTTTTTTCTTCCTTTTGATACAATCTTAAAATTTCTGTAATTCTTTTCTATTCAATCAATTTTCAAACTTGGACATCTTTTAAAATTACTTGGCAAACTTTGATTTCACAAACTATGTTGATTGTACTGATAACTGTTTACTTGGCGTAATTTTTTGCATCGTAGGTGTTTTTGGTGAGATTTCAATATGTATTCAAGATTGGACATAATGACTTCGGATTGTTCTATATAATTAAAATTGTTTATAATTCCATTAGCCTAAATTGAAAATTTAAAAATCGCAAATGTTTGAAAGTCGAGAAAGTCGAAATCATGTTTGGTTACATCAAATAACTATCAAGATTCGCGGTAGCGAATTGCCGCAACTTACTGAAAAAAGTAAAAAAAGATTCCAAATTTCCATACAAGAAAAAAAAATCTGCCATTAAGGACGAAATGCGAAAAAGAAAAAATCGCCACCGGAAATTAATATCTGAAACATAGATGATTTGGAACACTAAAAGTAAAATATCTTAGTCAATTTATGAGATACCTTGACCAAACTTGGTGGATATTTAGCACCCACTAATGTACAAAAATTCTGTAAGTCTAGAAGATATTAATCATAAATTGATGAAATGAGCTATAATCGAAAAAAAAATTCTTAAGAAAAAGTCGTCTGCAGCTTACTCGCTTTTACCAAATAAACTCAAAATTTTTTTCAGAAAGATGTCATCAGATTCAAAAAGTAGTTTTAATGAATTTGAAATACGTTGATTTATATTGAGAATTTTTCATTTTTTAGGCATTTTAACTCATTTTTCAACGAATTCGAACATGCAGACGCCCCTGCAGCCAAAAACAAACAATCGATTTTGATGAATCTTTGTATAAATATAGTAAATAAAGTGTACATATGTTGCTTTTTCAGGAGAAAGTGATCCATAAACATACGACAAAGTTAGGTCTCGGAGTCTCGGAGAAAATTGTTCACACTAATTATTCTATTGGTTTGAATCATATTAACTGAAACTTGAAGAAATCCGTTGACTTCAAAATCAGAGAAAAATTCTTAAGAAAAAGTCGACTGTAGATTACAATTTTATTCCAATGTTGTCAGAAAAATGTATTACTTGATCTGGTTTTCTTATTATTGCGAAAAAAAAAATTAATTAAGCCCCACCAAAAACACTGCGTGTGAAAACATTGCGACAAGTACATGACTATTTTTATTTAATTTATTTACGTCAAAGGTAATCAAGGTTGTAAAACAAAAAATAAATCCAAGTACGAAGAGTAAAAAATGTATAAATAAAAGTGCTTTTTAATCAATGGAATTAGTTTAATGGATTAGTTTATTAAATAATTTTTTGTTTGAAAAAAAAAGTGAAGAGGAATAAAAAAATTTGGCTGGCCTATTATTGTCTTTAAATAATAAACATAAATATGTCAACATAACAATAATAAGAAATTATTATATTATATATATATATATATATATATATCATTAAACATAATAATGACATAAACATAAATAAATAAAATGATAATAGTCATGTACTTGGCGGAATTCGTTCACACGTAGTGTTTTTGGTGGGTAAATAAATGCTAATATAAAATGAAACTTTAAGCTTAACTATGATTCTTCGAATTGCCATAATTATTTAATAACATTTTGATCTGCAAATTACTTTAGCTCAAGCTAGTGTGACGTGAGATCACAGACTAGCATCGATCGTTTTCCAATAACTAGAATGCTCTGAGGGCGTAGGTGTGAAAATACATTAGGGTGCAGTTCTTGCGATTGATGTATGGTTCAAACAACATTAATCATTCTATGATTTAGACATTGTTGTTTCAGCGAGCCACTTACATTCGACTGATACCTAAACACGCAATCAAATTTCGCTTATTGAATTAAAATAATAAATCATTGTGATTTCATCAGCATAAGCAGTACATCTTTTTTTTAGAAAAAAAGCTGTACTCATCTTTTCGTACTTTTTCAACATTTTTTTTCTTTCGCCTACAGTAGAGTGGAAAATGAGTGTCATATGCAGAAGAGAAATGGAACTTCTTTGTACGATATAATGTAGGGTCTTGTTCTTAATAAAAAGTAATATCATAACCAAGACTCATGTTTAGCTCGGGAAAGTAATCATTCTCAGTCAAAACCCTAATCTTAACCAAGTAAGTGGTATAACATTGGTATAACTCTTGATGAAAAATTGCTAGGATCAGATTCTTTCAGAGCTTTTTGGGGAGAAAATTCACCTGTAAGTACCTCGTTACTTTTTCTAGTCCAGAGAAAAATTGAAATAAAAAAACACTTGCTGCTAGGGATGATAAAAATATCCAGTAAATCAGTTATGGAAATCCCTCACAAAAAAAACTGTCTTTGATTCACCAAAATTGCTTTTTTGTGCATTTGAGAATGTTGTATTATGATGTTTGTTGAACAGTTTTATAGGATACATCTACAAAATTGTTTAATTTAACAACGAATCGAATCTAATGAACTATAATAATATTTAAATCCCAGAAAAAAAGTTCCATAAAAATCGAAGACTGTCATATTAGATGATAATTGGATTTGAAAAATAATGGCCCATAAGAAATATTTGTACTTCACAACTGCCTGTTTTCAAATTTGGCAAAATAGTTTGTGAAGATTATGAATACATATATAAATTTAAATATGTAAGCATAGCATTTGAGTCGAATATATATTGATTTGCCCATGGGGAAATCGCCCCATTTGTCCCCATTTCAAATAGGGCATTAGTCAGAATCTGACTAGAACAACTGGACTAGTAAGTTCTAGTCAAGACCAGATGAACTTCGTGAAGATGGCGCTGTATTGTGTATCATGCAGTGCCATCTTCAGAAGTTTGTATTCACTAAATTATACTTTTTCGAACACGCGAATGGCTGCCCAAGCTGCACGTGACAGCGAACTAATATTTCTTTTCATCCGGAGCCTCCGAGCGTTTGACATTTATAAACGCATGCGTTTAATGAAAATAACACAACCGGAATTTTTTATTAAATAAAGTGTAATCCATAGTCTTGTAAAATTCTATTTAACATATATACTAAATAGCAGCGATGAGTAAGTTACTTTTTAAAAGAAACTAGTTATCGTTACCGTAACATCACAAAAAAGTAGCTAGTTATCGTTATCGTTATCTATTCAAAATGTTACCTTTTCTGAGGTGCATTTCCCAAAAAAAGTAACTATCGTTTCTTTTTTATTTCAGAAACATATATCCAAATTCAATTTTCACAAAACTTCCTTCATAACTTTCAAGTGATAGTTGTTACACTTTTTAATGAAAGTCGTAGGTTAGTTAGTTGTTGAATTCTCAACAAAAAAGGATCAATTTTTAACCAAAATAGATATATCTTTAACAAAATACATGAAATTTCAAATAAAACCGAGGAATATCCAACCAAATAGTTAAATCTTGAACTAAACAATATAAATTTTAAAACAAAAATGAAATGGTTAAATTTTCATTTAAAAAAAAATGAAAGTTAAACCAAAAACAACATTTTTAACAAAGTACTTGAACTTTCAACGAAAAAAGGTGAATTCTCAATGAAAAAGGTAGTAGTTGAAATTTCATCCAAAAATATTTTCATTTTAAATGAAATACAATTGAATTCAACCAAAAAAAACGAATTTTCAACAAAATAGGTAAATTTGAAACAAAAGAGATGAATGTTCAACGAAATAAATGATTTTTTCTTAAATAATTCGGAAAAAGATAAATTCTCAACAAAAAATGTAATTCGTAAGGAATGTTGATGTTCGTTTTTGGCTTTAGGTTCAGGCTTTAGGGTAATAGTTGATATTTCAACCAAAAATATTTTTATTTTTAATCGAAAACAGCTACATTCAACCAGAAAAATAATTTTTCAACAAAATAGTTGAATTTGCACTCAAGATAAAAAAAATCAACTAGATTGTCGAAGTTTAAAGCCAAAAAGGCGAATTTTCAACAAAAAAGTTTATTTTCGAACAAATAATAGAATTTCTACCCAAAAAAGTTCGATTCTCAATGAAAAATGTAAAATTATAAATTTTAACCAAAAAAGACGAATTTTCAACAAAATAGTTAAATTTTAAACCAAAGAAATGAATTTATAACCAAGAGCATAATTTTTGCCAAGAGAGACAAATTTTGAACAAAATAATTGAATTTTCAACTAAAAGAGATCAATTTCCGACCAAAAACAAGAAAGTTGAATTTTTAATTGAAAGAATTAATTTTTTACGGAAAAAGATGAGACCTCAACCAAAAACTTTGTTGATATTTGAATCAAAAAACATTTTTATTTTAAATCAAAATGAGTTACATTCAATCGAAAAACAAGTATTCAACAACATAATTGAATCTGCACTCGAGACAGGAAAAAAATTAACCAGATTGTTGAAGTTTCAAGCCAAAAAGGCGAATTTTCAACAAAAAAGTTAATTTCTAACCAAATAATGAAATTTCTATCCAAAAAAGTTCGACTCTAAATGAAAAATGTAATATTATAAATTTCAACCAAAGAGAAAAATTTTCAACAAAATAGTTGAATTTTGAACCAAAGCTATAAATTTTCAACCAAGAACATAATTTTTTACCAAAAAAGACGAATTTTAAACAAAGTACATGAATTTTCAACTAAAAGAGATCAATTTTCGACCAAAAATGGGGTAGTTAAATCTTCAATTGAAAAAATTAATTTTTAACGAAAAAAGATGAATCCTCAATGAAAAATGTTAGTTGATATTTGAACCAAAAAACAGTTTAATTTCGAATTAAAAACAGTTATCCTTAACCAAAAAGCAAGTTTGCAACAAAATTAATTGAATTTGCACTCGAGACAAAAAAAATCAACCAGATTGTTGAAGTTTCAAGCCAAAAAGGCGAATTTTCAACAAAAAAATTCCTTCTCAACAAAATAATAAAATCTCTATCCAAAAAAGTTCGATTCTCAATGAAAAATGTAATATTTTAAATTCCAACCATAAAAGACGAATTTTCAACAAAATAGTTAAATTTTTAAACAAAGAGATGAATTCTCAACCAAAGACATAACTTTTCGCCAAAAAAGACAAATTTCAAATAAAATAATTGAATTTTCAACTTAAAACGATCAATTTTACACACAAAAAAAGGAAAGTTGAATTTTCAATTTAAAAAATTAATTTTCTTAACGGAAAAAAGAAAATCCTCAACGAAAAATGTAATAGTTGATATTTGAACCAAAAAGCCGTTTAATTTTCAATCAAAAACAGTGATATTCAACCAAAAAAAGAATTGTCATGAAAATAGTTGAATTTTCAGTCAAGGGAGAAATGAAATCAACCAGATTGTTAAAATTTAAAGCCAAAAAGGCGAATATTCAACAAAATACATGAATTTTCAACTTAGAGAGATCAATTTTCAACCAAAAATGGGATAGTTAAGTTTTTAATTGAAAAAATTAATTTTTAACGGAAAATGATGAATCCTCAACGAAAAATGTTACTTATTATTTGAATCAAAAAATATTTTTATTTTAAATCAAAAACAATTACATTTAACCAAAAAACAAGTTTTCAACAAAATAATTGAATCTGCACTCGAGACAGAAAGAAATCAACGAGATTGTTGAAGTTTCAAACCAAAAAGGCGAGTTTTCAACAAAAATCTTGATTTCCAACCAAATATTAAAAATTTCTATACAAAAAATGGGATAGTTGAATTTTTAATTGAAAAAATTCATTTTTTAACGAAAAAAGATGAATCCTCAACGAAAAATATAATAGACGATATTTGAATAAAAAAAACAGTTTAATTTTAAATTGAAAACAGTGATATTCAACCAAAAAAAAAAGAATTTTCAATAAAATACTAAATTTTCAGTCAAGAGTGAAATGAAATCAACCATCTTGTTACGATTTCAAGCCAAAAAGGCGAGTTTTAAACGAAAAATTTAATTTTCAACCGAATAATCAAATTTCTATCCAAAAAAGTTCGATTCTCAATGGAAAATGTATTGTTATAAATTTCAATCAAAGAGAAAAATTTTCAACTAAATAGTTAAATTTTAAACCAAAGAGATGAATTCTCAACCAAGAACATAAATTTTTACCAAGAAAGACGAATTTTAAACAAAAACATTAATTTTCAACTAAAAGAGATCAATTTTCAACCAAAAATGGGATAGTTGAATTTTTAATTGAAAAAATTGATTTTTAACGGAAAAAGATGAATCCTCAACGAAAAATGTTAGTTAATATTTGAATAAAAAAATATTTTCATTTTAAATCAGAAACAGTTACATTCAACCAAAAAACAAGTTTTCAACAAAATAATTGTATCTGCACTCGAGACAGAGAAAAATCAATCAGATTGATGAAGCTTCAAGCCAAAAAGGTGAATTTTCAACAAAAAAATTGATTTCCAACCAAATAATAAAATCTCTATCCAAAAAAGTTCGATTCTCAATGAAAAATGTAATATATGAAATTTCAACCAAAAAAGACGAATTTGAAAAAAAATAGTTTAATTTTAAGACAAGGAGATAAACTTTCAACCAAGAACATTATATTTTGCCAGAAAAGACAAATTTTAAATAAAATAATTGAATTTTCAACTAAAAGAGATCAATTTCCCACCAAAAATGGGACAGTTGAATTTTTAATTGAAAAAATTATTTTTTTAACGGAAAAAGATAAATCCTCAACGAAAAATGCAATAGTTGATATTTGAACAAAAAAAAACAGTTCAATTTTGATTCAAAAACAGTGATATTCAACCAAAAAAAAAGAATTTTCATAAAAATAGTAAATTTTCAGTCAAGAAGGAAATGAAATCAACCAGAATGTTAACATTTTGAGCCAAAAAGGCGAATATACAACAAAAAAGTTTGGTACCCAACCAAATAATGAAATTCCTATCCAGAAAAGTTCGATTCTCAATGAAAAATTTAATATTTGTAACTTCAACCAAAAAAGACGATTTGTCTACAAAATAGTTAAATTCAAATCCAAAGAGATAAATTTTCAACCAAGAACATAATTTTTTACCAAAAAATACGAATTTTAAATAAAATACACGAATTTTCAACTAGAAGAGATCAATTTTCAACAAAAAATGGGAAAGTTAAATTTTTAATTGAAAAAATTAATTTTTAACGGAAAAAGTTGACTCCTCAACGAAAAATGTAATAGTTGATATTCGAACCAAAAAACAGTTAAATTTCTAATCAAAAACAGTGTTGAAATTTCGAGCCAAAAAGGCGAGTTTTTAACGAAAAAGTTGATTTCCAACTGAATAATGAAATTTTTATTCAAAAAGATGAAGTCTCAATAAAAAATGTGATAAATGAAATTTCAACGAAAAAAAAACGAATATTCAACAAGATTGTTTAATTCGGAAGCAAAGGGATGAATTTTTAAAAAAATACATGAATTTTCAGCTACAAAACATCAATTTTCAACAAAATAGTGCAATATGAATCCAAAGAGATGAATTTTCAACCCAAAAACTAATTTGCAACAAAACAGTTAAATTTTTAACCGAATGAAATGAATTTCTTTCAAAATCGTTCAATTTCGAAAAAATAATTAAATTTTCAAACAAATAATAAAATTTTTAATCAAAGAAGATGAATATCCAACTAAAATAATAAATAGAATATCTGGAATAGTCAAATTTCCGGTTGAAAAAGTTTACTATCGACCAAAGAGAAATAAATATTTAACTTTGAAATTATTTTTTTACTGCTTTATGAGTATTTTTATAGATTTTAGAAAATGTTGAATCCCAGTGTGGGAAAAAATGTCAATTTTCCGATATTGGGCTATAAGTCTCTATTGCTATTAGCCGCCACAATTTGAATAGTGAAAATGAAGAAATAGTCGAAAAGGCAATAAAATTGATTGATTGTTGTGAAAAAGACTTGTGAACTACATTTTGAAATTAACTAAAAAAGTAATGATTTTTATAGTTACAGTTACTGAAAAAAAGTAACACGCTAGGTACTAGTTCGTTACTTACTTACAGAAGTAATTTCGTTACCAGAAAAAAGTAAATAGTTACTTCCCATCACTGCTAAATAAGGTGTCTAAATATTACCAACAAACTTTAACTAATTCATTTTTTTACTTAGTCAAAAAAAGTTATTTTATTCAAACTGAAAATAAAATTGTTCTTCATATATAAAATATAAGGGAAACTGGTGAATTTGTACGAGGTAAGTGAAAGCCAGTGGAAAATAATGAAAATAGTAAATTGTTATAGTTGAGTGTAACCGATGTTGTGTGATAAAATATTTGCAAAAAATACATGGGTGTATTCAAAAATTCTGCAGGCTTAAGAAATGTAGGTGAGAATATTCTGAGGAAAAAAAGGACCCTCTTATTCGTGTCACTCAGGAATTTCTTGCCAGAATAGCAAATTTCACTCCCTAAGGGCAAGTGATATTCTGTGACACCCTAAGTGCCGTGTATGTCATGTATTTAATCCGCCCACTTATTTTCAAACTGAAGAAGATATATCGCCGAAATGTTAGAAAATCATAGAAAATATATTAACGCGGGTCGATCTAGTACATTTGAGTTCTTGTTTTGTTTAAATAATGTATTTTTATTGTTTTGATCAATTCTTACCTTAAAGTTTAGAGTTTTGAATTTATTCAAGCACTCGAGCAAAAAATTAGGTGTAGTCAGGAGAATAAATTTGGTATATATAATAAGTTACAAGATAGTTTAATCTAGTGAACTACTTACATAATTATTAATTAGTAAATATACTATAGTATGGTTATTAAAGATAATAAGTCTATAACTATAGAACTAGTGGAAAGTAACGTAGAAACGCAGTTATAATAATGAGGTTGTATAAGATAATAATACTTACAATGTACACTAGGACAGAACGAAAAAATATATATTTTTTTTTAAATTCGGTGGGAGTCCAGAAGCTACAGTTTTACACCCTAATCTCCAGCAAAAAATTACAGATAAAGAAAATATATCTTATGTTTACGCATCCACGATTAAAATCAAAATAACGAATAATAGCGAATTTTTTGTTGTCTGGGTCGTAAATTGTTATTAAATTTGAATAAATTTTTATAGATCATGACTTTTCACTACTTTACTTGAGAAAATATTGTTGAAAGTTCAACTTTTCGGGTGTAAAAGACGAATGTTTTTTTAAAAATTCGACTTTTTAGCTAGGAAACTCTACTTTTCTGTTGAGAATTTGTCTTTTTGAGTTGAATATTCATCTTTCATTGTAGAAAAATGATATCTTTTAGTTAAATATTCATTTTTTTTGTTTGAAATTTTTTTTTCTTGAAAATTCAACTTTTCAGGGTGACAATTCAACTATCCTCTGAAAAAATCATCTTCTTGGCTTGAAAATTTAAATACTTGGCTAAAAATGCATCTCTTTTAGTCTTCTTTTAGGTTAAGAATTATTTTCTTGTTTTTGTGAATTCGACTATTTAGTTAAAAACTTATTTTTCTTGGTTAAAAGTTATCCTTTTTGTTGAATTTTGATTTCTCTTATTTTTTTTATTTGGTGACTTTATACATTTTTTATTTCGTGACTCAACTTTTCAGGATGAAAATTCAACTATCTTCTAAAAAAATCATCTTGTTTGGTTGGGAATTCGACTATCTGTTTGAAAATTCAACTCTTTTTGGTT
>JAUMHM010000004.1:11523709-11537882 GCA_032362435.1 Melikaiella ostensackeni
TTGAGCTACCATTTTTTCTTCACTTACTTTTTTAATATCAAAGCCAGAGGACTCGAATTTTCTCGCCGATAGTAGTCGACTTTTCCACACGGGAAGGCAAGTTCAAAAACATCTTCCTTTCATGTGAAGTTTAACCGTGAAGGTTAATTTTTTTTTATAGTGGATCTCCCATCTGGAATCGATGTAAACTTTATCTTTTGTTTTTTTTGTGATACCCTAGAAAGATATTAGTACTGGAGAGGTATCGCATAATCTTTCAGGATATACTAATGGACTGCAGCATGAACTTCCCGGGTTAAGTTAGGTCTCAAAAATGTTGCAATAATGCTTTCTGAAGAGGCGGGACATGTGGCGAAATCTCGGAAAGGGTGCGTCAGCGAAAAGTAGAAAGAAAAATAAAAGCAAGGTGGTATACGTTCGTCATATATCAAGACATGTGCGCGCGCTTAGATATACGTATTACAGACATAATAAATAAGAATATGCGAGGCTGCCTACAGCTATCTGCTATAGGAACCCACGGCTCCCGCCTTATACCCGAACTGCCGCGGTGCGTCATTAAAATTATTTATGGAGAAATAAGAATCCAAAGCCTTTAAGTCCTCTCGCTCGGTCCACAGGATACGTATTGGGCCATGCGGACTGTGTCCCTTCGTTTGGCTTTGATCTGAGTTATCAAATCTTTTAGGTCAGCGTATTAATTCTAAGTTCATTGGGTCATTACGTGTTCACTGTTTGCAAGATTTTTTCGATTTAAAAACACAAAATACTGTAGGGACGTGAACAAGTGAAACAAACTTCACCTCTATTATCTGCACCTGGAAAAGAGTGGGGTAACGAACAGGTGGGAGACTATCTTATAAAGAAAGATGAAGAGGTAACACCATAGGAGGTTCAAGAAAAAAAGAAATCTCAGCTGGGGGTGATTCTCGGTTGAAGATTCGTCATTGCGTTCAAGTTCTACACCCGTGACCACCTGTGCTTTAAACTAACACCTCCAAAGCTGTCGAGATTAATAAACGTCCAAACACTCTTAAAAAAATTATGAGCAACTTTATCTTCAAAATCAGAAAGTTAAGATGAAACAGTTCGTTTTTTCCTGGAGTGCTAGGTTCAGCGACCTCTGCCACTGTAAAAAATAATCGTAATTTCCCCATACGAAAATATGTCTTTTTTCCATACTTTCGAATATCCCATACAAGCATGGAGATTTTCCGTTGGTAACTTGAAGATTTCCCATACACTTCGAGAAGTCCATGCACTTCTATGGTAAAACTTCAAGTCAAATATGAAAAGTTGATGCGCAGCTAAAGTACGCGCACCCGAGTGAAGCGCGCATGTGCTGTAGCCATGGGGATTGAAGGAGAACGAAGAGAGTGAAGCATAATCTAATCATGGCGTCAAGCGTCTAATTCATCATATTTAGAGTACATTTGTGAAGCGTTTTGGAGTTGTACCAGTGAAATAGTGAGTTATTTTGAGTGAAATTAGTCTTTTCGACGAAAAGAAGAAGGAAGGAACAGGAGAGGAAATATTCTAGATAGATGTGGTCACTTAATTTTGCATATAACTGTGAAGTACAGAACAAATATCAAGCGTTGCTGCAACGCAAAAGTTACATATGTAACTTCATCTCACTCTAGCATCTTTTCCGCTTCCCAAGAAGATAAACAAACATATGGTCAATCCTTCTGTTAAAAAATGGATGGACCGTATAGGAGAGGCAGCCGATTTTGTTGCTAATAAAACAAATGTTTTTCCTTAAGCTTTACCCGCTTATGAGATTATATCGCTTTGTACATATTTTATTTTAAATTTTACTCTATATTTCAAACATTATATTGAATACTACGCTTTCTTTATAATTATTAAAGACTGCAAATATAGCATACGTACAGTTTTAGTTTTTCGCAATAAAGTATTTTACGATTTAAAAAAATAATTCAAGTGTGATTTTCATTTACACAGACATGGGAAAAATACTTTTTCAACTTGGAAAAAATATAACTAACGCATTACAGATATTCCATTTTTCCCATACCCAACCATGGGAAACGTACTAACCGACTATAGGAAAAATACAATCAATATGTCGGACAATCGGCATTTTTCCCATACCGAAGTATAGGAATAATACTAGCCCGATATATGAAAAGTCCGATCCACGTGCAACTATTTTCCCATACTGAGGTATGGAAAAACTTAAGTACTAGTATGTGTTAATTACTTCCAATACATGTATGAAAAATTTGCCAAAGATTTTTTCTACAGTGTGGTTACGCCACTGCAACCATATTAGTATATAAATAGGAATGTTATACCTGTGTAATTCGCACATGGAAGACCAGGAGAACGGTGGACACCTATAAATTATAAATCCAAAATAAACGACGACAATCGCGGAGAGTTACGATTTCACGTTAAACATAAAATATTGCGATCCAAGTCGGTGTACGCACGATATTAAGTAGCTGTTTAACATATTTTAATTGATGCATTAAAATTCAAATTATTGACGAAGCGGGCACTATCGCCTACACCATATAAAAGTAAATCCTTAGGTCATTAATTTCTAGAAATGATAGCAACATTTTTAAAATGGAAAAATTTTGTTCTACTAAAAAAATGTGGTATAGAAGAAACATTGATTGTCAAGAGTGCAAGAAATTTGCTGAGATGGTTTGGTCATGTCGAGAGAATGAATGAAGGACGTTAACGAAGCAAGTATATTTAAGTGAAGTGAATGGTAACGTACCCAGAGGTAGACTGAAGAAAGAATGCTTGGAATGATGTAAAGGAAGCAGAAAATGTTTGCAAGGATATGGATGTGTGGTAGACAATCGTTTACAGGAAGAAAAGTGACGCCTGAAACGAAAGATTTTGGATACTCATGGGCCCTCGTGAAGAGCTTTGCTTAGTGGATGTAGTTGGGGGTATGAGTATGAATCTTTCTATGGAGTGTCGTATGTGTAAATCGTGAAGTATGATGGCTATGTGAAGCTCGTTACCTGGGGTGATTGCTAGAGACATTGTTTAGCGAACCGTATCGGAACGGTATTGTGGAAAGAGTGTGTTGTTTGAATGAGCAACACGCGACTTCTAGCTCAATCTCAAACCTATTCCCATTCCTACACATCCCTTACTTACCCTTACCACATGAATTCCTTGATCCCCGGTAGTGTAATGAAGCTAAAACCAAACAAGTTACACTTACCCCGAAAGGGATTTGGCCCTAAGGTATCAAAAAAATCTTAATCTTAAACGTGCATTGATGAAAAATATATTGTGTATGCCACACATACCTTCCCCTTTCCAACGTCTCGTGGGGTGCGGGAAAGCACATTTCGGGTTTGGGTATTTTCTGGTGCGCAAAACTAATTCTGAACAAAATTTTCGGTCAATAGCCGAATCCGCTAATGGATTGTAACATATATACGTAAACTCCTCTAGTGATTCATATAGAGGTGTTTGTCTAATGGTATTGTACGTTGATCATGATTGTTTTTCTTATTTTTACTTCCGCTTCAAATAAAACTTCGGGACGCTTGCGCCCGGTCCTTTCTATATGGAGTGGTATAACACACCTTCGTCGTAATGATATATCGACGGCAATAACACGTGTGAATAACGATAAACGATATTTTCTTCGATATTTACGACACAGTCAGAGAGAATTCATCACGGATCCGGTATTGTAATAACGAAGTCTAACCGAAAAGAAGAGAAACCTAGAGGTTAATGGAGGTTCGCGGGAGGTGGGGGATTTCAAGATGGAGCTAACCCATTAAAAAGCCTCATTAATATTGTAATTCCTTTTTAATACGCGTAAATCTAGGATCGAGACAAGGCCACCTTGGAGTCTGTTTTATAGGCCTAACGCAGTTTTATAGATATATTCCCCCATCCCACTTTTCACATTCTCCTGTTTTTAATGCCTTCTCTGTGAAAATTGAGCTTCAAAATTTTATCTTTGAATCAGTAGGTCAGTAATTTAATAATGTATTTTAAATTAGTGCACTAATTTCGAATTCAATAGAGTTAGTACTGATTACCCCTGCAGAATCGAAAAAGTGAGGACTCATCAATACGGATCTACATTGTACAATACATGCATTTATAAGACTTGCTATGGGTGTATTTAAAAAAGATCATAAGTAGAGTATTTTGGGGTCGAAACAAGTCACACAGGAAAAGTGATCCCATGAGCGATTCCAGGACATCACTTCGCAAAGGTAAAGCTGTCCCAAGAACGAAAGTTAAAGTCTACCTTTTAAAGGTATCTCTTCCCAAAGGTTTCTCGCGCGGACCCACGTTCATTTGTGCTGAAATACCCTGTAGTGTTTTGACGCTCTACTTTTTCCACTATACCTCTGTATTATCATACGTCCAATTTCTGACATTTTTTACTTATTAAAGGCCTCACAGGAAATCCATGCCTAACATTAAAAAAACATGTGATGCTTTAAAGTATCACTGGACGGATCTTCTTCAAGAAAGCTTTCCCAGGGCAAGTCATCCTTTCCCATTTTTCTCCTAGCAGTGCAGTGATGTCTTGAGGGATCAAATTGGTTTTTCAAACTGGGACAAGATGTCCTGGAAAGGCTTGCTCCGAGAGGACTTGTTCCGGGAAGACTCGTCTAATGGTACTTCTCAGAACATCACGTGTTTTCTTCAAATTGGAAAATGTTTTCCTGGGAATACTTATGCCGGAAAGACCCATCCATTGGTATTTCAAAAAATCAAACATTTTTTTTAAATTTATGACGTGATTTCCTGGGAAGGCCTGTCCAGACGTGCCTCGAAGAATCACAGGTTTTTATTCAAGTTGGGAAGACTTGTCCCGGGAAGATTCGTCCGGTGATACTTGAAAGCATTACATCCGTACTTTTTTTAAGTTGGAAAGGTATTTTCTGGATGGAAAGACTTGTCCAACATAACCAGAGCCCGGGTGTCTGATTGTTTGAATTGGGAAGTGATGTCCTTAATCCGAAATTTGCGGGAAATTTATGTCTGGGAAACACATGTCCTTTGAGAAGAGATGTCCCAATTTGCCTTTACGACAAAGTTAACCTACCTCCTGCATCTTTGTCCTTTAATAAGTAATAAAATTCATTTAATTTGTCCAAATAAATATTTTTCAACACTTATATATAATTGATATTCAAATAGATATAATTAAATCAATATTTATCGTAGCACTATTTCATATACCTGAAAGTTCAATCAGTGTTCCTAGACCTATTTCCTCACTTTGATACAATTTGGGACCATCTGAACGGATATTGGCTACATCCCGGTTTCGATCATATAATCTGAAATTATCATAGAATACAAAATATTTTATATTTTGAATCCAATTTCATGTTTTTATCATTCATGTGTTTATTTTATAGTAACAAATAAAAACTTTTTTGTATTTACTCACTAACGTAGGTGAGCATTTTTAGAAAAATTTTTAACTGATGGGAAGTGTCTTGACTGAACAATAAGAGTCTTTGAATGTTTAGAATTTTTTTTCTTCTATTTTATTCGTTAAATATGAAAAAATGAAAAATTTTTTCGAAAAACGGCTCTCACAAAGTTTTCTCAAATTTAAGGCAAAATCGGTTGTTACAAACTGAACGATTTAAAATTAAAGCAGTTAAAATTTGAATTTTTAAATTGAAGTCTAAAGTCTTCAATATTGAACAATTCTAAATTTGAATTGCCTATGATTTTCGTGTGATATCAAGTGACATTTAATGTGCTCATATACGTAAGCGTTTGTACCAAAAGTTGTTTTAAATCTGAATCAAAAATGAATTCTCGGTCATTTTGTTATTTTTTCCTAGTTTCAAAACATTCGCGGTCATTTCTCGGTTTTCATTGTTTCACTGTCTAGTGATCAGCTTGATTTATGACATCTCGAAAACAATTTTTCTCAAGTCGATCAAATACCTGTCGTCTTTATTTCCTTCGAATTACAAAATAGTGTTTGGAATTCAGATAATAGATCGTACAACGGAATTGAAACGATGAGCGCAAAGCTCAAACGCTGATGGCTTTGGTATGACGCTGTAAATTATTTATTCACCAGCGTCTGTGAATAATCACCTTTCCTTCGACGAGAAAGGCATCGGGAAGCGTTATTGATCACCGAAATATCAAAAGTGGGCGTATCCATCACCTACGGGCCGCGAAGCGCGTCGAGTGAACTAATACATTCCGCTGCATCGCTCGACAAGTTGATTCACGATTGTATCGATTTTTCACTCTGATCTCTTCACGTTCGCTCAACCCCATGCTCTTACATTGAAGAATTTATGTTCGGTGATGTATACAACTGTTTTTTTTATGATACATTATCAAAGTCAAGTTCATATAGTTGGCTGTCAAATATTTTGGATGAACGCTATATGAAATAGAATATAAAAATAATAATAATAATAACAAAATTTTGTCAACACCTAAGTTGTATTCTGCTCCACCCTCCTGCGCGAAGTCTGATCGTTCTCTCCGCGAACAGAGTATAGAGACATGATCAGACGTGTGATCTTTGCCTTTTCAAAATTCGTTTGCTCTAATCAAAATTGATAAGTATTCATTTCCGCTTACTTTTTCAGGAAACTTATAAAATACTTTTAATTGCAGCAAATAGGGGGCATTTTATTAAGACACGATGAATATGATGAAAAATTAATTTTATTATAGCTTAGAAGATCTGATAGATTTTTCAATTTATAATCGGCAAGGATCTACGGAATGGTTTTTATCGAATCATCGGGAAGTCCCTAATATATTAGACTTTACTGGAGAGATACATAGATTCGGTGGTTCAACATTGTAGACCTGCGACATAGTTGAATCGTTCGATTGTAAACACTTGTCACGGACTATTTAGTCGCCGATCTTGATGAGTCATCGGCGATCTTCATTGATCAGAAGGGTGTGGCACAAGTGTACATAAATGCACCCTTCAGCTAACCCCAGTAGCACACCGGACAGCGGGATACTAATTGTAGCGCTCGTGAACAAGAAGGTTGATGATCAGAAGGAACAATTTTCGAGTTTTTGTGCCAAATTCAACTACCCAAATTGGTTCCATTATTTTCTACAGTGTTATCGGAGTCGAACAGTTTTTAGTATAGGTAGGTATATAATATATATTCCACCAAAAAATGCCTTTCCAAAAAATATGATACAATTCAGAATGCAATACTTTTATAGTAAACTTAACAGGTAATGTCTGACAAAACTCGATTTGTATGTGTGTCTTTAGCTTTTCTTCAACTTCGTATCACAATTGATTGTATCATTCATGAAGATTTAATTTCCATCGAATTATGAAAGACTTGAAGTTTCTAGGAGTTTAATTAAATTATAAATCCTGTTCATAAATTCTGTGTGAATGGGCAAGGCTATGTGCGTAGATGCTGAAGTGTGTTAACTCCGGCAAACACTACAAAAAGAGGAAACCATTTTTTCCAAAAAAAAATTTCATGTGAAATTTTGAGCATTCAGAGAGAAAATATCGACTCTGAAGTTGATATTATTAAAGAATTCAGTCTTTGCTTCAATTACATGCAAATTGTCAAATTGAAACTATTAAATTGGAGATGTGAATTATGTTTTATGTAATAAAAGTAGTACATTGAAATTAATATTTTTGTATTCCCATATAGCATACAAATAAATCTTCAAAAGTCCTTATTGATTTCGGCTTGATCTCAACTATATACTTTCAAATACATTTCTCATAATTATTTCATTTTCAACTAAGATGGTTAGCAACAATTCAGGTTTGATCATGTATTTTTTCGTGCGCAGGAAAAAGATTAGCTTATACCTGTTACCTATTGATTTAGAATATTGAATATTGTACATTGTAAGCACACAACAAGTTGAAGTTAATATATTGTACAACAATTTCTTACAACAGAGAAAAACAAAACAATCTGCCCACTGCGCGGGCATATTCTCATCGCGCGCTATGCTCGCAAGTTTGAGCGCGCCTAGGGTGCGCGTCTGTCGAACCTCGCGCTTTGCGCTCGATAATGTTTTTCCCCCATATTTATGCAGAGAATTTTTAAAAATAAAAGTTAAACCATTGACAACTGTAATTTGGTAATAGTGAATTCTTGTTTGTTAAAGCTCCTTCGGCTTTAAAGAATACATTCTCATCACGTAACTCGCGCTTCGCACTTGAATAAAGTCTGTCCAAAACGCGGCATTTTCTATATTATGTTGAACTGTATTATAATAAATTTATGTTATGGTAATAATTATGCCTATCACTTAACAAATGAGATTCGTGCATTTATTAGTATTATTTTCAGAATTTAAAATTTTATAAAAGTAAAGTCTAATTAATTAATGGAAATTCGGTTTCAGGTGGAAAATTTGGTCGTTAAACATTTTATTGTATCTTGTGCACGACTAGCCTCGATTGCTTCCTAGCTTCGATAGTCTCGAAGTACCTACTCGCACATCTTGTTTCTCTTTTGTACGTATTAAATAGGTTTTTATTTATAAAATTGAAGAAACATACTTTTTAACGATTAAAAATTTCATTTTCCTCGAAAACGACGCAAAACGTCAACAGTAGTTTATTGTTAAAAACTGTTCCACTTCCTGAAATCTATAAAATTATACCCTTGCCACGTGTTTATCTCGTATATTTCAAGAAATTTTTTGAAAAAAATAGGAAAAGTCGATAAAATCGACTAAAATAGCATTTAGTTCAACATTGTTACTGAACTAGAAACAAACGTTTTTAAAAATAAAATGCCGAAGTTCGTTGAACTAAATGCTATTTTAGTCGATTTTTATCGACTTTTTTTATTTTCTTGAAAAAATTTCTCGAAATACACAAGATAAACATATGGTTAGGGTATAATTTTATAGATTTCAGAAAGTGAAACAATTTTTAACTATAATATAGTATTCATGTTTTGCGTCGTTTTCGAAAAAATGAAATTTTTAATTGTTAAAAAGTATGTTTCTTCAATTTTAGAAATAAAAACCAATTTTCCTTTACTTTGCAGCTCAGGAACCTTAATAGTCTCGCGGAACATGTTCTTTACATTGTTATTAAACAAAAAACAAACGTTTGTAAAAATAAAATGTTGAAGTTCGTTAAACTAAATGCTATTCTAGTCGATTTTTATCGCTTTTTTCTATTTTTTTGGAAAAGTTTATTATAATGCACAAAATAAACACCTAGTGAGGGTATAATTTTATAGATTTCGAGAAGGGGAACAATTTTGATCTATGAAGTGCTAATCATATTTTGCGTCGTTTTCGAAAAAAATGAGATTTTAAATCGTTATAAGTGAAAAAATCGCTTTTTTCAAATGCGCATGATACGATTTTTCCTTTCATGGCTTAAAAAATCGGGGGCATCCCCGAAACACGTACAAAAGAGAAACTAGATGTGCAAGCACTGTTGGGTTGAACTCAATCGAGGATAGCCATAATGTGTTGTTTTACCATACATTCGAATTTTTTATTTTTAATATCATATTTCACAATTAAAACGAAATATTGTTCGTGGCTTTTTGCGACCCTCAGTAAAAATAATAAATTTTGGTTTTGTGGCTTTGGGGTCCGTAAATGATGATGAAGATTTAGATTTCCATCAGACGTTTCGGCTCCATATATGGTCCCTCTTCAGTGATTTATTCTAGAAAAAGTTTTTTGGCACATTTCACTTTTTTCCCCAAGACAGATTTTTGTGCGTCGACGTTTTTGTATGCAAAATTAATTATTCTCTATATAATTGAAATATAATAACAATCTTTATGCATTTATATGCAATGTGTGTTATCTTTAATCAGTGTCTAACAACCGTAAATTTGAAACATTACATTCTTATTTTAACATTTACCTATAGTCCTAAGACATTATTGCACTACACTTATTCATTTAGAATACTGATTTTTATTTATTTCTTACTTTGTGAAGAGCATGAGAACCATCAAAAGAGTGAAACTGTATAACTTTGCAACTTTCAATGTTTGCTGTGTCTTATATTCAAGGGGGGGGGGGCAGTGAATATGAGGGGAAAGCCAATATGAAAAAACTAAAAAAATTTAGTTTAAACTCAACAACAGATTGCTATTTTTTATTTGCCTGCTTTTCCGTATCATACGGTTCAAATTTATATAATTTTTTGTGGTAGCATTTTTTCGAATCTTGCTTAGTTTGATCAAAAAATGGAATTTTTTTAAATTAAATTTTTCACGATTGAAACGAAAAGTATGCGTATCATTGAGAAAACAGTCTGAAGCAAATTTGTAGCAATTTTTGAGATGAAAAATTTTGCTTGTCAACATTTTTTTCGTATCTCATATAGTTTTGCTGGAAATGGAATTTTTGATTTATTAAAAAGCATTTTCGATGCATAAAACCAGAAGCGTAGGTCAAAAATGGCTGGTTAACAAAGTCGTTTCTCCTTTTTAAGCCTTTAAACAGTATACCAAAGAGCAATTCAATCGGATAATTTCTTCGAAAGTTATCGTGCTCACAGACGACGACAAAGACAGCGACAACGACGACGAAGACAGACAGACACCAAAGTAAAGTCGATTTTTTTTCAGTCCGTATGTCCGAAAACGTCGAGATATGATGAAAGCACCGAAGGTCGATTTTCACATAAAACCACTACCTTCTTACTGAAATGAGAATGTAAAACAACAATTTTTTCGCTCACAGAAAAAAGATAAGGCTACTTATGTTTGAAGAAATACATCAAAATTAATTTATTGTGCACGTCGAAATACACACACACATACTTGGTATAACTAATATCATTCATAAAAACATTAAACATATAGTTTAACTGAATAATAAATCACGCACTTTACGAAATATTTCTTGTGTTCAATATTCATAGATAGGGTTCAAAGCTGCTGGGCATTTTCGGTTTTTAAAGCGGTAATCTGTTTTGTTCCGGAAACAGCAGAAAATTTTTAGAAGAGTCATGAGTCTAAAATAAAATAGGGGAGTGTCGGCTATGGTGGCGGTGTGGAGCACGATGGTTATTACAAATAACGCCCGTGTTTGTTGATTTTTATATTAATTTTTTACACGAAATGTCTTTCTTTGTTCGGAGAAATAGTGCTGTAATGCAATTCTGTTTTAAAATACGTATCAGAAGAGTAATTATGAAAAAACAGTTTCGGTGGAAATCAGTTTTGAGTAATAATATACGGTCCCTGATAATGTGAGCTTTGCCTTAAAAAATACACATATCGAAATCATATTTCAATCATAATTTATAGGACATTTAAGTCAAAGCGCGCTACCATACCCCGCTCTTCCCTACATGCAATTACACTATTATGTTAAAATTGACGAGCTGCGATAGCAGTGCTGTTTCAACCCCTTTACATTTTGTTTGAAGTGGACATATAAGTTTTAAATACAGATATTTAAAATTTTATGATGATTTCTAAGCTAGGTTAACGTTTTATCAAAAGTCTTTCTATATGTTTTCTAAAAGGAGAGTCACGCTCGTTTTGAATCAGCATCAGCATATACTTTAGAATCAAAAAGATGTCTTGAAGCATCTCCAAACCAAAAAACTCTTTTTATTCAGTAGTATGCCTTCACTAAGAGAACCTGTCTCTGAATAATACAATTTTATGTCATCGTCTTCTGTGGACAGTTAGTTTCACACGCCTTATCGTTACCAGGTGTGTAGAAAGGAAATCTGTTTTGCTTGGCTCCTCAAGTGAAACGAGAGGGATGAATGAAGGTTGCATGACTCGAGAGATTCCGCGTGTGAAGAATAGACTGAGAACTCAGCCGACATGCCAAGATCATCAGGAAAGAGGATCCCCAACAGGGGACAAAGAGACAACTCCCTCAGTCTAAATTCTAAAACTGGCAGAAAAAGCGAGGGAGTTATTTGTACACGGTTGTGTAACCTGCTCCCCAAGGTCTGAAAGTTACAGTTCGTCAAGAATATAAAACACCTATCAGCTTACTATCAAGTTGGTGTTTTTCTTAAAGATTCTAGTTCGGGACTCCCCGGTAAATATTGAAAGCTTCCGGTGTTTGCTACTGAGTTAGCAGTTTTCACCGGGGATTCCTGAGCTAGAACCTTCTATAGAGATAAAAACAAGGTTCAGCATATACAAATGCATCTAAATCAGGCTTGATCAAAATGAACTGTGAATTTTATGTTTTAACCAGAGTTATAGTTTTTTTTATAAAAAAATTTTTAGACGAGTTTTCAGTGTTTAGAAAAATGGTTTTTGCTACACAACGTAAGAAGCATTTTCTGATGTAAGACTGTAAGTGTTATACACATCAGAAATATTTCTATTATTCGACAACCTTGCACCAGCGAATAACAAAGAAATAATAAGTGACTTTCATAACTATGTAAAAAAAATAACGTAAATTTTATTCTCAGAAAATCTTTCAGCATAGGAGAATTTTTTTATTCTCACTGACTTTTACAAGATACGTAACCATAGTGCTCGACTCTTGTTGTAAAAAACGTTTTTTCATCCACCTTCTCTTTAAGCACTATAGCTAATACTTCAATTCCGAGAATACAAGACACTTAAAACTCATTCTACTACGTTCTCGATTCCAGCTCCTGCTATTTCTGCTCTATAAAATTTCAATCAAACTGCGTTTCGCGCAAGCAAACATGGCACTTATCATTAGCGATCATAAGCTACTAATGCACGTTAGTGCGCTATAATAATATACTGGCGAGTCGTTTAAGCACTTCGACCATTCATGACAGTGGTAACTGCACCAAGGTGCATACGCCGTTATATTAGAGTGTATTTCACGCGAAACATTTACGAGCAAAAACTCATCCGGCGCCATTACAGAAACCGCCATTTTTATGGGACTAAGTTCGTTTGCATAGCTGATTACGAAATCATGCATCCGCCTGCAAACCCATATCAATCTATATAAACGTAGGGGTGGATTATACAACGGTGGCCAATCGTTATTAACAAAAATTTGCCCGTAGGTCCTACCGAGATTGCTTCAAAGTTCTTATATGAATTAATATTTCACGACTTTAAGCAAAGAGAAAAATAGAAGTGAAAAATTTGTTTTTTAGTGCTATTAGCCGAGGTATTCATTACTGAACTGGCGTTGTGAAAAAAATCAAGATTGAAATTACCACATTGATTCAAGTGTAATCGCGGTATTTACTTCTTTAGACAACTAGAGACATTAAGGTTCGCCGACGGCTTGACTCATCTAAGGCACTGTACATAATCCAGTCCAAAATAACAATCAGTCCTATACTCGCAACAGTAAAGAATGACTGGCTGAAAAGAATTTGTAAGGGCACAGAGCGGCTGGTTTTGACGGGTTAATATAATCACTTTCATTTTATATATTTAAATTTACTTATATATACACTAAGCTTTAAACATTAAAGGACCCCGCACAAAATGTATGACAAAAGCCTTTCGGTGAAAATGTCTGATTACGATATTTGATAAGCATCACCTAAAGCATCAGAAAACCGAGCTTAACCGAACTTTGACCGAAAGGCCTTTCATACATTTTGTGCAGGGCCCTTATAAACATTTATTTGCTGAAACAAAAAAATTCGAGTTACATTAAAAAACACAGTTGGCAAGAATTGTACCCGGGTTTCCAAAGCAGCAATCAGCTCCTCTCTGCAATCTGGCATTCTGGATGCTAACGTTTTAGGCATTAAACGTCCTCATGACATCATGCAAGGCAAGCTTCGGTTCGGCGCTGGTTGAGCGTTATTGAATGCTGCGCATCCAGGAATGGTTACTGGACTGCTGCAAACTCAGCCGAGTTCCCAATAGAACAACTGTGCTTCAATTAAGGGCCCTAGTAATCGTCGGGAAATCCTGTTTGTGAAACTGAGTCCAAACGGAGAAGCCATTTTTTCTATTTTTCTGCATACATAATCAAAAGAGTACCAAGATTTGCGGAAAAGGCCGTTTTCCGGAAAAAATCATATTTTTTATGTAATAATCGAAATACAAAATGCGCCTTAATTAGTGGCATCACGACAATACTGGTCTTAGCAATAGATGAGGTGTTCTACTATTTGTCTAAAAAGGGACTACTATCGGCGAGAAAATTCGAGCCCTCTGACTTTGACGTTCAAAAAGTAAGTGAAGAAAAAATGGTAGCTCAATGAATGAAGGATCATTTTAAAGGTCAAAATGTT
>JAUMHM010000004.1:11537982-11557168 GCA_032362435.1 Melikaiella ostensackeni
AATTGAGCTACCATTTTTTCTTCACTTACTTTTTGAACGTCAAAGTCAGAGGACTCGAATTTTCTCGCCGATAGTAGGTAAAACAGTTTTCTTGGTTTCATAACTTATCATGCGTTTACCGGACTTGCCAGAGCAAGTTCTTGGCGAACCTAAGGACAAAACGATAAACTACAATTTTTGCTTACAATGGACTCTGATGCGGTTTAGATTTTCTAAATCGAACGGACTGCTCTTTTTAACTCAACAGGATTGAAAGAGAGTACACACACAGATATCAAGTTAGCAGATCAAGCGACGTTACTGTACAATTTTCGGCAAATGTACTCGTAAAGTATTAGGCCAGAAGCTTGTAGTAAAGGACAATATACAAGCTCTCTATAAATAGGCACATTTAATTATGTTCCACCTAAAATGTATGTAAAATTATGTCTATAGGCTGAGTAAATTTCACATGAGGTTCGAAATTAGACAGGAATTCTTTTTAATGGAGAAAAAATTACCAAACGCCAAAATTTCGTTTAAAAAAAATCAAAATTTGCTATTCTAATTTAAACTGAACACGTTTTAAGTAAAAAATTTTCAACTTATTGAAAATCAATGTTATTCCAGCCGAATCCGAAAAAGGCATTTTCTCTTCATTAAAAAAGAATTCCTGTATTCATCAGGAATTTTTTTCATCATTTTCAATTTTGAATTCTTACTAACTTACTACCTAAAACACTCCACAAAAATAATTTTTATACTATTTTTGCGCCTATAGAATAAATTTCAAAAATTTTAATATTTTGAAAGTTTTAAGAACTTTCCGGCACCATTTGAACTTTGTTGGTAAATTTTTTTTAAATGCCAGTGAGTTTCTGTCACTAAACAGAAAAAATTGCAGGGGTACTAGTTTGGAAAATTGTACTATCAATATAAAAGAGACATCCCAATTCATGTAGTGCATTTCATTACTTTTTTATAGATAGCTTGGAAAAATATTTTAAACAACTCAGGGCCTTTCACTGGTAAGAAATCATTAGAAACAAAATTGACAACGGCTTTTTATTACCGCAATAGCAGAATTTAAAAATGCTTTCTGTTTTAGATACTTTCAACTTATCAATTTTTTTCGTGTATTTCGATATGTAGAAAATCCTCAGATACACCAAATACTTTGTAAGCTCAGTAAGATAAATATAATTTTTTTAAACACACAACTCAGAATTTTACAAATTTACTGCATTTACATTTTTTTTCTGTGGCAAATTTTTATTGGCAGAAAGTCCTCAAATGTATTAGACAAATATCTCGTGTCACTTTTGAAGCGTTATTCAAAATTATACTTTGAAAAACGGGTATCTGTTGATGAGGAATTATCTTTAGTGGAGCAGTATTTTAAGGAAAAAAATTCTACTGGTTTCAAAAATAGTCAATCCTGCTTAAAAGTGGTAGGATACCTTCCCTATAGAAGCAGAAACTTAAAAAAATATTGGAAAAATGAAAAAGGTGGGGGTTTATCTTCTTTATTCATTTTCTCGAATTTCGTAAACATGAAAAGAACATTTCCTACAAATTCCAAAAAATTGTCCCGACCTGAGAAATGATTTAGCCCACATCCTTAAGTAAGCAGAAACTTTTTGAAAATATTAAAAAAGGTAAAAAAGGTGCGCTTTTCTAGAAAATGTTGTTTTCATGTGTTTGAAATGTAAAAAAGAAAATAGAGGAGATTTGCTCAATAATTGAAATACACTCGTAACTTCATGGGAAATTTTTTCTTCGCGAATAGGACATCATGACGTGTCGCCTAATTTCCAGCCTCATGTAAAATACACTAGGCCTATAGACATTATTTTACATACATTTTAGGTGGAACATAATTAAATATGCCTATTTATAGACAGCTTTTATATTGTCCTTTACTACAAGCTACCAGCCTTCTACTTTACGAGTACGTTTGCCGAAAATTGTACAGTTACGTCGCTTGACCCGCGGACTTCGCATCTGTGTGTGTTTTCTCTTTCAATCCTGTGGAGTTAAAAAGAGAGGTTCGTTTGACCTAGAAAATCTGCACCGCATCGGATTTCATTGCAAGGAAAAGAAAAATTTTAAAATTTATTTCAAATTTCCTTATCGTTTTGTCGTTAGGTTCACCATAATCTTGCTCCGACACGCACGGTAAGCGCATGATAAGTTATGAAAACCAAGAAAACTGTTTTACCTTGTCGCTTTTTAGACAAATAGTAGAGCACCTCATCTACCGCCAAGATCAGTGTTATTGTGATGCTGCTAATTAAGGCACATTTTTTATTTCTATTATTACATACAAAATAGAATTTTTTCCGAAAAAGCGACCTCATCCGCAAATCTTGGTACTCCTTAGATTATGCAAAAACAAACAAAATGGCTTCTCCGTTTGGACTTAGTTTCACAAATAGGATTTCCTGACGATTTTCAGGGCCCTCAAGAAGTCGTCCTTCCGACAACTGAGACAAGATATATAGCTTTCCATTATTGATTCTAGAAAATTTAGTAACTTATGCTTTCCATTCTTTTTTGAGAAAAAAATTTTTGATGAGAGATTTTAGTTTCATTTTCGCAAAGGTTTACTTACTTGAATTGTAGATGATAACGTATGATAACTTTAAAGTATTAAAAGTTAAGGTTTTAAACAGGAGAAATCCAATTTTTTAATGATTGCATAGTGTGTAGTTTCACATTCCTTCCTGTGTCTTCTGCATCTATTTCTAAAATTTTGTAATCATTACACGATTCTGACACTGAATATCAAACTCTTCAATCTTATTTTTCTCCGTGAACGTTGTTTTGTTTCAATTCATAATCAGTTGAGGATATAGCTTATGATTTTAGTCAATATGCTCTGTCTCATTTTCTTCTAAAGTTTGTCGTACTTTAGTCAGTTTGTTAGCAGAAGAGAAGTTCGAATTTAAGAGGCAAAGGGCAAGGGAGAAAAGGAGTCACAAACGGCAATCACGAAACTCAGTGCTAACCCAATCAACCACCCTCCTTTGAGTTTCTCCAGCCAGCCCTTTGCAAGACTTCCCAACGCCTCTTCGTGATTTGTATTCTTGCCTGGATTTTGTAGTTTCTTGGAAACTTTTAGATTCTGAATTTTTTACTTATCTACGTATAGTAATATTTTTGATAAACAAATAGAGACTAAAATAGGTTCCGATCTAGCGTAAGTTTGAATGTCAAATTCTCGACATTCCGTCCAAGCTCAGATATAATTTTTTGATTCGATCCGAAGTTGGGCTTTTGATTTGACATTCGAATATGCACTGGCTCAGAATGAACCTTACAATTCGATTTCAGCTCAGATTGACTTCGAAAATTCGACATTCGAACAATTAAAGTCCAAAAATCGAATTATTTTTGCACACAAGTGGTCGTAGGCATTTAGAAGAATCAAGCGGTCGGTCAGTTGACTGCTGTCGTTTAGAAGAATTCGGGATGAAATCATTGTATGTGGGCGTCCGCATGAAAAGGGCCCTTATTATGGCCGGTTCTAGTTCAGAAGATATTAGCGTCTTTGTGAGACAGGGTCAAAATAATTCTTTTCGTGTTTGAGTGGGGGATGATACTAAGACCTATACTATAAATCTATTTCATGCTTCGAGAGCCAACCTTATTAGATGCGTTGTTTTCGAAAAGTGGTTTTTCGAATTTCCAACTTCAAAAATCCTGCGGCGATTCGCTTTCCAAACCATAAGGGCCCTTTTTATGCGAATGCCCACATATATCGTCTAAGTACCTGGTTTATTTAGACATTTGGATGAATTCTTGGCCACTGTTCTAAACGCCTGACGCGTTCTAGGCAATAAGAAGATTGCAACAATAAAGCATAAAAGGAGCACTAAATGGCAATCTGGTATTTTAAATTATTTTTTCAATCATGCAACTTAAAAAATATACTTTGAAGAAATAATATAAATAATATTGTTCTGTCATATACTTAAAAAGTTGCTCAATTTAGGTTCATGTTTTTACAGGCTTTGAATATGTAAACAGTTCATTTCTGTTTTGCTATTCGGTCAATTATAAATGCTTGCATTGAAAAGTCTAAAAAATGAAAAAAACATTCAATTGTACTTAATCCCAGGTGGAAATGTGGGTGTGTTAGGATAAAGTCAATGAATGCACACAGAATTCCACTAAAATGAATAATGTTTATTGATACATACGGATTAGCGCGATGAGGGGAGTGTTTCGGACAAAAGGACCAAGTGAACTACTCCTAGATCTCGTAGGGGAGAGCAAGGCGCCCAAGTGTGTCGACGTGGCAACGATCTATCGAACTAGGATCTATCGTAGGTTGTATCCAAAATTATAAAATGCAAAATATAGAGCTTGATTGGGGAAAACATTGCAAAACTTCTTGTAGTTCTCGTAATATAAGGTACTAAAAAGTTACCTTTTGATTGGTGAAGGTTAAAAAAAAATTAAAATATTTGATTGGAAAAAAAATACTTATTTGGTTATAAGAAAAACCTTCTTGTAGGCGGTCGGGGAATCTCACTCGTCTGCCTGATTTGGTGTTGGTCGTTAGAATTGAAACTTGTTCTGGTTCCTCTGGTAAAGGCACTTGTTGTACCACGGGTTGTGCTTCTCGTGTATTCTGCTCCTCCTCTTCCGCGATGATGTAGGCTGGTTTTAGTCTGTCGATGGAGATCATGACCTTTTTCCATGAAGGTCGACGTCAACCATTCTATTATTCCGATCTTAAACCGGATACGTTCCTATGCAAGGTATCCATAGCGCACCTTTGATTCCCTCGTTCCTGTCGAAAACATTGTGGGTAGTGGTAAGATCCTTGAAAATAAATGTTTTTCTGGTACCATGCCTCGTGCCGGAAATGGGTCTCAGTTGCTGAAAGATTCGTCTTATCTCTTTAACTTAGTCAGACTGATCTTGTATATCGTCTGCTCAAGCTCGGGAGGCGAGCAAGCTTCAACATTTCTCTGTAGGTCATCTCGGCTGCTTCTCCTTGTAAATCTTCTACTCAGGCTGATCTGAAACCTAAAAGAATTGCTCGGAGGACTTCTGTCCACCGTTCTGTTGCGTGGCATCTGACTGCTGCTTTTGAAGGTCAGTGGAAACACTCGATGAGTCCGTTCGAAGCTGGGTGATAGGCTGTTGTTCTCAGGTGTCGAGTTTCAATCGAAGCATTTAATTCCTTGAATACTTTCCACTCAAACTGTCTTCCCTGATCTGTGGTGATTCGGAGCGGCGTTCCGAACCTGGCTGTCCGCCCCGAGAATAACGTTTATTGCGACAGTAACTGCCTGGATATCATCAACTGTGAAAGCTTCTGGCCAGCGTGAATGTCGATTGATGCAGGTGAGACAGTACTGATATCCCTGTGAAGAAGGTAGAGTTTCGGCAAGGTCAATGTGGATATGCTCAACTCTTCTTGAAGGTGGTGCGAACGCTCCGACGGGTGAAGAAACGTGTCGTGAAATTTTATATTTTTGACACGCGATGTATCCTCGAGCCCATCTTTGAACGTCGGTTTTGCCTGAAGGCCACCCAAAACGCTGTGTGACTAGTCTCAACAAAGCTTTTACTCCCGGATGTGAAAGTTGGTAGAGAGACTCATAGGCAGTCCAGCGAAATGGTTTTATGATGAATGGACGTTCTGTACTTGTAGACATGTTACAAAATACAACGACTTCTGTACTTGGAAGTACAACTTCTTCAAGCTGCAGATCTGTTTCTGGTCGAAGGTATGCCTGGAGCTCTTCATCTTCTGCCTGTGATCTTGCGAGGGCTGCAAAGTCTAAACCAGTTGACAGTTCTTCTACCCTCGACAAAGCATCAGTGACGATGTTCTCGCTACCGGCAACATGGCGAATGTCAGTGATGAACTGGCCAATGAAGTCTATGTGCCTGAATTGTCGGGGTAAACATTTGTCTGCTTTTTATTGGAAAACGAAGGTGATCGGCTTGTGATCTGTGTAGACCGTAAAGTTCTTACCTTTTACCATGTGTCGAAAATGCTTGATGGATTTGTAGATGGCTAGCAATTCTTTATCATAGGCACCATACTTCCGTTCTGCGTTGCTTAACTTTTTTGAGAAAAAAGCTAGGGGTTGCCAGTGGTTGTCTATCTTCTGTTGCAAACTGCATCAAGTGCGAAATCCGAAGCGTCCGTGAATATGGCCAGATGAGCATTTGGGGCAGGGTAAGCTAGTAGAGCTGCTTGTGTCAAAGCTTTCTTAGATTGCTTGAATTTGCTGTATGCGGCTGAGGGTAGTTGATTATGGCTTCAACTTTCTCTGGTAGTGGCCCCACTCCTTGGTCTGAGACTTCGTGGCCGAGAAACTTGACTATCTTCGATCCCCAGACACACTTTGCTGGATTTATAAGCACCCAATATTACTTAAGTTTGTCGAAGAACGCCCGTAGGTTCTACTCGTGCTCTTTCTCGTTCTCTAAAGCCACTAGGATATCGTCTATATAACAATATAAAAAATCGAATTCTCTCAAAAGTTCATCCATGAATCTTTGGCATGTTTGTGCTGCATTCCGTAGACCAAATTACATATACGAAAACTCGAAAAGTCCGAATGATGTCGTAATGGCCACATTTAGTATATCCTGTTCTGCGAATGGAATTTGATTGTAGGCACGGACAAGATCAATCGTAGAGAAAATGTTCTTACCATGGAGCGATTGCGAGAAATCTTCTGTGTGAGGTATTGGATATTTATCCGGAATGGTCTTTGCGTTTAATCTTCTGTAATCACCACAGAGTCTCCATTAGTTTCCTTTTTTAGGAAGCATATGCAGGGGTGAAGACCAATTACTCTTTGATGTGCATGTTATCTTCATATGCATCATGTTTCGGAACTCACTTTTCGCTTCTTTCAACCTATTCATTGCTAGTCATCGAGGCCTTTCAATAACAGGTGGTCCTGGCGTTGTTTTAAGGGGGGGGCAGTCTGTAGTAAATGCTATAAATAAAGTCATTTTCGAGAATTTTTCTTAAAAAAGTGTCCTGATGAAACTTTGTGAAAATCTTAGTATGTATTTTAGCATATTTTAAGAATAAAAGACAGGGATTTAGAAGTCAATTATGACGATTTAAACGTGTCAGGTAGTTTGTTGCGCACAGCCTTAGCGTTGACGGTGCTGATCGGTGCGCAATGTAGAGCTTTTTGCTTCTGTCCTAGAAGAAAAAAACAAAAAGATTTAGATTCTTGATGAAATTTAACGCCGGATGAACCTTTATGTTGAAGAAAAAATGCATATTTAATAATAATAATAGGCTCTCGAATAGATTACACGATTTTTTTGAACAAATTTTCATCTTTAATTATGTGATAAAATGACAAAAATTCAATATCATTAAAAACTGGAGTCCATCCGGTGGGGAATTTAATTGTGTGCAAGTAAAAGTAGGGTCAATCTGTTCTATCAATGATTTTCTGAGTTATGTTGCTCATCAATTAAAAAAAAAGTGATTTCGATAAAAACGAGATTAAAGTTTTCGGTCAATGTTATGAGGAACTTACCGCTTTCTGCCACTTATCAGCAGTTCCAGGGCCGTATAGGAGACCTTCTATTTCTTCGAAAAACTGATTTTCTATTTCCGCTGCCGAAAGCATATTCTGTCTACTATTTATCCGCCTTATCACTTATATTGCCTAGAAGGGTTGAGCAGCGACAGCGCTGGATCCCTAGACGCACGAACGTAAATACGCCTGCAGCATTGATAATACGCAGTATTGCGTTCTGCAACTTATGGATTTACATTCTTAACATGTCAGAGCATTCACTTATGCAAAAAAAGAAAAATCGATTTTTTGAAAACTTTACTTGAGACTCCCCCCTTAATATAGTATTTTGACTCGGCAATGGATCCATTCGAACAAATCATTACCGGAAACTCTAGCGAACTTTGGTGGTAAGATCGGTGGTAAGAGAAAATCCCGAAACAGCGTGAATACTCAAAAACCGAGTTTCACATTCTGACTCAACACCGGGAACGGAGAGGGATGTAAGGCTGTCTATAAGTCTTTGGTTTCAAATGTCCACTAAAATTTCGTAATAATGGAGAAAGTCAACTCCGAGTATCGGTTTTGAAACGTCCGCGACCACGAAACGCCAGGTAAATTCTCGACGAAGTCCGAGGTTTAGTGTGAGCGTCTCGAATCCATACGTTGGGATTATCGAGTCATTGGCTGCATGGAGTTGGTAGTTGGACTTGATGCGTCGTCCGCCAAGTTTAGCGCGCGGGAAAACGCAGAGGCCTGCTCCAATGTCAACCAGGAATTGCGTTTTCGTGTGAGCATCTGTAACGAAGAGGCGGTGGGACGAGGGGCGAAGGTCACTGGCTTCCATCAGCGCCGGCCCTGTCCGTTTCCCTGCACGTACGTGCAAGGCTGGTAACATCGCTTCGCGTTATCCCCGAAACACCCGTAATACCAGCAGATGTCGTCTTCTCCACTGGGATGGCTGCGGCTGCGATTCCTGTTATGGAAACATTCCTGTTATTGATTTTGCGATCGACTGCGATTACACGAACCGGAAGCTATTTCATCGATTTGTGCCGTCATTGTGGACATTATGATGGTCCCTAACACGAGCTGTTGAAAAAGCACATCGAGAACTAAATGATTTAGCGCTATCGGCGTCGGTTGTGCCGATGCTTCTGCAACGTGAGTCTTTGGTGAATAATTTGTCACTGTCCGCGGGTTACACCAATTTCTCGAGGTTCGTTTGATCCTGGGTTCCCAGGATAGTTTGCGTGTTGGTAGGTAATCGCCCAAGCTAGAGAGGACGAAGCCCTGTGTCCGGGAAAACGTTGCCTGTCAGGCCTCTTAGGTGGCGCAGGAACTGTGACTGCGTCCTGTCGCCAATTTCCTCGTGTTCGAGACGTCGACGCGTTTTTTGGTCTTGCGACGCACTCACCCGACCGATAAGCTGCGCCTTTAAATTTGCGTCAGTTCTACTTGTGTCTCTTACGGGCAGAGTCAATATATCGCGCATTTCCGCGGCGTATTTGGCGTCCAGATTTCCCGCTATTTAATTAAATTATGTGTCGTCCTGTAAGATGTTGGACAATGCGAGCGGAGTCTCCACCTGAGAGAACCACATTTCTGGATCTGCGGACCAGAAAGGTGGGATTCGCACCTCGACGCGGTCAATTCTTGTGTACTGCGGCAGGGTGGGATCTGGCTTCCCATGGCGTTCGTCATTATCTGAAACATCGTCGTCGGCGTCGATATCGGAGAAGTTTCAGGAGCGGTCGTAATCATAATTTTCGAGGAAAATGCACTACACTGTTCACGTTGCCAGGAAAAGCGCACTTTGCGAATCACTTATGCACGAGTCACTGTATTGGGGAGCGAGCACTGAGTGTCACTGCGTTTGGCGTCACTACATTGGGAGCGAGTACTGAGCGTCACCTACACCCTGGCTTTTTTTCACACTTCTTACTTCATTCTTATTTTTTTTCCACTGCACTAAGCTGTAACGTTCGTGCATTACGTCGGGGGTCATCAATTTGTGGGTGTGTTAGGATAAAGTCAGTAAATGCACACAGAATTCCACTAAAATGAATAATATTTATTGATACATACGGATTAGCGCGATGGGGGTAGTGTCTCGGACGAGAAGACCAAGTGAACTGCTCCTCGATCTCAAATGGGAGAGCAAGACGCCCAAGAATGTTGACGTGGCAACGATCTATCGAACTATGATCTATCGATCCAAGGACAATCGATCTATGAACGTCGTATGCTCTGATTGGTCAATTCCTGTCATCTCGAGATTAAGGTTAACAAAAAATTATTAGTATTGTAAATAATATTATGTTGCTAATATATAGCCGCCACAGGAAATGTCGGTAGTTTTCCGGAGTTTTTCATCGGCGCAGTACTGCCCTAGTACTGCCCACCAGTACAGATAGCCGTAGGTTTGCCCAGTACTGGCTGATGGTTGGCTATACGACCAGGGCAGTACTATGACAGTGGTGCAAATGTCGAAGTTTTTTAAAAATAGGTTTATGAATGTTGTTGCGGTGCTTTAAAATGACGAGAAACTATATACATATTTAACTACCGTGAAAACATATTTTTGATACTTTTGTGTAGGAAACCCGTCTAAGTTTCACCTTCATACAACAATGTGAATATTCAGAAAAGGTTACATTTTATGCATTTGTTAAAGGTTTGCAATATTGACTCATACAACGAAAAAAAACACAAAACTATAAAAAATATTCAAAAATTTTGAAGTTAAATTAATGTCTCAAAGTAAACAAAAATGGTCACTTTTCTACAAAATGAATTTCTTCAGTAATTTTTTTTTTGTTCAATATGAAAAATGTTATAATGTTTGAAAAACTGCAATAGATTCAAATTATGTATATATTTAAAAAAGTAGTTTAGTTATATTGGAATTATTTGTTTAATCAACATATGAATAAAGTAAAATAATAATTAATGATTTTAACGATTTTTCTATTGATTATAGATTTTGTTGAGTTTATCCTCATGGCAGGGCTCACCAGAAGTCAGCCACTGGCTGACTTGGCTGACAGTGGTATCCAAAAGACTAGGTCAAGTAGCCGCTCAAAAAGAGCTTCGTCGAACTCGACCCTAGTCCTTTATTTCCCTTTACCTACCGACTGACCGTAACGACCCTAACGTTTCGTACGTTTTGTTTCTGAAAACCGAAGAAAAAAATGGTATAAAAACTTTCTGTCAGCCACGCACTTGTCGTGTAGTTATCATCTGCAAATCTTTGTCAGTCTTGTTTTGTCTTCGAGATCTCTTTCTGTATCATATAGCTCTAAAACAATAATTTTAATAAACATCGGAAAGAAAGTAACAATACAGCCTAAAGCAAGAATAATTCTATAGAGAATTATTTGAGTCTTCTAATACTTCCTCAGGGTCTTGGAAAACTTCTTCTAGATCCACCAATTCAGATGCAGGTTCGCTAACAGGTTCCATCTAAGCCTCAGGTGAAAAAGTAAATCGGAATTGTTTTTTTCTCTTGCCATCAGTATTCAGTAGACGCAAATTGTGTGCAATAAATGTCAATATTACTGCTCTTCTTGTTGTCAATCTATTTCTTTTGGCAAAGTGAATGTCTCCGTAAGCGCTAAAATTTCTTTCTGTGGCAGGCACTCCTACCTAATATACCAACAGCAATTGAAATTGTAGCCATTCTGACTACTAGAGTTTCAAAATATTTTTCCGGTGAAAATATAAAGGTTTCGAAAGTCGACAAATACTTCGAAAGCGGAAGCACGGAGACTTTGAATACAATAGAGCAATTTAAAGGATTTGAACATTTGTAACTAGGCCCAGAGTTGGGACTAGGTAAAATTCCTGCGTAATCTTTTTTTTCCCCAATTACCGTTAGTCTTGCCAAAGGAAAATCTGAACTAAGGGCTGGACCTGGAAGAGCGTTTCCCAGGCCAGGAGTTAAGCACCCAACGCCGTCGAGATTACTTCGTCTCCGGTTCGATCTCGATTTGTAATAATCTGTCTGTAATCTCTCACAATATTTGATTCTTCAAATAAACATTGTTATTGTTGTAAATTCACGCCTTATTCACTCAGACTTATTATTCGTAAATTCCCTTTATTTTCCCACTCGTGAACACCTACAAATTGGTGACACCGACGTGATCTGAGACGGGATCGTGAAGTGTTCAATCGTGGAAAGTGCAACTGTGAAGTGAACAACTTTTGTGCAAGTGATTGGTGATAAGTGCGTACAAGAAAAATGCCAGACACGAGCAGCATGTGCTAGCACCAATGACGGAAAAGTCATTAACGGCGATGGCTGAAATGGCCGATCAGATCCACGAAATTCGACCCGAGAAAGATAGAAAGATTTATACCCGATGACGCGAAAATTCAGCATAAATTAAATGCACAACTTTGCGTATCTAAGAAAAATAATGCTCCAATTACATGGACTGAGGATTTAGAACGCGCCTTTAATGAGTTGAAAAACGCTCTCGCGAACGCCACGATGCTAGCTCACCCTGTCGCAGGGGCCCGTTATCAGTTAGCGTTGATGCCTCTGACTTCGCGATGGGAGCCGTGTTACAACATCGTGTCGACGATGCATGGCAATCACTATCATTTTTTACGAAATCTCTGAATACGGCACAGCGTAAGTACAGTGCGTACGATCGCAAACTGTTAGCTTCTTACGCTGCCGTCAAGCGATTCCGACATTTAATTGAAGGTCGCGATTTCATTATTTTTACCGATCACAAACCTATAACTTTTGCTTTCTGTCAAAATCTAAATAAATGTTCTCCTCGACAATTCCCTCACCTAGAGTTTATCGCTCAATTCACAACGAATATTCAACATGTGAGCGGTATAGATAATATAGTTGCGGATGCGTTATCACGAGTCGAAAGCATTGTTGAAACAATCGACTATAAAGCGATAGCCGAAGCTCAGAAGCAGGAGAATGAATTAGGCACGATTCTAGAATCAGGGTCAACTGCTCTAAAATTAAAGAAAATTAATTTTCCGAATTTTGGGGAAGAAGTTTTTTGTAACACGTCATCCGATACTGTTCGACCTTATATACCTGCGAACTTACGTCAAGCGATTTGTAACAGCCTGTACCGTCTAGCGCATCCGGGGATTAAAGCTACACAAAAGCTAGTCTCAAAACGTTTCGTGTGGCCTTCAATTAATAAAGATTGCAGAAAATGGGCGAAGACTTGGATTCCTTTTCAACGCGCGAAAGTCACGAGATACGTCGCAGCACCTGTCGGTAAATTCAACGAGAAAGATGGAAGATTCGAACACGTGCATCTAGACATCGTAGGTCCTTTGCTACACTCTCTAAGGTACAGATATTGCGTAATAGCGGTCGATCGTTTCTCCCGCTGGCCTGAAGCTATCTCGGTAACCGACATCGAAGCAGCAAAGATCGCAAGAGCTTTTATCAACGAGTGGGTATCCCGATTTGGAGTTCCCTTGAACATTACAACCGATCAAGGACGACAGTTTGAGTCAAAACGATTCGAAGAATTGGCTCAAACGATAGGAACCAAACATCTGCGTACGACAGCGTACCATCCAGCAGCAAACTGAATGGTCGAGAAATTGCACCGACAGTTAAAAGCAGCAATTAAGTGCCACGAAAACGAAGGATGGGCGGAGGTCCTACCTATTATCCTTTTAGGTATTCGAGCCTCAATAAAAGAAGATTTGAAAGCGAGCTCATCTGAATCATTATATGGCACGACTCTTAGATTGCCAGGCGAATTTTTCCAAACCGGCAATAAGGAAAGCAATTCCGATTTTGTAAAAGACCCTCGGAGAAAAATGAGCCGTTTGAAACCAGTTCCAGGGACAATGCATGGGGCAAGAAAAACATTCGTATTTAAGGAATTATCTTCTTCACCCTTCGTCTTCATTAGACACGACGCAGTACGTGGTCTACTTCAACCATCATACGATGGACCATTTGAAGTTAAGGAACGAAACGAAAGATTTTTCACGATTTTAATAAAAGGAAAACAGGTTAATGTTTCCATCGACAGATTAAAACCAGCGTTCATCCTCGAATAAAATACCGAAAATAGAAACGCAGCTGACAGAGAAGCTGTACATGACGACAACACAGAGGAACGACAACATCAACAGCCAGAAATGCAACAACAGAGAAGAGACGAGCAAACTCGCTTCAACACACGATCCGCCAGAAGAGTTCGTTTTCCTGAACGGTTGCAGGCGGGTTTTTAAACTACGATTTTCATTTGTATTTCGCAACGATTCTTATTTATATTTAGATTTTTATTGATATTTCGCAACGATTTAACGTCAATTAATATCATTTATACAGTAGATAGCTTTCTTTTAGACAACGACATTGTATTCTTATTTCGATGTAACGTTATCACTGGTAAGGGGTTAATGTAGCCATTCTGACTACTAGAGTTTCAAAATATTTTTCCGGCGAAAATATAAAGGTTTCGAAAGTCGACAAATACTTCGGAAGCGGAAGCACGGAGACTTTGAATACAATAGAGCAATTTACCGGATTTGTACATTCGGTAACCAGGCCCAGCGTTGGGACTACGTAAAATTCCTGCGTACTCTTTTTTTTGCCAAGTACCGTTAGTTTTGCCAAAGGAAAATCTGAACTAAGGGCTGGGGACCCGGAAGAGCGTTTCCCAGGCCAGGAGTTAAGCACCCGACGCCGTCAAGATTACTTCGTCTCCGGTTCGATCTCGATTTGTAATAATCTGTAATCTCTCACAATATTTGATTCTTTGAAAAAACATTGTTACTGTTATAAATTCACACTTTATTCACTCAGACTTATTATTCGTAAATTCCCTTAATTTTCCCCCACGTGAACACCTACAAACTTCATTCGGATCCACACATTGTACCTTTCCGCCACGTTCTAGCTTCTAATGCATGAATAGTTGACTTTACGAAATCTTTCGTGTAAATTCCAGTGCCACTTCTATAATCAGCTAAATCTTTAACAACTTCTTTTGCAAGTTTCTGATTATCACTATGAACGTACATAATTCTATCATGTATGAACTCTTGAGCTTGCATTTTTTCTTCTCTAGATAAACCTTTGCCGTTTAGTTGTGGATTGAGCAATTTGGCAGCAAAATGGATTGGATGCAAAGTCAACTATCGCCTATTTCGGAGAAATTTTTAAATCTCTTCATCTTCGTCCAGCAAGAGTGGAGATTCTTTTAAGTGTTGTTCAATAGCTTCTGTGATTTCCAAGAAAGCTATTGCGACCAAGTTTAAGTGGCAGTCATTCCCTTCGAGGATAGTTATCCATTTTACTTTGGATAGAAGGATTTCATGCAAAAATTGTGATCCACTTCAAAATGAATTATCAAGAATCCCTTACATTTCACATATTAAAAACAGTTTAATCTTCATTTTGAATAAAATAACGTTATTGGGAGAGGTGAAAAAAAATAAATAAAAATTTTTTGGTTATATATTCACACACCCTACTCAGTATATATATATACTATAAAATAAAAATTAACAAATCTGTTACTAAGACCTTCTTTAATAAGCCATTCGCATGTCCTCTAAAGTAGGATTTAGTGAATACAAACTTCTGCAGATGGCACTGCTTTATATATAATGCAGCGTCATCTTCACAGAGTTCATCTGAAGTATGTTAACTAAGGCCCGACCAGTTCCTGGCTAGAATTTTTCGGTCGTTTTATCCTAATCAGGACCAATTTTTTGGTTTTTCTACATGGGAATTAATCAAGTAAGTGGTAGATTACAATGGTATTAACTAATAGCAAAACATTTCGAGGTGGTTTGCTGAAATTGCTCAAATATAGGTTTTCTTCGCTAACTTGTAAATCTGGATATTGCTTTGGAAGCGCGATAATGCTCGCGAATACGCCTTATATGTAGTTGCAATATTATAAGGTGCGAGCTAATCCCGCGATACGAGTGTGGCAAGGGGTTTTAAAGCACGCCGCCTGCTATAAGTCATTTGTCGTAGAAAAAAGAGATAAAAAATAGAGTGAGCCAGAGGAAGGGAGACGGTAAAAGGTCCAAGAGAAAGAAACTAAAAGAGCGACGTGTCCCCGAAAATGGTGAAACCCACGCGGACCGTGATGTCGGGGTTAATATATTTTATCTACTGCTGCCTGGAATATCTCTCCAACAGGCTTTTATATACCGCGAATGGTATTTATGTGTCGCCGCCTTGCCTAAGCGTTTGATATATGAACCGTAGATATGAACTATGAGAAGAAGGTATGTAAGTTTCGTCGAGACCTGGATCCGCCTCGTACGTGTGCGAGGTGAAACTAAAAAAATTATACGGAAAATGCATTGAGAGAACGAGCTTCTTGCCTGCGCCTCTTCGATTTGCAAATGAGACGAATCAATGAGTCAAGTCTTCAATGTTGTACCTGCTTTCATTTTCAATCGATTCCGCGGCCAGAAGGTACAACGAAATTTGGGTGTAGTTTACTTCCCGTGTAAAAATTTCAAAAGGGTTCTAGTAGGACTCTGACGAGTTTTACCTATTTCAAATCGGACTCTAGTGGGAAAAATTTTTCAGAGCCTCATCGGTCGTCATAGAAAAAACAAAGTTAAAATGTGTTGCAGATAAAATTCTAAACGGTTAAAAATTAAACGAATTTCGACGAAAGATTCACCGAAGTTAGGAGAATAATTCTGACGTCATCTAACTACGCTACGTCACATCGAAGTAAGCAAATTAGGGCAGAACGTAGAATCGGTAACAAAAAACACAAATAAAACATTGTTCTTGCTTATAAATCTTTTCTAAAATAGATTATACTATTGTAAACGCACTACAACTACAACTTATTTTAGACCACTTAACAAAAAGCAATCCATGTTCTGCTCTCTTCATCCAAATACTGCAACAGACTTCATTCGTCCTTTACTCCGTTAGCTTTCAAGCCATTGGTTTAACTCATTTCAATTTAATGCCCTTCAGTTGTTTTGTCAACGCTTTCTTCCAGAATTCGAAAAGTGCGAAGTTTGAATTGCACTTTTATTATGTCCGGATCAAACAATTTGATTGATAAGACATTTTGACATACTTGCGGATAGCGAATTTTCTTCTCCTTACTCGTTGGGAGCTTCATAAACAAAACTGACAAAGCCTCTGTCTACTTTTCGATGAGCGTGTGGTCCATAATATTCTCGAAAGGAAAGGGATTTTCTCTGCAAAGAACCATTGCTTCTAGTTACTGTTTTGCTGTCAAAATGGCCTCGTATTTTCTTATAAAGATTTAATAATTCGGAAATTTCTGTCACATTGTTCAAATGCGTGTCCTCGTACAGAGAACAGATAAATTATTTCAGCATCAAACATTCTCGAAAAGCATAGACAGAAAGACACCCGTTGCAGAATTTTTGTATTGTCCTGTAGATGCATCAGACAAGAACACTATCTTCTTAATGCGAGGATTTTCCTTCAGTTTCTCTGTGAGACATTTGCAAAGAAAGGAAAATACCGAATCCGCATTCTGCCTTGCTTGATGTTCCATAAAATTGTATATGAAAGATTTTCCAGCGCCGGTTTTGCAGGAATCACAGGGGTCTACTTCAAGTTTCATTGTACATTTTGTACAAAAGTCACATACATCTGTCTTAGGCTGACGAAAACTGAAGTTACGTTTTTCTCGAAAAGCTTTGAAATACCAGTTGTATCCAACAGTGAGAGTATTTTCAGTTTTTTCTTTATAATACGTCTTGAAACTCTTGAAAAGTTTTTTGTACTCAAATTAAGATTGTTGAAATAGTTTAAAGACGATTTATGCTAACAATAGTGTGATTTTTTATGAAGAGAAGAACTTCCGTGAGATTTCATTAATTCCCAAACATCATCCTTTACCTTGTTAGGTCTATTTTCATGCTTTCCTCTTTTTTGGTCAATAGCATCGCCATTCTGAACATTTCCTTGAACTATTCTCAATCTTTTCTCTGACACTTTTAACAAATTTTCTAATAATTTGCGACATATCGGATAACTCACTCCATTCTTTTTGAGAGAGTTCTGTCAAACATTTTCTCTATTAACCTTCGGATTGAGTACACGACGAAAACGATCGGATTTTGTATAATTTTCTGATATACAGCTAGCAAGAAACATGTACTGAATTGTCTTCGAATCGGATTTCCAAAATGAATTAAAAATAGATTCTTGGTTATCACTGTTGAATTCTTTGTGACACTCTTTCTCACAGCACTTTGTAATAAGAGAAAACTTGTTTTCATTCAAAATTATTCTTTCCGAATACGATACATAACTTTGTCCCGCGAGACGATATCGTTTCCTGCTTTCTTCACAACAGGTAGACTTAAATTTTAACTTCTTCTTTCCGAAATTAGCCACTCTTCTTGCAGATTTAATATTCTCCTTATTTTCCATATTTATAAATATCTAATACATAGTTCACAGATTCAAGAAATCACTGTATTATGGTATCCACTGGGCAAAGCAGAGCGTATCCTCTGACCGTCCATCTTCGGTTGTTTAGTCCCGCGCATCGACTCTTCTTCGGCTGCGAATTTTCAAGGTCGCGCGAACGTGCGACGAATATTACCTATTATAGATATTATAAATCCAACATGTCTTTGACATTATACGTAAAAGGCATCACTGCATCGACTTAAAGCATTTATGGAAAAAGGAAGTATAGGTTAGTCCATCTTTTAAGAATTTTTAACTAGGTGGCCAAAGGTGCCCTGACCACCAAATAAGTGAAACATGAAACATACTTCAATGGGTAATGCACTTAGGTACTAGAAAGCCTGACATTAGTACTGAGGAATAGATTCGAAATTTATTCGAAATTTACCTTACAAAACATCAATGTCCCTAAAACCACCCATTTTTTTCGCGAGAATTGGTAAAAATTGTCTGTGGCCAAACTGTGATGACTAGGTGGCCATGGAAGGTTACTACGTGTCCCTTTGCCCATACCGTCACCTACTTAAAAGATGGCCTGGTATAGGCCTATACGACCTTTTTCTATCAACGGCCTCAATCCCTAGTAGTATGCAGTAAGATGAATGCTCTGTAAATCATACATAGAATTCCCACATCACGTTCGAATCTTTAACATGTGAACATTATTTAAAACAATTACATTTTTTACATTTGCAAATTGTTTAGAAATTTACTTTTGCACTATATTTTCTACAGAACTTTGACGATTAGAGGTTATAATTAAAAACACACTACACAATTTCACTACGATTTTTCAGCGTTCAAAAATTTGATGCCTTCGCTTCTAGAAACTCATGATATATCTTTGTATTCGCGATATGTATCTACACTCAAAACTTTAATGAATAGATAGATAAATGTTAAAGATTGATATGTTTTATGGACAAATGATCATGTGACAGGCTGGCAGCAAACTTCTATCATTGCGTCAGTTGATGTGCGTCGCCTGTGGTACGCAGCATTCAGGCAGCAATTCAAAATACGAGTGTATATTAACAGCTTCATTCAAAAAGAATTTGTTCCTTCGTCACAATATTTTGTTTTTTCTCTTTTTATATACATTTTCTTCAAAACATCTGCAATAGCGTTATACTTCCACTTCTGTGAATCTGCTTGTGAAGACCCCAATGTAAATACTTGAGTAAGGCCTAAAACGTAGCATAAATTTTACAACTTAAGCTGCTAAATCTTCCAG
>JAUMHM010000004.1:11602217-11617499 GCA_032362435.1 Melikaiella ostensackeni
TTCAGCGACCCCAAAAACGTATAGGTATGGTGGTTTAGCTCGGGATTCAGAAAACTTTTTTTTTGTGGGGCTGTGTTATCATCGCTATAAACATACTATTACATCAACTTTAATTTTTCACATACACAAATCGGTTATGACTGTTGTTCTGGAAAACTCTTTTTTGAAATAAAGTATAATTCAAGTTTCCAATTCAAATTCAATGTTGAATGCTATAATTTTTTAAGTTCTGGAGGTTTGAGCTGTTTTGTTTTTATAAAAACGTAGTTTTTTACATTGATATGAAGTTGGGTACATTGAAAATTTTGTGAAAATACACTTATTATACAAGAGTTATACTGGAAACAATAATGAATATAATTTTTGTACTTTGAACAAAACTTTTTTCGAAAATGAATCCTTTTCTTCAAATTACTTAAAAGTTTGACATTAAAAAAAAGCAAAAATAAAAATCGACTGTAAGAATGATTTTAATTTTCCTTGAAAATTGTTTCTGAAGCATTCTAGAACTCGAATTCTTTTGAATTCAACCTGAATTTTTTTAAATTTATCTTGGATTCGTATCAATGTCATCCGATTCTGTAGCATTACCTTGAATTCTTATTCATTCACTTTAGTTTTACTAAAATCAACGGAATTTTTCGGATTTTTCAATTTTTTTTGCAATTCATTTGAATTCATTTGCAGTTCATCCTAAAGTCTTATTAGTTCGTCCTAAATTCTTTCAAATTCTCTTTTACTTCTTGTAATTGTCTCGATTTATTAAATATACCCTGAATTCTTTTGAAAACACTTCAATTTTTTTGAAGATCACTCAACTCTACTCAATTCTATGGATTTTTAAAAATTTTTCTTAATCTTTTTTAATTCGCTCTGAAGTTTTTTAAACTCACCTAGAACTCTTAGGAATTTTATCGAAATCTTTCGAATCCCCTTGGATGTTTCTAAGTTCACTCCAAACTTAATGAATTTTAAGAATGAAGTTTCCTCTTGGCAGCAAACTCTCGTCGTTGTGTCGCAGTCATGGCTTGGAACTTGAGACAGTACATTAAGAAGTGCTGCTGTCCACAGTTGTAGCATTTTTGAATTCATTCACTACCCTGAGATTGACCTTTTGAAAGATGTAAAGATTCAGCTGTGTTTTTGAGAGATTCTCGTAGCCCCGGGTTTCTCTTCGATGATTGAATTTTTGAAGTCGGTGATTCCTTAGCTGATTCGGAACTAGCTTCGAAAATCTCCAGTGCGCGAACCTTGTCTTAAAGAAAGATGCGCAGGGATTCATACATCGAAGATCCAGCGACAGCTTTTCCTTTTTTAAAAGGCTTCATGGAAAAAGAGGTAAGTGAAAATTTATGAGAACTCTTTTATTTCTATAAGGTTCCGTCAAGAGATACCAAGCTGCTTGACAATTCTCATTTCTAACCGAGATGTTCTTGAGAAACTGAGCATTTTCCGCAGAAAGATGAGTCTTCAAATGATGAAGTTTAACGACATCTGCTATTTCGGTGTTGCCATTGAATAAAGACGTAAGTAGATAGGAAAAATTCGACCGCTCGGTATAATATCCTAAAAATGTTGGCAAGACGAGTTTTGGGAACGACTTGGTTCATGAGGTCGCTACGACATGCGGAGTTGACTTAGCTCTCCAAGCTGTTGCATGAAGCAGAGGTAATACATCAAGGGCATCAAGGTATTTCCCTTCAGCATCCTGGTACCATTCTCGACTTTATCGTAGAATCTGTCATCGGAATATGGCGCTTTTCCTTCACGAGGGATTTTCAACAATTCAACATGTTGTGTTTGAAATTTTGCAAAGTTGGATTCAAGAATTTTTAACCGTGCTTCAAGCAAACACCGCGTGGGCTACACTATTTCAAGGAGGCACACTTTAGCATTCGACATATTGAAAGACAAGATTATAGAATTAATATCGAAATATTTAAATAGACACAACAGTTCATTCAATTGAATGTGATAAAAAAACAAGACGCTATTGAAACTGAACAATTAAAAAAATCGTCGTCTGCATTTGACATAAACTTGACATGTTCAAGGAAATCCTTTTGAACTGAAGGTACCTGAATCGAAATTACTAATGTCAACTTTAATTTCACGTGACCGTAATATGTGAGAAGTGACTTCATCAATTTTGAAAGTCCGAAAGCGTATAAATTGATTTTACGAAGAACATTAGATAAGAAAATCTCGAGGACATACACGTGTCGCAAATCAAGTGCACAGTACTAACCTTTTGCACGATGATGAGGACAATTCTGCCAAAACCTAAAGAAATCGGCTTGAATTGATGCTCTTTTTCAGGTTTCCAAGCTGCAATGTTAACGCAGTATATCATAGCGGGCAATCATAACGATGTCTATGATTTCCCGATGCACATAGCTCTAAGCTCCAAGTCTTAAAAGTCACTTGTCACTCCGGATAATCCCGGCAGAACAGTGAAAAGTGTTAACGTCACTGTCGCACTCACAGGTCTTATCACTGACTCAAGATTAAACACACTGCAGTAAAAACTCAGGAACTAACGGAAATAACAGCCGAAAGAGATCCGATCTCGAAGGACCATAAATGTTCGCGAGCCATCGAAATGAAGTTTTTGATAATTTTTATGAAATAAGAATTGTGATCATTTGACATTTTGGTGAAGTTAATGATGCAATTCACTGGCAAAATGGTAACAAATACTCTCTAGTGAGAGTGGTCTTCATTTAAAACAATTAAACTCTGATTATTTAACAATTACAAATTTTTTTCCAGAATATTATCAAGAATTAGGAGACTCGTTTGCATTTAGTATTGAAAAGTTTGAATCTTCGACTGAAATTTATCCAAGATTTATAACATTTTGGTACCCATTTAAGACTCCATGACTATTTATCACAATCTGTTTCCCTCGAAATCTTCCAGAACGAAAAGTGGCGTGACGTGAATTGACAAGACTGCCGTTTTCTCCAGAAAACACACGTACACCGAAAGCATTAGGCCAGATTTTTAAATTTGAGTATTTGAATAAAAAACGATATTGTTCTTCTGCAACAATTTTTGTTATTACTTCCGTAAGGCAGGACTAAGCAGGACATGTTTTCAGATTTCTCTCAATAAATTACACAAAGGAATTATAATTAGATACTAATGCTCCGAATATATTGTTTCTGATATTTCTTTTGGTATATCGCGAAATTGAAATATTAGATTTGGCTATGAGGAACTAGTTACTGTAATCCAAATTGTGTCCGTCTTTACTCCTGTCGGTGGGGCTAAGGCTATTCACTGTCAATAAAAAGGCAAAACCTATTCTCTGATAATAAGGGGTAAAATTAATATTAATATTATCAAATAATATTATATAAGTATTATTAGGATGAAATTAATATTTTGTATTCTTACTGGTAATAGTTCATATGGCCCTGACTGTTGACACTGGACTCGATCCGCTATATGTCCGAGGCTATTTTAGGCAAGAACCAAAGTCGGACTTATTCGGGATTTTCTGCGTATTTATTCTTATAACTTTGATGATATGATATTCAAATAAAAGTTTACTTCATAGGGCTTAACAGTAATTCTATAATTCATTTGTTATAAATTGAAGTTAAGTTTTTGAAATACTCTCTGGACAACGAAGTGCATACGTGCCTATCATATGCGACAAAACGGGCGAAACCCATTCTCATATGATTAAATATTTTCCCGAATTAAATTTTGGTTTTGCCATAGTATACATAATAAAGACTCAATTTTGATACTCAACCTCTACTGATTATCTACAAATAATTGGGGTTACTAGACGTTGACAGTACTGAAGAAAGTGCTATAAATAAATGATTAATATTTATACAATTTGGTATAAGCTCTGAGAAGAGGAAACACTAAAAAATAAACGTCAACGTGTGAGAGTTAACAAAAAAGTATTGCTCTCAACACTCGCCAATTGTAACACCGATTCCAGAAAATCATAACCCTTCACGATTAACAGGGGAGAAAATTGCTTAGGCGAATTAAAATTGTGTAAGTAATTGGCAAACATCCGAAACAAAAAAATATGACTCTACACATTCGTTAGTTGTGTCACTGATTCCAGAAAGTAACAACCCAAGTTGATGCACAGAGAAAAAATGGTTCTAGAAATTGTGAATTGTTTATTTAATTGCCGAATATACTGACAAACATATATTAGCTCTCAACATTCATTAATTGTGTCCTTAATTAAAGAAAATAATAACTTTTCACGATTTACAGAGGGCAAAAATTGTTTAAGCAAATAGTCATTGCGTAAACAATTTATAATTAGTTCAAAAACACTCGGAAACCTGTCACTTATCGGTTCAAAATGAATTATGTTAAAAAAAATTCCAGTTCAATTGTTCCAACATTGATGTTACATTGGAATGAGTGAGGGAAGCAAGCAAAAAAAAACAGAACGTGCCGACATTCGAAAAAATCCCTTTTTTTTGCTCACCACCCAACCCCAGATACTGAGATTTTAAAAAAATTCCCTATTGTTTCTAGGAGGCTAGAAATTTTGCAGCTGCCATGTGAGCAACTATATGTATGAGCTAGAAAAATTTTCATCGCTGTAATAAAGTCCTATTTTGTGGGATATTGTCGAAACGGAATTTGTAAGTTATGAAGCAATAATTTGTAAATATATTATGTTGGTGGAGGTGACGTAGACTATTTGTTAGTAGTTTCCACTGTCGAGTTAGTAAATACTGGATGGGTTCGAATTCGCATATTTAAATACATATCATTTCCCTGTTGACGATGAGAATCTGAAAATGATATCGAGATTTAAAGTTTCCAGCGAAACAGACTTTTGATGATCCAACCTTATCTCTGCCAAGACCTCAATCTGATAAAGCCTAATTATTCTTCTTATAACTTGGTAGATTAGTGAATAAGAGAAAAAATACCAATTCAAAATTAAATTTATTGAATTAGCAACTATCTGCAATGCAAATATTTTTTGCCAGGAGTTATTTCTAAACCTTCATTACAAAAAAAACAAAAGTCAAACATTTTTTTAAAGCTAAATTGTTTTTTTGTTTCGAACACAATTGATTTTAGAGAAAAATGATATATACAGAATAATCATGGTCTTTGAAGATCTTTAAGACTGTTATAAGTATGCCTTCTGAGAAATTAACACCTCTCCTAATAAATTACAAAAACTACAAGGAACTTTCTTTCAAATTGTATAAACTAGTTTCACACTTTAACTTTTGACTACATAAAGAAATGGTTCACAGACCAAACGAGTTATTTATTGAAGTCTACATTTTGCGTTCGCAATATTTTTTTCTAAATTATATTTGCTGAACTCTGAAATTAGAAATTGGCAGCATTTAACTTTGGTGAAATTTAGTGAATTTATAGGCTACTTTGAAGATGGCCTTACCTTGCAGGTTTTCAATACACGTGTATTTTAAATATTTTTCCTAAAACTACTCTCTGAAACGAAAAAATTCAGCCATTGAACTGTAAGACAGTCATGAATTGCCTTTTTAATGCAAGTTTAAAATAAGATGCAAAATCTGCGAAAAAATCGAATTTCAAAAAAAAATTCACGGAAAGTTCTTATTCGAAAGTTTCAATACTTCGTTTATGGGGATTTTTGGCCATTATATATTAGGGAAGAAATCGCCAGCTAGATCACTGACATGAAAGCGCAGAATTTTGGCTGAAATTTATGAAAATCTTTGGAGTGACCTATATATATATATATTGACACCCTCGCGTTTGGTGAGGTTCAAAGATTGACAAAACAATTAATTGTTAATCACATTTCAATGATTATTTCATGCATAAATCTCTTCTTCAGATCTCAAATCCTAGTATTTCATTCAATATCTTGTCATGCATGTGTTTCGATAGGGGAACGCACGAGAGAAGGAATAAGATTTTCAAATTGTGTAAATAAAGAACACTGATTTATTCAAAGAGTCCTATCCTATCCTCGTTACAAAAATGCCCTGTTCTACCCTAAGGTTGATATTTAACTATTCTCACACCTTATGTCTGATTGTTTAACTCTGAGTAACACGACGCACCGACTCTGTAAGTCGATAGACAGAATACTCACATGAGTTTCTTCTGAACCGAATCTTCTCTTGTTTGTTCCTTTTCTTATTTTCATTTCATTGATTTTATTCAATTTCACTTAAGTTTACGAAATTAAGTTATTCCGAGGTTCCTACGGGATACTCCAAAGAAGTTTTGGTTCTTCTACTGACTACTAAAGCGCAATAGCTTGATATTTATCTTAGTCAAAAAGAAGTAATACAATTATACATTAATAATTTCCATTTGCTTACATAGCATGAATTATCCTTAAAAACATCAATTCTATAAAAAAATCCTTTACAATGTGGTAATACAGTTTTAATAAAATTTCTACCTTTTCTTTTTATTTATTTTCGTAATTTATCTTTCTAAACGCGCTAAATAATTCAGCATTTGTGTAAGCGCAGGTGAGTTTCAACGAACTCTTTTGAATTTTGGGAATCTTCCAGAAAGAACCCATAGGTAGAGGGAAAGGGGAATTCATTATTTCCACCCCCAGACAATTTCTCGAGAGATTTTATTCAACTTCTCTTCTATAGACAGGAGTGTCCTTACCAGATTCATCGACTCGTGCACGAGAGGGCTTAGAATAAGAGGAGTAGACAAATTTCTTCACTCCATCCCAAGACAATCTCAGAACACGAGAAAATTAGAGACTCGATATCGAGATGTAGCCTGATCGCTCTAAGTCCTTGAAGATAGAAAATATTCTATCTTCAAAATTCCTTATAAGCTCACGTGACTACTAGGACACCAAACTCAGTTAGTGAAGAGAGACTTCACTAACCTGCCCAGTGAACTTAGTCGTCAGCACCAGGACTCGAAGTCAGATGTAAAGAAATATTTCTTTACTCCACCCCAAGACACTAGCGCTCGGTGTTGCTCTCGGCTCGCTGTCGAGCCGCTAACTGACAGCATTCTCTCCTGCAGTTCACCCTCTCGATTCTTGCTTGCGTAACCTCCCTTTCCCGTGTAAGTGGGAGGCTATGACATGCGCCTTTGCGTTCCTGCGCGTACCCCTGCGCCTTATCCAGCCTCTTTTTTTTCACAGATAGAATTGCCTAACTACAGACTTATGTTTAAATATGACGGTTGCAATTGCTCCCCGATATATATATTTTTTTTTTGGAAAAAATATATATATCAAAATATATATCCAAATATAAATACAGGAGAAGAATGCAAGAAAACTTTGACTACCTCTATCTATTTACACTTTTACAGTACTTAATGCAAAAGAACTATTGCTAAGCCTACAGGTGTGAGATATGTTTAGAAACTATTGCTAGGATTATAAAATTGTATAGGAAAGAAGATTTTTTTTACATATATAAAAAAAACTCACGGTCAGCCTCTCCTCCACACTATATTCCGTCAAACTGCAACCCCCCACACATGTCGAGGGTGTTCCACCTGGGCATTTTCCTATGGTCCTGTTCCTGGCGCGACCAACTGTTTGTCAAGGGTCATACCTGCTCTGACGATCAGGTTTTATATTGTTCCCAGAGCTCGTTGTCCTTGTGTACTGGCCCCCAAGAAATGGCACACGGGATTAATCCTTTTGGTAGTAATTCCTCCCTCCTGATGATAGCCTTAGCTGCAGATTGAGCTCCCCTGTATTCTTTCGGCGTCACTCCTTTTGGCACCTTGAATTTCTCTTCTTCCTTAGTCCTTTTCCGCTCCTCGATTCCCTCCTTAGGGTCTCTCACTAGCCGAAGTTCGCTGAAATTTAGGGATCTCAGGGCTTCACGATCCTCCTTTTTGGGTGCTGGATATAATGGAAGCACATCTCGGGCCTTGTTCCAATTCGGTTTCCGCTTATTAGTGATCAGTCGTGGCCTTTTGGCCTGTCCCACTTCTTGCTCACCCAGCTTCTTTGCCGGACGCCCTCGTAAGCTCACTCCTACCACAGTTTTCACGGTCTTGTTTGCAGTTGAAGCCCTTGGATCGTTGTTCGCTTTCCCAATCACTGTTTCCTTTGAGGTCGAGGGTGTTGAATCAAATGCTGATCCTTCTTCCATTAGTTGTGCTGAATTCGTGGTTTCCCTTGTCGTATTCATACTCTCTGCGTCACACCCATCACGTGTGTTTATCACGGGGTACCGTAATCTTCTCACAATAATAACGTCCCCTCTTCCTCCCAGCCCGTTACACTGGATACCCACGCTTCGGGTGGTATTCCTTACTACAGTCTGCGTCCCGATTTCAGGCATAACGCTTTCTTCGATGTTCCGTCGGAGACTAATTGAGACGCTCATGCCTAGCTTCCGTGCCCCGTCAAGTGTCGTTATCCCTCCTCCTCATCTTCCATAACGACCTCTTTCTGTATTCGGTACTTTTTGAGATCGTCAGCGTGGCACTGCCCCCTTACTCTTCCCGCTTGTGCCTCCAGCAATAGGTAACTATTGCCGCCGACCTGTTGCTTGATGTTATAGGGGCCTTCGTCTAGGGCTAGTAACTTGCCTATCGTGCCTGTCTGTGTATTTGAGACGCAGCATGCTTCTACCAAAACCTTTTCATCCACTATGAAAGATATTCCTTTCTTGCGCTTGTTAATCCTTCGCAATCTTCTTCCTCCTTTGGTTCTTATTCTCTCCTTCAGGATTCTAATTTGTCTTTCTCGGTCCATTTGTTCGTGTTGAGGTATGATCGGCATTTAATAATTCCACCAGCGTTTTGGCTTTCTACCCCACATAGCTTAATAAGGCGTGATCTCTGTTATCTCGTGTGGTGACTCATTGATAATCGATTCGATGTTTTGAATCTGTGAGAACCACGTGTTGTGCTGGGTGGGCAATAGAAGCGTTGTCTTGTTTTTTTTCGTCCCTTCACAAGTAGCTTTCTTTAATGGATACAGCTTTACGTACTTCGTGAATGCGTCCATCATGACCAGTATGTATTCATTTTCATATTTCGATGCAGTTAAAGGTCCAAAGAAATCCATACAGGTAATTTCTAAGGGTCTTTTCGGAAGTACCGGTTGTAACAGTGCCTGTGATGCTGTAATGGAAATTTTATTTCTTTGACATGAGTCACACGTACTCGAGGTTTGTCTAACGAATTTTGCAAAGCAAGGATAATAGAAGTAATCTTTTAAAATTCGGTATGTTTTATCCGCGCCGCAGTGGCCATAGGTGAAATGGCATTCCCAGGCAAGAACATTCATTTTTATCACTATTTGACAAATACTATAGCCATTAACATCAAACTTTGTCTTCAAAATATTGCATTCGCTGTCTCTTTCTAAGCAATCACAAATCGCCTGGGAAACAATTTTAATAAAGTACCCAAAATAGCGAAGACTGGTCAAGAGTTTTTAATTGGAAACTTCCTCACTTCATTATTGTATGACCAATTACTGGAATGGGCATGGCGTCGAAACTACCATCTCTCCCACGTACAAAACTTGTAAGGAAATATACCTGCACCATTGTTCAAATCGGTGTCTGCTTGGCGTGAGTCACTATAGCCTGGCGAGCCCTTAGCTGTACACCTAACTAATGCAGCAATATACATACAGGTATAATGTAGTATCTATAATTGTACCAAAATTTCGGTACCAAGAGCCGCACTTTTTCGTTGCACGTAGATCCTCTCAATACGAGTTTGTAAGGTCCTTTCATGCATAATAATTCTGCTTATTATAATATTGAGCATGAAGATCATTTTTAGGAACATTTCTTAAAAAATAAATTGGCGTTCATTTTATGATTTATAAATTGTTCCCACAAGAGAATAATTCAAACTGACATATCTATATTTCAAAACAATAAATTAACAATAAAGTAGTATTTATTTATTAAATTTACGTAATAATAAATTGTTCAAACAAGGATGCATTTTTCATAAACTTACCTCAAGGTAGAAAAGTCCTCATTTTGATATTTTCTCACAGAATAATCCACTTTTTTTAACAGATATACAACGAAATATTCAGTTTCACTTTTCGCTATTTTAATGAATACTCAAATTAGTGGCAAATTTTATAAACGTGAATTGAATTTCGCGTTGCGGTAGAAATCGTAACTTATTCCTCCCTAAGAAATATAAGCGTTGATTCATGTTTGACGTCACGCAAGGTTATGGAATCTAAGGAGCAGAGAGCCAAAAGTAGATGTTAATCCAAAAAAACGTCGTCAGGGGCGCCTTTTATAATGTAAAAAAGAAGTATCTACTACTAAGATAGAATAATGTGCTGTGCATTCTTGAAGAAATTACATGCGGCACTGTAAATTTAAGCTACAGTGTAAGGAAACTTCTACTATGTGGAGTATTATGAATTCTTATTATACCTCAGTGCGTAGTGCTCTTACAACTATTCATTTTGTGCAATGGTTGATGAGAAACGTTATTTTGCATTTATAGCGCAAATCGCTTTCGGATACATAGCATTTTTTTCATGTAATGTAGTCCTATGGCTTTGCCTACATCATCAATATTACTCTACAAATATTCATTTCGCCTTCCTTAGATTCTATTTAGTGCTACTGTACGTAACGTATCATGTTTGGCGCAGTCAAATAAAAAATGCTTTTTAGAACAAGATGAAATACATAGATACCTCTAAAAAATCTCACGATTTTTAGTTTGTAGAACTTCAAAATATTGCTAATTTTATCATTTAGGAAAATAACATATTTACCATGCAGAAATAGTTCTAAATCCTGTGAAATAGAACTTCTTATCGGAATTTTATGTTATTTCTAAAATTCATGTAGCTGGTGTAAAATTCCACTATGTAACCTAGTACTTTTACTTGAGATTCCAAGAACCATTTTTCTCCGTCAGCCTGTTATTAAGCTTCGAATAAAAATTCACCAGTCCCAGGAATCTTCTTAGCTGTTTTACGTTACGTGGGGGTGGAAATTTTTTTATGCTTTCCACCTTCTCAGGGTCAAGTCGTATGCCATTGGTTGTTAGAATGAATCCGAGAAATTTTGTTTCTTGTTCAAGAAAACTTGACTTTGTTAGGTTCAGCGTTGAATTGTTGCTCTCCAACTGTTAAAAAAGTTCCTCAAAGTGGTCGAGATGTTGAGCGTCTGATTCTGAGGTTACAAATATATTATCCACAAAGGAGATGATATGGTCTCCGATCCCTTGTAGTGCATAGTCCAACCCGCGTACGAGTGCCGCTGTACTGATCTTCAACCCAAAAGGCACCGCTCGAAATTCATGGATTTTACCTTGATGTTGGAAGGCCGTGTATTTTCTTGAAGAGGGACGTAGTCGCACCTGCCAGAAGCTGCTGATCATATCAAGGCTTGACATGACCTTCATTCTTCGACATCTTTGAAATAACAATTCCGCAAGTTCTGGACATTTCCAATCTTCAATGAGAACCTCAATCAACTTCCCTGCGTCTAGACATAATCTTACAGAGCCGTCTTTTTTTATTACAGGTACTATGAGATTGAGATATGGACTTTTTGATCGCTGAATAACGCCCATGTCCAGCATTCTTTGGATCTTTTCTTTGACCTTGTCACGATATGCCATTGGTATTGCGTAACTCCTTCCCACGAACGGTAGTCTTGCTTTGTCTTTCAGTACGTGTTCATAGTAAGTCAGCAGTCCCGGTTGCTGTCTGAATATCTTTTTATACTTCCACAGGAGGACCTTGAGTTGTTTTTTTTATTTTTGAGCCAACTTTAGTGCTTTCACTCCCTTTTTCTTCAATCTCATCCCATGTGATATCAACTGGTAGTCCTTGCTTAGTCTCTTCTCTCTCACTCTCATTATTTCCTTGCAGTGTGCTTATCTCATAAGTATCTTCTAGGTCTGCCCTTCATCTTTGGAAATACGGATCGATGGTTGTCCTTTGAGATATGGAAACGTGAGTGTTATGTTATCCAGATCGATGTTTGTTCTGATATCATCGAGAACGTCTATCCCGATTATGCATGATCTTGACAATCGGGGTACTACAACAAACACCAAATGTAGGACATGGTTTGGTAGTTGTAAATCAGTGTATATATGTTTACTGAGTCGTACAGCCTTTCCTCTCACGGGTCTCGCTAGAGCTACTCCTGTTGTAGGAAGTCTAAGGCACTTTTCGAATCTTTCTTCGTTGTTATTCATGAAATCTTCTGATATGCAAGTTACCTCTGCTCCCGTATCTATAAGAGCTTTTGTAAGAATCCCACCTATCAGAAGATTCGCTATATAACATTTTGATCGTTTTTCTCTTGTCTGTGCAGGCATCCCTTCCATCAATTCGTTTCTCATATCGGTCAGCATGTGGTTGAAGAGGATGATGTCAGGTGTCACGGCAGGTCTTTTCGTTTTCCCTTCTTCTATTGACGTGACATTATTTCGTTTCCCGCCTACGTGCCCGTGTCCTCATTATTTTTTTCGGCTGGACCTTGTGGCATTTCTTCTTCTGTTTCTTTGTTTTTTATTTGGTAAGGTGTCTGTGATGGTGGATTTCGCCATGTATGATTTTTTTGTGAACCTTGCCCTCCTGCTGGGAAGGCCCGCCTCAAGGAGTGGCCACCTCCTCCTTGATGGTTAGCACCTTGTGTGTTGTTATTGGTCCAGGATACTCCCTGACTACTTTTATTCAATTGCCCCCGATTAGGGTTGGCCCTCCATGTGCCGTATGATGGGTCACCTGATTGTGGTCGTACATTGGTTAGTTTTTCGCTCTTGGGTTGCCTCCATTGGCGACTCTCCTGTCGATTCTGATTAGATGCCCCAATTTTATCAAAATCCTCTTATAAATAAATTAGTTTTTCAATAGTTCTTACGCCTCTTCGCACAATGACATACTTAACGTGATCTCCGAAATGCCTTGCGAATTTTTGTATGATTTCCATTGGAGTGGGAGGTGGGTCTAATTCCTGGACCTCAGCATATATTTTAATGGCGTATTCTGCACGTGAGATTTTTCTCTCACTCTTGAAGAACCCAAAGTCAAGGTTCCCCCGGACCTCACACTGGGCTTGTTCACTCCAGTAGCGTTGCCTTGATTTTTGAATGAATTCCTCGAAGCTGGTGACACAGCATTTGATAATTTGCCACCAGTTTGCAGCGGCCTGTGACAAGGATTTTTCTATCAAATATTCCATGTCACTTTCTTTGGGTCTTACAGCCTTCCAATATTACCTCAGCTGATTGATGTATCGAATTAGGCTGTTCTCTTCACTGTAATCCAGTAGCACGTATTTAATTTGTGCTCCCTGTGGTGAAGGTGCCCTCTTTTTTCTCCGATCCTTTTCTTCTCGTCCTTTCTCATTGCTCTTTTCTGTTGGGCTCCTAGTCTCGCGATGTGTTCTTTCATCCAGCTATTTCTTGCTTCGATGTTAAGTGCCGTGTTGGTGGCAGCTTCTAGAGATCGAGTAATGTTTGTTTCTAGAGTTTCAATCCTCCTTTGTAGCAGATTTTCTTGCTCTTGTTCTCCCTTTTCTCTATGGCTCCTTTCTCCTTCGACCATTTCCTTTGTTTTCCTTTCAAGTTCCTCAATCTTCTTGTTAATCTCCATCCAAATTCCCTCAAAATTCTTTTCCAAGGGTGCTGAGTGCCCCCCTGCCTCAGTATTCCTTTGATAATCCTCTTGATTTTTTGTTGTCATATCCAGTTCCATAACCATTGTTTCTTCTCCATATTCGCTACTTTTTCGTCCTTTTTCGACCATTTTTGCTGATCGCAGGTTTCCCTTACTCATTTTATCGTGTTTTATTTTTAGTCTTTATTTCAATTGCACTGATTCAATCACGCTCACCAAGTCATTAGACAGTTTCATTGTTTTTCTTTTCAATTTTCCGTCGCACTACACTTTTTGTCGTTTCTCTTTCTTTCCTTCAATATACTTGTCAAATTCTTTCATTCCTTGTGGAATGTTCTTTTGACTGGAAGGTGGCGGTAGATATATTTCCCTTAATCCTTTATTACCACTAAAGAACAATTCAAGTGCTTTGCGTGAATTCATTGCTGCTATACTACTCTGTTTTTTTTCTCAAAATCCTATCTCTTTTGTTACTCTTCGTGGCCCCATGTTGGCCGCCAAATGACATCCACACCTTTATCTTATTCCAAACATTAAGTATTGGGGAGTTAAAAGACAAAGATTCACAAAACGATCTAAAACTAGTGCATTTGATCAACTTAAACCTTTTTGTTGTTGATGCTCGGTATTTTTGAAAGTCAATGAAATTTTCACAATTCGAGGAGGCCAAATAGTGTTTGAATTTCGCTAGTCTAATGCGGGCTATTTTGTCGCATTCCTCACTCCACCAAGGGGGAAACTGAGATAAAATTTTCGTTTTGAGGGTTTCCTGTCTATTTTGGGGTTGGCTTTGTGGAGGGCATCGTCAATGTCCTTCACGAAGCTGTAGTAGGCATTAATAATGTCATTAGGAGCGTATATCGAATACCCACCCCTGCTTTACTCGGAAAGTGATCGCTGTCCATTTTATCCTCCAAAACTGACCATGAGGAGATCAAATTCAAATGATTGGGAACTATAGTTAGATCTATTGCTAATTTAGCTTGACCTGTTTGATAAACTAGAGCTGGTTCCGCACTATTAATGAAGGATGAATCCGTATCGGAAATGTCATCAAAAAGAGAATTACCAGATGAACAAGTGGACTCACAGCCCCAGGATGGATAATGAGCATTGAAGTCCCCTCCAATCAGGATGCAGGAGAAGTTTGAGGTTGACTCCAATAAATGTTGCCAATTAACCAAGTTGGCGGGAGTTCGAGGGTTTTCTGTAAACATGAACAATTAATAGTTGACCAAGATCCGTTAGGATAACTATGGCCAGATTATCAAGATATTCGTGTATACCATAAATTGAATTAATTTGTTTAAAGGGGATGTCGTTTCTAATGTCTGTCAATAGACCGCCCCCCACCCGGTTGGGTCGATCTTTCCTAATGATGTTAAATCCTTTGAAGAAAAACCTGGATTAGGGTTTGAGCCATGTCTCGTTCAAGAGAATCAAATCATAATTATGTGCAATTTTCTCCAGAGAACCTTTTTGGGAAATATGCCCCGACAGTTCCACTGAAGAATATTGAGAGTATTATTCGTAGTCATAATTAAGAGGTAACCTGTGCGGGAGCAGCTCGAGAGATTAAGGAGGGGTAGTCAGGTGGAGGTGGAGTAGGAAGGGTACCTACTTGGTTCAGTATGGCTAGCAAGGGAGCCATTTGGTTGCAGAGTTGTGTCATAAAGGACATCACTTGTGTGAGGGTT
>JAUMHM010000004.1:11617599-11641549 GCA_032362435.1 Melikaiella ostensackeni
CTCTTGCACTTCCCAAAGTTTCAGAGTTATATTTCATTTACAAAAAGAGTAAATTGTTCCAAAAATGAAGATTAAAAATCGAGCATTAGTTTGGTCACGTGACTCCTGTGAGACATGCCCTTAACTAAATGAAATTTATCCTAATAAAACCATACTTTTTTATTCTAAAGTCAAAAATGTCATTAATAAAGAGACGCTTTGCTTACTTGAAATGCTTCTTTTGGCATCATTTGAGATTGTATTGACATTTAAATTATGAAACTATATTATAAATTTCTTTATGATATAGGCAATTTTTCGAAAATAAATCGAAGTTCATGCTAGGTTCTTTATATTATTTGTAAAATATGCATACGACGAATGGGGGGGGGGGGGGCTAAAATTCAACGAGAATTATGTTTACGTAATACTTTGACATCACGATCCCAAAACTGTTGCATGCAAAAGAGTGGGCTTCAATAACTTTTTTTAAGGAAATTAGGTGGCCTTCATGTGGGTATGAATAACTCACATGAGCAAACACTTTAGTCAAAATTGGTTCAAGCTAGCCGTAGATCGCTCAAGCACGATCTCTGAAAATTGTCGTCAAATCTTTTTATTGAAACATAAAGTTGGATGAAATGGTAATTTTTTATGAACGCATGCATTAATAACACGCATAATATTGAAAATGAGTGTTATTAATCTGTATAATGGATAAATGAACATTAAAAAATCAAGAGCTAGTGTATATATATACAATTCGTTATTAACAATTGTTTTGTTATAAGGCGCAGTAGATTTTTAAAATTATTTTAAATATTTATCAAGAGTACATACGAACATTGAAAATGAAGTAAATTATATTTATTATTATAAACAAATTGCATAAACAAATCCAAAGTTTGAGCAATTTTTGAAAGCTGTAGATACTTTTTTTGATCGTGCCTTGTTTGGTTTGACGCAGTTATACTTCATTGTAAAGTGCACTGTTACTTCTTGACAAATTTGATTGTCATAAACAAAGTGCAGAAACAAATTAGAGGTTTGAATTTGTTTATGACAATCAGAAATATACGCTATAAATTTGAATTAGTGAGAAATGGGTCACTGAATCAAGTCAGTAAGAATTTTCAGTGAATCAGAACGCTATCTCTCTGATTCAAATAGCTAGAAATGGGTCACCGATTGAAATCAATAAGGATTCTCATTAAAAATCAGTAAACTCTCAGTGATTAAAATTTTGAGAGTAACTTCTTTTGTTTCTTCATATATGTTTGCTTATTACTTTTGATTCTAAACATATTACTTTAAATGAATAAATGTCAAATTAAATTAATTTTAATAAAATTACATTTTGTCATAGTAATACTATAGTATGTGTTATTCAATTTACTGTATAAGTTTGAAATTTAAGAAATACATTAAAAATGTATTGTACAACATATTTGTAAAATTATTTAAATTTTCTGAAATGCTCTATGAATCCTATGCACAAACTTGATAATGGTGAGCAAATTCACTCAAAGGTCCAGGCAGAGTCCAGGCAGGATACTTTCGTTTGCGGCCCATGCACCGGTACCGATTCGCGTAGGTTCCAATCACGTACACAACACACATTCATGTCATGCACACAACACACATTCATGTCATGCACCACTAATCTATCAGGCACATTTCCTATCAGTGAGATACCCGGTTTCTCGGGCAGCCACATCACGCCGGCGGTAGAGCAACTAACCCTTTCTCTTGACGTCTCACTTCCCGCACCCGTGTTCTAAGCTTGGTGGCTCACTTGGTGGGCATTGTCGCCTCTATACCTATCTTTCCTCTACGGTTAAACAGTGTTTACTTTCGCAAATTTCCGCGCGATTAGACTCAATCTGAATTTTTAATTAATTCATATTTATTAACTTTACCGTCGTATTTTTGCCATATTTCCTTCGATTTCCTTCGACTCAGTTCTTGAAATTTATTTAATGAATGTTGTTAATGGTTTAGAAAACTTTCGAGGAAAATGGTTTCAAGGTCTAACTTTGTCAAAGAAGAAAAACTACCCTGCTATAATATATGATGTCCTTATCCTTATAAACCTTGTATAATTATAATCTTCGTATAATTTTGTTCTTTTCTGCAGTCTTTTGAAATTCCATGAATTTTTTGCATAATCTTGTGATCTTCGTAGTTGTATGGTAGTAATTCATTTAGTAGGGCGAATTCATTACAAATCGGGCAGGTATGTCACAGAATCTCTTCCCGTCGAAATATGTTGCTTTTCAAACGATTTTAGAAGACACGTATTTGAAAAATTTGTTGAAATTTTTTTCTAAGTGTAGGAGTATCTTAACCAATATAGATATTTTAATTTATCTTCTTGACGGCAGAAAAGGATACTAGCTAAAAAAATTTACACTTCAAATTCGTGGTTGCACTTGAATGAACCAAAAGTGTATCTGGATTTAAGTAAATAAGTTTATCTGAAGTTAAGAAAATGTGCAATTATATCGTCAAATTCCGATATTGACCTTGAATTTAGAGAAAATTTTGCTGAATTAAGCTGTAAGATTTTCAAGCTCTCAGTAACTGTGATTCTTATAGATCTTTTCAATGATCTTGCAAAATTCGCTGAAGAATTTTAAAAAGTTTAAAAATTCACAAAATAGGACCGATTCTTCTGAAATTTCTAAAAATCATTTTCCTCAAAAAAATAGCATTTTTTTCTTAGATTGAAACTAATGTATTTTCCAAAATTTTAGGAAATTTTATTGAGAGAAATATAATATCATTATATCAACAGATTCTTTTTAGAACTTCTCGAAAGGAACATCTTTGCTCTTTTGAGTGTTTTCGTATCTCGTCTTGTTTCTCCAAAAGATGCAAATTTTCGTTTTTCAGAAAAATAAATAAAATTGTATCTTCTCCCAGGCGCACACTGTAAAAACTAAAGGTCTCTTTTTTTTACGGTATCATTTTTTTGTGTCTTGTTTGTGAATAGGATAACTTCATTCTGCTATATTTAATGTAAAACAAATGACGCTCGGATCCCACCAGTGGTCTCATTTTAGTACCACTCGAGACTGTTTTGTTTTAGTCTTATTTCAATATCTGAAATTAGCCCTGAAATAATTCCTTCTTTTTACAATGCAGGCACATAATGAACTCTTATTATATGAGATATATTCATCATAGTAATAGTAACTCGAAAAAATCCAGAAAAAAACGCTGGGTTTTTGAAAAAAATGAGTTTTTAAGTTTTCAGAAGAATAACACAAATTTTGTCTTCAAACCTTTATAATTTTTTACCTAACTGATGAAACTGAAGTTTGCAACGTTTATGTGAAACGAAAAATAACAAATGTCCTTACCTAAATCCTAACGCATGAATTTTGTAGATTTCGATGCCAAATAGCTGTAAACAAGTCTTATCCCTCTAGCTACCGAGGAACGCAGTCGTTTTCAACCCCAAAGTCTCAAAAATCGATAAAAAAAATTCTAAAATGTGTTCCAAGTTTCGTACCTGAAATTTTAGGCATGAATTTTGTAGATTTTAGTTGTCAATAATTGCAAAAAAAAAAAGGTTTCCCACTCCTAGCTCCTGAGGAACGCAGTCGTTTTTAACCCCTAATTCTCAAAAATCAACAAAAAATTCTAAAATGTGTTCCAAGTTTCTTACCTAAAATCTTAGGCATGCATTTTGTAGATTTTAGTGGTTAATAATTGTAAGAAAAGGTTCCCCCCTTCTAGCTTCCGAAGAACGCAGTCGTTTTCAATCCCTAATTCCCAAAATCAAAAAAAAATTGTAAACTGGGTTCTAAGTTTCTTACCTAAAATGTGAGGCATGAATTTTGTAAATTTTGGTGGTCAATAATTGTAAGAAAAGGTTTCCCTCTCTCAGCTTCCGGGGAACGCAGTCGTTTTCAACCCCTAATTCTCAAAAATCGGTAACAAATTCTAAAATATATTCCAAACTTCTTACCTAAAATCTTAGGCATGAATTTTGGAAGACATTTTAGAATTTTTTATCGATTTTTAGACTTAGAAATTAAAGACAACTGCTTTCCTCTGCTGCTAGGGGGGGAAACTTTTTTTACAATTATTTACCATCAAAATCTACAAAATTCATGCCTATGATTTTAGGTAAGAAACTTGGAACACATTTTGAAATTTTTCATTGATTTTTAAGACTTAGGGGTTAAAAACGACTGCGTTCTCCGGCAGCTAGGGGGATAAAACTATTTTTACAGTTATTTGGCATCGGAATTCACAAAATTCATGCGTTAGATTTTGGGTGAGGGCATTTTTTATTTTTCGTTTTACATAAACGTTGCAAACTTTAGTTTCATCCTATGTGAGATATTTGACATTCATTTTCTGACTAGTGAGGCTAATTGTCGTTTTTCGAAATCCGCCTGAAAATAAACAAAATGTTGAAAATCAACAAAATTACGGTACTTCTATAGGAAAGACATTCTGTGAGTTTTATGCTGGCTAAATCAATTTTGTGGTCACGAGAATTTTTTTTCGAAAAATGGAATTTTCGCATCTTTTTACAAACAACGACCAACTTGACGAAATGCTAAGAAACAACTTTGCTTATTCCGAAAAGTTCTACAAAAAATACGTCTTCTCATGATATCTTGCATCGTTCGCGAGAAAAATTAAAAAATTCAACTTTTTGAAAAAAAATTGTCTTGGTCACGAAAGTGATTTGGCCTACATAAAATTCACAGAATATCTCTTTTATATAAGTCCAAATTTTTGAAAAACATTGGATAGAATAAAAAATGGGTTTTTCCGCAAAATCAACTTTCCATCTTTTTAAAATTTAGCCAGGAAGACAAAGTCGAATTTAATAGGAAACCGCACTTTCTTTATCTTACCCAATATTTTTGTTCTTGTTTATATAAAGACAACATTCCCTAAGTTTCATACAGACCAAATCATTTTTGTGGACACGAGAATTTTTTTTGTGGAAAAATTAAATTGAATTTTTTTTGCGAACGATGCAAGATATCATAAAAGAGTAAGGGGTATTTTTTGTAGAACTTTTAAAATGAGCGAAGATTATTGTTAGCATTTTGTTGAATTGGTCGTTGATTGTAAGAAAAATGCGAAAATTCAATTTTTTTAGAAAAAAATTCTCGTGGCCGCAAAATTGGTTTGGCCCGCATAAAACTCACAGAATGTTTTCCTTATAGAAGTACCAATACGGCAAAAAAAATTTAGCAAAAAAAAGTTTGGGTTTTTGAGAAAATCGACTTTTAATATTTTCAAAAAAACCACCGCAATTTTGTTAATTTTCTGGTGGATTTCGAAAGACGACAATTAACCTCACTAGAGTCAGGAAGGAAAACTCAAATATCTCAATTAAGTCAAAAGTTATAAAGGTTTGAAGAAAAAATTTGTGTTTTTTGAAAAACAACCCTAAAATTTAAAATACTCATAACTTCGCGAAAATTATTTTGTTCTCAAAACGGTAAATTACGTGGATTTTAAAAGCGAACGAAAAGATCTATACGAATCAAAAAGGAAAATTAAAATATCTAATTGTAAAATAGTTTTTTGTGACTTGGTTATTCCCCACTGATTACTAAAATATCCATATTGGTTCAGATCTTGAAACACTTAAAAAAACAAAAAAATCGAAAATTTTGGATACGCTGCGTTAGGATCAGTGTTAGGATCCGTAAGGTTTGATCCCACTCACGCTACTTTACGTATTTTTTATCGAGTACATTTTCTCATGAATTTGTTACATTAAATATGTCTCTAGAGCGTAAAAATCTGACACAAGAAAAAATGTCTTAGATATCAGATTTTTACGCTTGACCGTGTAAGTACGCGTAAATACCATGCACCTCTCGTATGTAAGACTTCATAGAAAAATGTTCAACCCATCCTCGTACCCAGATTACGAGTACTTAACGTAATTTATATATACTATATACGGCTTCTCGTCAGCTTCAAAAGTTCAAATACTCCTATCTTTTTTTTAACAGAGAAGATGGAACTGAAGTCAAACACAGGTTTAACAATGTCGGAGGTATTTGGCGAGTTTGAAAGGTTGAAAAGTATAAGTGATGCTCGGAGAAGATCTATATTGAATCTCCAGCAACAAATACATAATATTGTCCAGGAGAAAGACGAAGTCACATCTCAGTTTGATGAATATCGATCAGGAGCTCACGAAATAATAAGAAGCGCAAAAAATAGTGTCTCCGAGAAAAGGACAATTCTCAAAGAGTATCAAGATAAAGCTGAACAGCTCAGTAATGAAGTTAGTATTATAAGGGGAGAATTACTTTTGTCCGAAAGTTTTGAGAAGCGTTTAGCAGAGATAAAAGAAAAAAATGAAACGGAAATGAATGATTTCTCAGGCCAGACTGAGATGGAAGTTCTGCAGAAATCGAAATATAATGAACTCGAAAAGAAATATGACCTCAACATACAGGTATTAATTTGTTGTAATTGACTGGAAAATTAAAATTGTTCATAATGTTATATATTTTCCTAATTCCTCTCCCTTACAGAAATGTGAAATTCTAAAAGCGGATCTTGAAGTTTTAAGGAATAAGAGAAAAGATTTGGAAGAAGTTTTACGAAATAGAATTCAAACGGTGGACAAGTTAAATACAGAGATTTTAAGTCTTGAGAAAGGTAAATTCAATTAAAGAAAAAAAAAGAACCGACAATAATATTTTGATATTAGATAATATAGAAAAATATAATATACATAGATATACAAATAATAAAACATATTTTTAAATTTATTTCACAAGATCTTAATTTTTTCAGAAAATCAGCAGCAACAAACTGCAGTTGTAAAAATCTTTACAGAAATGGACGATTTCGTTTCATTAAAGAAGGAGGAATTCCAAATTCTGACAACAACACTGTCAGTTGAGAAAGCCGAAACAATAACTATGAATTCCATCCAGTCAGTCAAACATGAGGTGAATTTCGTACTCCTCTCATTTATGAATTTCTGCTTGTATTTTAAATAAGGTAAATACTATTATGCTTGATGTTTAAATATTTATATTTTTAGGAAAATTTGGACGAATCGCCAAAGATGACCTGCGATTTGTGTGGCAAGCAATGTCGAACCAAGCAGCATATGATGTTTCATATGAACAGTTTTCATATGGGAAGAAGACTTAAGTGTAACATATGTTTCAAAACTTTTGCCTACCAGCATAATTATTATGTGCACATCAAAAATAGGCACTCAAGAATCAGGTAAGATTTTCGTATTTTTCTTTAGACTCATCATTCTTACACTTCTAAATTACCCATTTTCAATCGCTGTGCTTATATTTTCTTAGCGATTACAAACGCTTCGCAAGAAGAGTTTCCCGAAAGAATAGAGTTCTAACAATGGTACCTGAAATTGAAAAAGAAGAAATAACTGCTATGAATTCCACCCCGCAAATCGAGCGTAAGGTAAATTTTACATTATTTATCAAAAAACGTTCATCATATAAGCGAATGCACTATTCGGGCATTTATTCACATAAATACATTCTGCTTTAACTAAAACGACTATAAATTGATTCAATATTGATGTTCCTTTAGAAAACTTTGTCCTTTTAACATATTTGTCAATGTTATAAACAAATTTTTTGTCACAAATTGAGGCATTTTTAAAATGTATTTGGAAGTTATGTAAACTATTAAAGTTATGTAAACTTGTGTTATACTTGCTAAACAAGAGTGGTAAATATGAATCCCTATTCATATTTACCACTCTTGTTTAGCAAGTATAACATGAGTTTACATAACTTTTTAAAATACCGTCCATTATCTCGATTGCCTCCTGCCCTAAACACATTCCTTGGGGTGCTAAATACATTTAAAAAATGCCTCCATTTGTGACAAAAAATTTGTTTATAACATTGACAAATATGTTAGAAGGACAAAATTTTCAGATGCAACATCACTATCGAATCAATTTAAAGTCGTTTTAGTGGAAGAAGAATTTATTTCTGTGAATAAATTGCCAAATAGTGTATTTGTTTATATAATTTGTTTATAAAATTAATAAATATGTTGGAGGGATAAAGTTTTCTGATGGAAGATCACTATTAAAAGTTCAACTACTTTGTTATAAATTATTATTTTTGTTAAACATTTGTCATATAAGTTGAAAATTTATCTCTTTGGTTGAATATTTTAATATTTTGTTGAAAATTCGTTTTTTTTGTGTGGAAAATTAATCTTCTTGCTTGAAAATTAATTTTTTTGAATGCAAATTTAACTACTTGTTTAAAAGTTGAACTCTTTTGTTGAATATTTGTTTTCTTCTTGGTTGAAAATCTTTTTTTCTAACTGAAAATTTAACCATTTCATTTTTGGTTGAATATTTATCTTTTTTCTTGAAAATTCATGTATTTTGTTGAAAATTCGTTCATGAATCAATTTTTTTACCTTAGATGACATTGCAGTGATTTGGATTGACGCTGAGTTTATCACGATGGCTGACGAAAAGATGAAAAATAAAGTTATATTTTTTAAAATTTTATTTGTTGACACAGAAATGCGATAAAGGAAAAGATGAAAAATCGGCTCTTACGAGTATAATACTCTTCAAAACTTAGTTGAGAGTATTTCCAAAGAAGAAAGATCGAAATCGATTAAGAATTCTGGGCTCTAGGCTCTTTTGAAACCATTTTTGACGTTTTGCCCAACTGTGCGTCCCTAGGCTATTGCCTACATTAGCCTATTGGTTAAGACGGCCCTGATTTCAATACTATACGAGTACATAAGCGGGTAATGCGGCCCGGATGGCCATTTTAATGGTAAATGACGAAAAATTGAATATTGTATGTTCACAGCTCTGGAGGCTAATCACTTCCAAAATATAACCTCCATTTTCTTTTGAAACTGCGAATAAATATAGATATCTGATTTTACTGAAACTGTGCGTTCGATTGTTAGAAAATTATTTTTAATTTCCAAAAACATAAAATTAATTGTGCGTGCCGCATTACCCAACAGGTTGGGTAAGTTGACGTACATGGACTTTTTTGGAAGACTTAATAATTAAATATTTATTGATATAGATTTAATTTTTCCTATGAATAAAGCAAATCTAGATATTGGTCTACGCGTTATATATTTTGCCATTACATTAACGATTATATTTTTCTTTCAATCGACTGGTATGTTTTCTGCGCGCCGCTTTACCCGCTTCTCCCCTATTTCATGATTCTTTGATTATATTCGAATATTTTGCGATATCCTAGGATATCTTTTTTAAAATATTTTTTTTTTAGATTGGTTAATTAATGTAAGATATTTTGTGGTTCAGGTCACAAAATGTCATACATTCCACGATATCCTTAAAAGTTCTTTATGTCCTATTTTTTAAGTGCTAAAATAGTACTTTAAATTTATTTTTCGAAATAAATGTATAGTTTTTATCATAGTGTAATCCACAGGTATTTCAAACTATATATTACACCGAATAATGAAAATAAAATTCTAAATCGCAACCTAACGTATAAATTACTTCACATATATTTAATTTTCCGATTCTAACATGATTAAGATCAGTTATTCTGCTACAAAGTCAAAAAACTTTATCAGAGGGAAATCCGTGGCTAATTTACCCTTTTTTTACTAAATTCATTTATTGAAGTGGACACTAAAAGGAGCATGTTTTGAAATTATCGTCTCTGAATTTTAATGCACACTGTATACGAAATTTAATGTACATGTGTGGAAAAAACTTCCAATACATGTGGATTAAAATTCAGTCAGACTTTTCTGACAGTGCATGTATGGGCATTTCCACGGAAAGTGTCATTTTTTCCTTCTAAAAAAGTTGAAAAATAATGTCTTAGCACATACGGCAAACTTTTTTCACGTATTCTACATGTGAATTGAAACATTTTTTTATGTAGGCCACTTGCTCTCGATTTGTGGGCAATATATATAAGTATGTAACTGAAAAAAATCAAATTTCGGCTATTTAAACTATTTTTAAATTTATTTTAACTTTGTTTTATTTATTTTAAAAACCAATAGTTTTTCCTGCAAATAGTTGAAACAAAAAATGTTTCTTGCATTAAAATAAAACTTTTTTTTTACACATTGTTTGATAGAACCTGCAGGTGACGGAAGAAAGTCATTTATATGATATATCGTGGTTTTTTTTGCTATAACTCTCACAATTTTGAGAGCACACAAATGGTCTTGAAAATATGTTTTTGTGTGTCAAAATATCGTAGTAAAAAATAAAAACTTGGTCCCACCTTGATGCGGGCGACTACTACAAGTGCTTGTTACTACCCCCGGGCCCCGATTTTCTCTTTACGGGTCTGGTTAGGACATTTCGGCTATGAATGTGTGATAACTTTTGCCCGCAACGCAATATTAAGTTCGTCGTGCAGAATGCATCAGCCCAGCATTCCACTTAATTTCATCAAGCTTAAAAGATGTGCCTAAAAAACTGGAGGAGTAAAGTCGTGTTACGGTTTCGACATTTTACCTGCCCATTCGTAGTTTTCAAAGTTTGGAAGTGGCTAACTTAAACATTTTTATAAGCACACAATTTTCCTATATAGAGTGTTTATCGTACACCATAATGTGCTAAAAAATCAAAAGAATTTGCAAAGCAAGAGATGCGGGTACTGTCGACATGTGCGTGTTACGGTTGAGACATTTAAAATGCATATTATGTAAAATTGGTAACACGAGTTTTTGATTTTCTGGCTGGCAGTAAGATAGAAGCACCCCATCGAATTCATGAAATTTAGATAGTCTGAGGTCTCCTCAATATGTATAATTTCTTTCAAAATATTACACCCATAAGGAAAAGTAAATCACAATGTGAAACACAAAATTTGTAAGTAGTGACAAGCAAAAAACTGGTAAAAGCGACAATTTCTTGAACTAGATTCTAGAATGTATCTTTCCTGTTTAGAAACCCTTTTGAATAACTAGTGGCCCTTATTCATCAGATATGAAGGTACACTTTCATGTATTCCACCTGGCATATTATGCATAAATTTAGTTACAGACGAGTAGTGACATAAAAATGACACGTTCTGTGGAAATGCCCATATGTCCCAACCTAAGTCGAGGTGAAAATGCAATAATACAAGTTAATTATATAATTATATTATATATAGTTATATAAATAATTTGCGCGAAATTGGCCTGGAAATCTTAGTGGAATTCGCCCGAAATCAGGGCGGAAAAAGGTTTCAAAACGCCACGCAGAATCCACCCGATGCCGTCCGTTTTTCGGACGAATTCCGCGCGGATTTACATGCGTATCTCGTAGGAATTATTTCAGTTAAAATAGTAGTAATTTGAAAGAAAATAATAATTATTAATAGGTGCATTGTTGTGGGTCCAAAAATAAAAATTTTGGAATTCGAAAACAAAAGTATGTCCTAAAGACGCATAATTAATTTCTAGCCGATCAATAAACCCCTTCGGTCTGCGTATCAGCAAATAATTTTTGAAATAATTCTTGTTTTCGTAATTCTAATAGAGAATAAGAAAAACGGGAAATGTACGGGATTTTATTTTTGAAGCGGGAATTTTTTGTTTCATACACGGAGCAGGTTGGAAACTTCTTTTCTTTCTCTAATCACCGTATTTCCACTAAATTTTCTACCAAAAAGTATTAAATGGCTTGGAAATGTTCAAATGTTTGAAAGAGATAAAACACAAGCTTGATAATAAGAAAGGGAAGTTTTGGCAACAGAAATTGAAACTAAACAGAAAGAACGTACTGAAAAAATACGAAGTTTATTTAGTTGTTTCTGAGAACATTATTTTTTTCATAATTTTTATAGTTATTTTCATAGATGTCAATTTCTTAATTGTTTCGGGAACTTATTATACTATAGATCATTCTAGACTATTCTGGAGTTTTCTTGAATCTTCTACTGCTTCTAAAATTCGCTGCATATTCTGGAATATTTTTGACGTTTGGTCAATATTTTTCGAAACAATCAACAATTTTGATTTTTTTTTTCAAAAAAACATTTTTCTCAATATGAAGAAGCTGTTTACCAGGAATAAAGCTTCGAGAATATGTAGCACCGTCAACTAGGGCTATCATGGTATGTCTTGTGGTAAATATGGGAAAACATTTATGCTCTATAAGTCCGTGGAATTTTACTTTTTTTGAGTAGGACTTTCTGTTCATCTTATAGACATTATTCGTAATATATGCAGCAAAATCACTCAAATAACAAAAAATTTTACGGAGTAATACCTCAAGATCATAATAGCCCCAGGGAATAAAAATAACCCCGGTTGACGGTATACACATTGTAACAAGTCTCTCAAAATGAAACAAACAGTTTGAAAAGTTGTTGTTCTTGAGAAAATCTAATTTATAAATTTTCAGGAAAAGCGCCACCATATTTTACACCATTTTTTAATTATGGGGGAAAAGGTCATATTCTTTTTTCAAGTGAACTTTTAGTTACACCTTTTTGCATTTGCATTTCCTTAAATATATAAGGCCGTCAGTGGAAAAATCATTGTTTAGCGATAATAAATTCCTTCGTATCATTCGGGGAAGTTACCTAAAACGTTCTACTTGTCCCAAATAATAAAAATAATACTAATTATTGCAATGAAATACAAAATTAACGTTTAAAAAGAAAACCTAAGTAATTTTGTGATACTATAATTTTACATATTTCAACGGTGAATTGTAGGTAGTCCCAATGACAGGATTGATTGTTTTTTTCTGTTTAATAAGAAAGAAATTATATTGGTATATAATTATAATTATTTTAATTTATTGTAATTTGTGTGTCATTTCTTGGATTTATTTTATTTTTTTATTCGAAAGGACAGGTTCCCAGAAAAAAAATAAAAGATATATTTTTTTTTTACTTCTTTGCAAGTTGTGGTCTTTTTAAAAAAGAAAAAAATCTTTGTGTTTGAAAGAAACGATTATTAAATAAGATTGAAATTTTTTAAATTACTACTTTGGGTTCAAAGTATTTAATTGTTATACTTTGAGTGAAAACTTCAGTGCAATTCATCACGTAGACTAAAGAGGAGACGGTCCAGTTTTTGTTTTGGACAGAACAGTTGTCCATACATAAGGTTATGTGCCGCGCGTCACGAAGTTTTAACAGAAAGAAAGAGAATGTGCTTGCCACAATATGGCATGAGGTTTGATACTATTTTGATTTCGACTTACCGGGACGATACTTTCGTTAAATGTAATAACACGTTTTGTGAACATAACATGCTTCAATGACTCCATGCGTGGTAACATAATAATCTTCTGTAAATCTACAGAGGAACAAACATGTTGACGATCTTCTCGTGCTTCCTATGCACGCTGAATGTGTGTACGCCATGAGTTGCACTGGTTGCAATTTTCAGTAACATATCTTATATTTGCGATCTCACGATTCTTTTTATCTGGCGTAATTGAAGAGCCTTCTACGACAAAAATTTGTGTCGCAACATCAGGATTATAACAGTCATTCACAATCCTTTCGGTTTGTTCCTCATGATTTAAACGTTCGTCCGTCTTATAGTCTGGTTTCTGGAGAATCCTGTTTTGGTTTGTGAAGAACTCTGTGAAGTTCAAATGCTTTGCATTGCTCACACTCTTCATTTTCTAATTTAGTGAATGATATGTTTAATTCCTTTTTCACAACTTTCCTAAAAGATTCGTAAGTGCATTCTGCCTGCTTATGAGTCTTTGAAAATTTATCGTACAAGCTTGTTATTGATATGTCAGATGACAAATACCTGTAAAAGAAAGAAAAATGTAAAAAGAGTTATCAAGAATAAAATATTTTACTGTTCTTTATTTTCATGATTCGTTTAATTGTACGCTTCAATAAAAGCAATTATGTCTGCCTTCGAAATTTTCTCACAGGTTTTCTTCTCTTTACGTATTTTTCTTCCAGTATAGCTTTCACGAAGAGTATTCTGTAAAAATTTATCGTTTGTCTTCTCCAGTCCTAACGTTGCGAGAAAAAAAGTTTCACAAACAGGAAAGTATTTTCCAGTTCCTGGTTGCTCCAAGGAATATTTCAGGGTATTATTTCGACGTGAATCTGATCTGCAGTTGGTCGACAAGGCTCGAATTTTTCTACTCTTTCTTGTATGAATGCTCGCATGGACTTGTACTGTAAATTCCAATACTCTGTATTGATAGTTTTTCTGTTAAATTCATTGAATAGTGTACAACACTTTTTAGAGTATTTTAAATCACAGCCGAGTAGGACGGGTTGCTTTTCAAAATCTTTTTCTATTTATAAGTTCTGTTTCCTCTTCAGAAGTTAATTTTGTCCTTTGTCTCTTCCAATATTTTCTTTTCTTTTTGCGAATTTTTTCGTTTTCAACTGACTCTTTATCAGTCTCTGAAGTTTCTGATTTTTCGCACGAAGTGGCAGGTTCGTCGACTATTATTTTAGATAATATTTCCGTTTCATCAAAAAATACCTGATCGCAATTGTTATTCGACTCCCTAAAAATAATACGAAGGGTAATTCATGAATCAGAATAATTAATACTGCATGGTAAATACATAACGAGTGAACTTCCTTAAAACACCGATATCCTGCTTTCATTTAATTTAAATGAATAGAAAATATTATGCAATAAATTTTTAGGGCTACTAAATAGTGTCAAAATGAAGGTAATGTGCTACTTCAGCAAGCTCGTTAGTTGATTCTCTTAATAACGAATCTGCCAGTAAATCATTCGCGTCCAATGTTTCAATAACAATGTTTGAGTGCAAATTAGGACACACATTCCCCTTATTTTGAAGTGACATTGTGAAGGACCTCTAAAAAGAAATATAATTTCAACATTTCACTAATTTTAATAGTCATTAACTTCCATTGCCGTAAATAATTAGACAGTGTTTAAAAAACTTATTCACGTTTTTTTATTACTTAAATTACCTTAATATTTCAAATAAAAATTAAACAATCATTAACCGGTAAGCCATACTCGTAACTGCTACGACATGATATTTCAGAGATGTACTTAGCTGCACGACACGCATGCGCAATTTAGATTTCACAGATACGTTTTTTTCCATTTGAATGGGCCGCGTCAAGTGTAGATACAGAAGATTTATTTCTTAAAATTAACAACTTTCTAATCCGAATTTGCATGTTTCTCATATATAAATAAGTTAGGGGAAGCATAAGGAATATGCTGATGACTTCAACTCCATTTCATTAAAAAATGTAGATACGTTTTTTACCATTTACACGGCAGAATAGCCCGTGGAATCAAGTAAACGGTTGTACATGAGTAGAACTATAATTATTGTGCCCCCTTTAAGTGTCAAAAACAGTGCAGACTTTATGAAATCTTCCATGATTTGAAAATGAATTGGTTGTATATTAAAGAAAATATTTTATATTAAATGGACGAAAAATTAGATTTTGATAACCCTTCGTTCACGGCAACGTTTGGATTTGAATTTCTATTGAATTGTATTTTAAGATAAAACATTATTATAGATGCTTATTGAAGATTTATATTTTTTAGGAAAATCTGCAAGATTCTGGAAAGCCCACCTGCGATTTGTGTGGCAAACAATATAGAACCAAACAAGGTGTGTTATATCATATACAAAGTTTTCATGCGAGAAGAAAATTTGAGTGTGGAATATGTTCCAGTACTTTTGCCAAACAAGCATATTGTTTTGCGCACGTAAAAAGAAGGCACCCGAAATTGAGGTAAGATTATCGTACTTTACATCTATTTATCATTTTTACACATTTAACTTACCAATTTTGGATCGTCGTATTTATATTTTTTCAGGGATTTCAGACGCTATGTAAAAGTTGTTTTCCAAAAGAAGGAAGTTCTGGGGAAGGTTTGTAAAGTTGTGAACAGAGAAACAACTCCTGCAAAGTCCATCGCTATGGCTAAACGTGATTATGATCAGGTGAAATTCATATTATTGTTTTGTATGTGTATAAGATCCTTATATTCGACGCCTCTATTCCATACTTCTCCACGTCGTGTTTAGACGGTGTACATCGCCACGTCGTGTTTGGTCGGTGTACAGCTCTCTGCCGTGTTTGGTCGCTGTATAGCTCCAGGTCATATGCGTATACACAGGGTTTGGAGCTCTACGGCGACCAAACGCGACTATATACCGCCTAAACGCGGCGTGGAGCAGTATGGAATGGAAGCGTCGATATCACGCACCGATTTTATATCAAAAGTGTTCAAAAATCATATTTTCAAACTCCTCTCTCTAAATCTGAATTAGCGAAAAAAATCAGCAATTTACTCAAGTAAAATAAGAATAACAATTAGTAGGAATGTTTACTAAAGGAGATTAGTCTGGCTGGTTGTTAGACCGGGATGATCGGAAATATTTTTATTGACCGTGAAGCTTACAAGTTTTCAATAAGAACCATTTTTTATTGTTTACAACGTGGTCACTAGGAATTGGTTTAAATATTTGTAACGTTTCATTACAGTGTTAAAAATGTTTGGAATTTCACAGCACATTCACAATACGAGTGTAAGGCAAAATTGCAATACCAATTTCACGCTGCAATACCGGTATTGTAATTTTGCTTTACCTTCACCTTAGCCCGTCTGCGGATGACTGACCCTCTATTTAAGTAAGATGAGAATTATACATACATTACATTACATGTATGGCAATATCACAGTAACCAGCATTTGAAAACAATATCATGTAATGGAACGTTACCTTACGTCTCGGAAATAAACTTCCAATACATTTTATGTAAAGTTCCAACAGAAATTTTTAACACTGTAGGTTACAAACCTATAATCACGTTCATTTCAGGCTTTAATGTTTTGGATGTTAGTAGTAATAATAATATTTTGGTTTATCATGTTAATCTATTCTTTATTTATATGTATACCTTTTTACTGGTGTTCGTACACAGGACTTTTGTCACAGACCAAAAGAAGTAATATATTAATACTTTGATAGTATTAATTCACGAACCCGGTAGACCAACAAAATAGAACATCGGGAAAAATTACTTATCACACTAGTTGACGACACTGACATCGATCATGCCAATCCCCGGCAAGTCACATTTGCGGCTTGTCACATTGGCGTCAAGTCACATTAGCGGCAAGTCACATTGTGGCATCCCTCATTCGAAAAAATGTGAAGTCCACAACAAATTAGCAGACAATTAGTGGTGTGACTTCAATTATTTTTGTGACCAATCACAGAAGTGTCTTCACGCCCTCCACGAGACATTTGAAAGGGGCAGGGGTATGACCTACATTACTTTCGTTACTAATTACAAGTGTGACTTCCCGCACTTTTTCCAATTTTTTGGGGACTTCAAATTTATCCAAATGAGAGATGCTGCAATGTGACTTGCCGCCAATGCGGCTTGCCACAAATGTGACTCGCCGCAAATGTGACTCGCCGCAAATGTGACTTGTCGCAATTTTGCCAATTTCGTGTGGATTACAAATTTTTCCAAATGAGAGATGCCGCAATGTGACTTGCCTCAATTTCGCCATTTTTTTGTGGACTTGAAATTTTTCCAAATGGGAGACACCGCAGTATGACTCGCCGCAATTGCCCAATTTCGCGTGGAATTCAAATTTTTCCGAATGAGAAATGTCGCAATGTGACTTGACGCCAAGGTGACTCGCCATCTTTGTGACTTGTCAACAATGTGACTTCCGCGGGTTGGCATGACTTAACCCCTTATTTTGAAGCTTTTTGTATTGACATTGGCGTCTTATGACTTATGAGTATATATTATTGCATGAAGCAAATTGTGTAAAAGACGAATTTGGTAAACGTTTCGGCCGGGGATAGGGGCCCTTTTCTGTGCCAGATATGTAGTTACGAGCAAAAGAGATACTCTTACGTTTATCATTATGGCGTCTCACTCGCACTTACGCTTCCCTATGACCGATATGAATTTGACTTTACGGTATATGCATAAGACCCTAATGCTAAAAAAAAGCTTCTAAACAATTTTAATACTTGGGTCAATTAAATCCGACATCATTTAGAAGACCAGTAAGGATGTTACAGCTAAAAAAAGTTATTTCACTATCCCGGACATTCAATAATGAAATATTAAAATCTTTAAACTATTGTTCTGACATTCTTTAATTTCAGTAAAAAAAAAACTTTAATAGCATATATTTTTGTGTGAAATTTTTCTGATGAATCGATTATGGGAATAAGAAAAGTCAAGTATAAATAAATAATTAGTGCAAATAAATTTTCACTATTTCAGATTTAGAGAGCTTTATTTGCGGTAGCATTTGGTGTTGATTTCTAAATTTTTAATGATTTTTAGGAACATTTGTTGGATTTCTTAGACTACCCCTGTAATATTTGTGGCAAAAAATATAAAACCAAACAAGGCTTAACCCAGCACAAAGAAAGTTTTCATGCGAAAATAAGATTTAAGTGTAAATTATGTTACAAAATTTTTGGCTACAAGCAGACGTGCTCTGCGCACGTAAAAATTGGGCACTCGAGATATACGTAAGATTTTTGTACTTAACCTCAAATTCATCATCTTCATATTTCCAGCTTACATCAAATTTTAATCGATATATTTACATTTTTTCAGTGATTTTAAACTGTTTGTTAAAGCAGTTTCCCAACAGAATAAAAAGTTTTAACTGCTGGAAACTGCACCTGAAGTTAAGAAAAAACAAATAGCTGCTACGGAGCCCATCTATGAAGTTAATCCTGAGGTAAATTTCAGATTCAGTGTCCACTATCCACGAAAATTTCATAAGAAAATGACGAGAAAATATCTTTCCTACAATCATAAAATTTCTAAAAGCTTGTACCATTAAGAAATTACTTATTCTTTAATAAAGTTACTTTCATAAATTGAAAAACATCGTTATTTAATTTTACCTATGAAAAGTACTATTTCTGCATATTTAGATATTTATAAGGACTGAAGAAAAAACATTTTTTTACAATAAACTCGCGTAATTATTACATATTATGTAACGCTTTGTAGGGGTGTAGGGTCAGAATTGCTTTAAAAATGCGATACATACTTAATACTGGAATGGTTCCGTATTGAGAAAAAGCAGTAGTGACTATGTTTTCCGAAAAAATCCGGCTATTTGTACTGAAATCTCGGTACAAGTAGTCCATCTTTGACCGGTCTCACGGTTGTTCACGCTTGAATGCTTCTGCCCCCCCCCCCCTGAGCGTCCCTTGACAGTCTGCACTCGAGGTCTTCGCTCGGTCAGTCAGCGACGTCTTAGAGATCGCGACTCTCTGCGCATATGCTTTTGTACATGCCGAGTTCAGAGATTATATATATGCGGCCCTGAGTGTTCACATTTTTAATAGGCTCCAAACTTTGGCCAGCCAGACCCGAAGCTGGCCAAAGATTGGCACATGAGTGTACCTTGAAAAGTCTAGAGATATCTGGAAAAATCCTGGAATTGTCAAGGAATTTTTTTTCCTCAGAATTTGAGTAGACACCCTAACTAAATTTCAACAATAATATTAATAAATTGAATTTAAAGAATTAAAATAAGTTAGGAAAATACAAAATCAAATACAAATCCCAAATTAAAGTTTTCAAATACGCTGGGGACTAGTGATGCCGTCCGAGACGATGCAAACCGAGCCTGTCTCGTTTTCATCTCGGTTCATTCCTCGTTTTGTCTCGTTCTCTCAGCTCTATTCCTCGTTTTGTCCCGTCTTGTTTTGCCTCGTCCCGTTTTGTCTTTTCCCGTTCTCGCTTCGGTTTTTCCAGCTATTCGTGACAGATGTGCACTAGCAGAACGAACAGCTCGCAGGAGCGTTCCTCTGTCAATCTGACGTGCTAATGCTAATTAGCGCTCTTTAATAAATGGTTAAAGTCGAAATATTATGACATATTATACTTGTTTATCCATTACTGATTAATTTGATATCAAACACGATCATGTTTCAATTTTCTTAAAGATTCAATATCACTCTACTAGCGTATCATTTTTTTCTTATTCAATATTTATTTTGCCAATTATAAAAATAAAATATATGAAACAGAAAGGTAAAACAGATAAGTGTATTTTTGAGTGATTTGGAGTTTTTTCAATGTAGCAATAACTTAATAAAATATTTCAGAATAGGATTTTTAGATTACGTGGCGTCTAATTTCTATTATTGGGAAATAAAATATATTTATCGGGACATTTAAAAAACCGACTGCTTTGTATTTTTATACATTATAATAAGTGCATACCTACTTGTTGTAGATTCATACGTGAAATACCTTTCACTATTACACACTGTTGCCATTTTATAAAACTTGAACGCTTTCATTTCAGTAACAAGATCAGAACACAATCGATTTTTTAGTTGACCCTTACGACATTTATGCATGTATATTTGAATATGCACTCATCTCCCGTTACTGTGCGCTGAGTATCCGAGCGAAAACTTTTGAATATTTGTGCATCAAGGAACGCTTGGGGATGGGGGGGGGCAGAAGCATTCAAGCGTCAACGACCGAGAAGCCGGCACAAAAACTGTTAAACAAGCGACACGAAAATTTGGAGACAAACTTTACGATCCAATTACAATTTTTCAATGAATCCTAAGTAATTTTTATTAATTCAACTAGATTCTACAATCGCTTCTTAGAATAATACGGTATTTTCATATTTTTATCTTTTAAGATATACAAATGACAAACTTTAGAATGTGTAAAAATGTAAAATGGACACTCTATGTAGGACACTATGTAGGTATAGAATTCAAATTTGATAAACTATAAGATCCAAGCATTGAAAACCTGACATCGACTGCTGCATGCCATATAGAATCAAGTTTTGGTAAGTCAGAATAAAGAATCAGATTATAGTTGCTCTGTATATGGAATCAAGTCCGTTTTTATCGATTTGGACATTTTGACTTTTGGTGATAAAATAAACAAAAACCGACAGCTCTGCATCACGTTATAAAATATCATGAATTTCTATGCAATATTTATTATTGTAAAGTCGATATCTGACTTTGGAAATCACCCTATTTAAAAAATACAAGTGAATTCGCAATAATTTAAAAGAATTCGAGCAAATTCAGAATAATTTAAAGATAAAATAAATGCCTAATTGAATTTAGTAGATTTGAAATGAATTCAGAGGGATTAAAAAAATGCAAGTAAATTCACAAAAATTCAAAAGAATTCACGTGGATTCAAAAGAATACGTAGCATTAACAAAAATTCAGAAGAATTCAAGTGGATTTGGAAAACTCCCGAGTGAATTTTACTCATGAGTATGTGAAAATAATAACTTATCTAATCACTCACTGACTTTTTGCTTTTTACTCAGTCATTTTTAACTAATTCAAATTTCATCGAATTGATTTAAAATGTAGCGGGCATTACTTTAATTCTTAGAACTCAAGTGATCACTTGAATACAACCGAATTCATTCAAGTCCAAATAAATTGATTTGGGTCCAAGGAAAATTTAAAAAAAAACAAGAAAATTAAAGAGAATCCATTAGGATTAAAAGTAAATTCAGAAGAATCCCACTCAGTTCCAATTTAATATTACATAGTACTCAGCACATCAAATTAAGAAATAATTAAGTTTTTAATGCTCAGAGTTTGTAATTGTTCAATTTTTAGGGCTTTCATTTCGAGTGAAAATTAAAAGACAGAGTGAATGACATGTAATGAGAGATAATGGAGGTTGCCAAGTTAATTCAAATTACCTTACTAATGAAATTATTTCACTGAAAATGTAACAATACATAAATATGTCTGGGCGTTCACAAAAAAGTTGACCACATCAAGTCCCAGTCATTTTTCACTTTTCCTTTGAAGAATAAATTCTTTCTAAAAATATCTCTGTAAAATACTTAAATCAAACACAATTTAGTAAGGTTTCAAAACTTTAGACGACTTCGTTTACAAATTATAAAAAGTAAGCAAACTGTCTTGTCAAGCACCTATCCTAAACTACAAATTTAAATGAAAAATTGTTAAATAATTTCAAAAAAAAATTTTTTAATTTGAGGTTCGCAGATATCAATAACATTCATTAAAAAAAGATGAAAATCAAGAGTGGAGTTTAATATTTTGAAGTTAAGGATTTCAAGAATCACTTAAAATTTTGTCCCACAAATGTTTTGTATGGTCACGCTGCATTGCTATTTTAGGATAAATATCGAAAATAATTATTCAAATTATTCATGATGCGGGCACAAATTGATAATTTTATACTTACGAAGATCTCAATATAGTTAAAAATCGGTTTATCAAAGTTGATTCCGAAAAACTGGGTGAATAGGAAAAAAGGGTGATAAGGGCGACTGTGCTAATTATAGAGCGATTAGCCTACTAAGTACCGTGGGCAAAATATTTACCAAAATACTGATTGAGAAGGTCATGGGAATAACTGAAGAAAGGATCTGGGAGGTTCAATGTGGATTTATTCCAGGAATATCATGTGCGTATCAGATATTTAGCTTGAGACAGACCATAGGAAAGAGTTTAAGGGTAAACAAAAGAGTTTTCTGTGCATTTTTTGATCTTGAAAAAGCTTTCGATGAGGTCAATAGATCTAAACTTTCGGAAGTCCTGAAAGAATATGGAGTGAATGGTTGGCTTCTAAGAGCAATAAAAGCAATATACAATGGTAATCAAGCGAGTGTAAGAGTGAATGGACAATTGAGCGAATGGTTTGATATTGAGCAGGACGTTAGGCAAGGCTGCGTTATGTCCTTCTGGATGTTCAAAATATACATGGACAAATGTCTAAGTATGGCTCTCTTAGGCGAAGAAGGTGTTGATCTCATGACAGTAAAAATACGTGGACCGGCGTTTGCAGATGATACCTGTAAGTTTGTTACAGCGGAATCAGCCGACGATTTACAGAGAATGATGAGCAGACTGGACACCAGCATGAAGAGTATGGATCTTGAGATCTACGCAAATAAAACAAAAATTATCGTTTTTGAAAGAAGGGGCGAGAAAACAGTATGCAACATTGCATTGAGTAAGAACAAGTTGATGAGTTCGTGTATCTTGGAAGTTTATTTACTACTGACGGAAAAATAGATGCAGAGATATTCAGAAGTATAAACGAGGGTGGAAAAATGATCGGCAGTGTACGAGCTATTACTAGAAGTAAAAATGTAACGAATAAAGTTAAAATTGCAATATATAATTCTGTGCTTACACCCAATGTGCTGAATGGTAGCGAGACTTGGACGTATCAAGATAAAGATAGAAGTAAAGTGAAAGCGGTTGGCTTGCAGTACCTGCGGAATATGTGTGGTAAAACGCTAATGAAGAAATTCAGCAATGAGTGGGTTCTCAAAGAATGTTGTATAGAAGAAACATTAATAGACAAGAGTGAAATAAATTTACTGAGTTGGTTTGGTCATGTTGAGAGAGTGAATTTAGAACGTTAACGAATCAAGTGTATTTAGGTGAAGTGAGTAGTAGCGTACCCAGAGGTAGATCAAAGAAAGATTGGTTGGAATGTGTGAATGAAACTTTGAAGCGAAAGAATATAAGGATTCGTAGAAACACAAGATCGGGCACGAGACGATGTATGGATGTAACGGAAGCAAAAAATGTATGCAAGGATAGAGATATATGGAGGACGATTATTTATAAGAAGAAGAGTGGTGTCTAAAACGAAAGATTTTGGATACTAATGGGCTCGCGTGAAGAGATTTTCTTAGTGGATTAGTAAAACACGCAACTTCTAGATTGAGCTAAAACCTGTCCCTTCTGCTACACATCCCTTACTTACTCTTACCATATAAATTCCTTGATACCCTGTAATATAACGAGGCTAGAACCAAAAGAGTTACACTTACCTCAGAAGGTGTTTGGCTTAATGGTATAATAATAATAATAATAATAATAATAATAATAATAATAATAATAATTAAAAAAATTAAAAAATTAAAATAATTAAAAAAATTATACCAGACTACCCAATATGTATAATTATGCATATCACTCTCATCATATCACTTGATTGCATTACAAAAA
>JAUMHM010000004.1:11641649-11655198 GCA_032362435.1 Melikaiella ostensackeni
TATATATATATAATGTAATATATTCTGTTTTAAATATTTCAAATGTAGGTAGGATTTGACAAAAGGTTATTTATACATTATTTAGTTACGGATGGGTAAAGCGCAGAAGGCCAGAAATCAAGAAAGAAAAATATTCATAAGAAAATGATCTGGTTAAAAAGGCTGCTGATAATTGATAGCGCCTATAATCTCATCTTTTTCCTTTCTTTTTTATTACTTTCATGACATTTTTTATTCAGGAAGTTTTTAGAAAAAGAAAAAAGAATTTATGTATAAATTGTATTACTACATAATATTAATTGCAAATCGTGCAAATAATTTTATGTTAAGCACTTAACATCCGGGTAGTAAATAATTATTGTGTAGTTAGCAGTTGGTGCTCATGGTAACTTCCGTAATTATAATTCCGGTGGTAACTCTCTAACTTTATCAATTACCGACGCGTAACGTTTGAAAACTGCGGAGTAATTTTCAGGACTCAGGTCCACCTGCCAAGAGGGCGCATTTGGCAGCGCGATTTTGTGGGAGTCGCTTTTTCCATTGCATGAGCAATTTCTGACCTTATATGTGGTTCTGATTGATCCTAATGTAATATAATACCTTTTTTTTTCAAAAATGCCTCACCAAGTTTGTTTCGATCATTTTATAGAAATTATTACTACTGAATCTGATAAAGTAAAACATTTGTACTCCTTTTATGGTCGCAGACCTGATAAAATGTAAAAATAAGCCTTATTTCGAAGGCTTAGTACCTCGAGGGAAATTATGGCTCTGACATATGTTGTAACACATATATGGTCGCAGTTTTTGGGAAAGAAGGATTTTGCGCGAGCAGTATTAACAATGTGAAACCCAGCATGATTTGACCAAAAAAGCGAAAACCCATGTAAAATACTACCCCAAAAATGCCCATTTCTTGAAATCAAATCACTTTCAGGAAAAATCCTTTGAGGAGGTTTGAGGCCTAGTTAGATGATTATAATAAAACATTTCGAGACTAATCCGTGGTTGACCAAAAAACCGGCCTTATTGACCTTTCGAGTCGAATCTACGGGAAAATGTTTTATCCACTGTATTCGATGTTTTACACACATTTTTCTATCATCGCAGCTTTAAGAAAAAAACTATTTCAGAAAGTGCGAAATTAGTAACTGTGGAATTGATGAACATATGGCGTCAAGCACAAATTCCGACGGCTCTTCAAGCTAATATTGTCCACAAGATAAAGATCTTATTTCGCGAATACACCTTGCTTACAGAGAATAAATCAAAAACTTTTGCTGAGTCACAAAAAGGTAAACAAGATAATTTTGCTAAAAAACTGAACACTTTATTTGATATAGCCGATACAAATGCCGTAAATTTGATTCAACATGTTACTGACAAATTTTTTGGAAGTGCAACGAAGAGATCGCTGTATGAAAATAAATATCGAAAGTTTAAAAAAATTAGTTATTCAAGAAAGAGAAGAGAGACTTAAGGAACGGAAATGCAAGCAAGCAAAGCGGCTGCGACGTAAAAAAGAGAGGCAGGAGGAAGAGAGGACGAGGAAATGGTTAGATTTCACTGATAGTGAAGAGGAGTTAGAAGATGAGTTATGTTCAGAAGTGGGAATATCAGACTATTATAATAAAAAATTAGTCAAAACGGACCTAGCGCACCGAAGAAATCAGGTATTTGGTACAATGCTAGCTGCAGCAATTGCAAAGTGAGATGATCAAAATCTTAATGATGCTCCATGCTCTGTTTCTACTGTACGAAAAAAACGCCCTACCTACCGTGCAAATATATATGAGAATGTAAAAGAAGGATTTGCTTCAATGGAAATACCTCCCTTAACACTGCTACGTGATTGGTAAGAGCTTTGATACAATTGCTTCTAACACAAGAAAAGATAATGGTGCGAGCGTTCTTTTAGAAACATTAATTGGCAGAAATGTACTATATCTAGCGTGCCGGCATCACGTGCATGATGTTATTATTGGAGGCTTATTTACAGTTTTATTTGGACCATCTAAAGGTCCAAATATTCCACTTTTCGAGAGTTTTCAAGTAAATTGGAGAACAATATATTATGAAAACTTCAAACCACTAGACGATCCACGATTCAATTTACCACATTGAAGGAAATAAAACAGGATGCCATAGAATTTCTTAACAATATTTTGTCAACAAAAAACGGTTACTTGCCTCGAGAAAATTATAAAGAGATGGAGTTTCACCTAGCAAAAGGAAATATCACTTTAGAGTTCCTGGAGCCTACCACTGAGCTAGATTGTTGGCGAAAGTGAAGAATTGTTTTAAGATTTACCTTTTCCGATATGAGTTTAGATTCACTGCCAGTGAGACAAAAAATCTGACCGAGTTTTGCTTATTCGCATTTCTTCTTTACATTGAGGCCTGGATTTCTTGTCCAGTCGTCAGTGACGCCTCAGTCAATGATCTATTCCTCTTTCGACAATTGAAATTGTATGCAGCCCCTAATCGGACCGTGTCAGATGCAGCCATAAAAATTTAAATCTCATCTGTGGTACCTTGGATCTGAATTGGTTTCTCTAGTTTGAAATTCTACGAGGAGGACTGAACTAACCGAGGTATTAAACTGGAAACGATTGATGATCTAGGAAGCAAAGCATTGCATTATCTCGTAGATTCTTCATCAATTTTTGCTTTGCGTTTTCTTCGAATAGATGCTGATTTTTCTCTTAATACGGATCCCGAAACGTGAGACGGTAATCAGAAATTTAAAGATGCAAAACGAATTTTAAGTTCATTGAAGGTTGTCAACGATTCTGCTAAAGTTTCTGTTGCTTCAATGTCTGACTTCAGTGAATCGCGTACAAAATCGGAAGTGCAAGTTGAAATTCTGACTTTCTTTTTTTTGAATACCCATAATCAACGTGCTACCTAATTCACCCTGCAATTAGTATACCGTTTTTGAGAGAGAATATATTTTCTTCAACCGGCTAACTACCCTTTCATATTTCATGCCGTAGATGCTTTTCCGTGCCTATCCTACAATTTTACTGCGGATCATCTTTACTAAGTTTTTTTTCAACTAAGGGTATTATAGACAGAATTTGTTTAGCTTCTTTGCAATCCTTAATAAAATGCTCCAGGGTTTGGTTGAACTATATCAATCGCAGGAGAGGTCACATTTTTCTCGGGGTGGATAAAAGGGTTATTATTCGCGGGGGTTGATTGGGAATCAGCAAAAGTATCTTTTGTAGGGGATACAAAATTTCCGGCACTAGACAATGAAAGATGTGTGTCAATTTCGGTTGAGGAATTTTCTGCGGGTATAACTGTGGAATTTGCTGCCGCGGAAGTGTTACTGAATTCATCTAGAAGCTTACTCGTGTTTGAATCAAATTTGAAACGCAAAATATAAATAGTGGTTCGTAGCTCAAAATTGTTCCACTTACTGAAATCTATAAAATTATACCCCTACCAGATGTTTATCTTGTGTATTTTAACCAATTTTTTCCCAAGAAAATATTTAAAAAAAGCATCAGAATTGACCAAAATAGCATTTAGTTTAACATTGTTACTGAACTAGAAACAAACGTTATTAAAAATAAAATGTTGAAGTTCGTTAAACTAAATGCTATTTTAGTCGACTTTTATCGACTTTTTCTATTTTTTTGAAAACATGTGTAGAAATAAACAAGGTATTTTAGTCGAATCCGTAAAAACAATTAAGTCTGTTCATGGATGAGTCATAAACATGGACTTTTGTTTATAATATTCATCTGAATAAATAAAAAATTTTGTCAAATTAGAAAATATGACATCAAGAAGTTATTGAAAAGACATTTACAGTTCATTCTGCAAAAAAAATTGAGCCTGCTCTTTCAGACGTTGTCATACTTTGTATTAGTTTGCAAGAATTGTTTGAGGAGTTGCAAAAGAGCACTATTTTTATCTAATCATAATCGTTTAATATTTCCCCTCATATTTTATGCAAAAACAATGCATTTCAACAACTAATCATTGCAAATTACGAAAAAATGACACTTGTTCTTTAATTTGTTATAACATTATAAACAATTGTTTTTCTTCTTAAGCTAAAATAAAAAATTAGCATTCACCTGGAAGCTTATCGGACATTAAAAAAAAATACATCGAAATCCGTTGAAAATTGAACTATTGAGCGATTTTCGTCCCAAAAAAGCGGCGTATCAAGAAAAAAAAATTTTAGCCCTTCCTTATCATGTCGTAAATGTATAGAATAAATTTAAGCAGAGCTCACATTTCAAAGATGGTTCTTCTGTTGGACCCTCCAATAAGAAGTCCCTGAAAGATTTTTTTGATCAACCAATATCTTTATATAGTCGTTCTTCACCGGATATTTGAACTCTTTGCGTAATGAACGTGGAATTGAAATATGTGTTCTTCTTATGTTAGTGAAAATGCATGAAATAGATTGAAGGGAAAAGATAATGATAATGAGGTGAAGATGGAGGCGGGGGGGGGGGGTCAAGCAAATGTTGATTTTTTAAATTGTTTTACATGGTGAAAGGGGATTAATTTCATGCTTCATGACTTTCTAACTAATTTTTTCTACTCCCTATATAAATGAATTTGCATTTGAATTTTGTGCAGACTTGATTTTCGTTTATTATTCTTAACGATTGTTTATGCATTTGCACTAAGCAGAACATATATTTCAATTCTATGATTATGAAATTATTTTCTTCTAACAGCGAGATATTCACCTTCCTACGTCGTTGAGAAACTAAAATAACATTATTGTAATACGCGTCTTTTTCGTGATCGGTTCGTGAATGTAGCGAGATTCCTATAAAAGGACGATGCAAAATGTAAGACGCACTCAGAATCCCCCGATCTCTCTTGATGTAAACATAGAGCCCCAAAAATTGCCCCATCCACATTTCCCTGACTTCTTCACTCCAACGCTTGCTTGGGTGAAAAACATACAAGTCCAGATCTGCGATTATTCCCCCCCCCCCCCCCTATCTGCATTTCTTAACTTCTAATGCATAAGCCGTGATGTCTCAATGTAATTTACCCTAGTGTAAGTAAATTGTCACCTTGAGTTCAATCTATTTTGTTTTTATTTTAGAGGCGAGTTCATTAATCTTAAAATATTGTGTCAGTCTCAGCCCACAGCTAACCTCAATTTGGCGCCCAACGTGGGGCCCTGAGGAAAAAAGTTGAAATACTTTTTTACTACACAGTCTCTAACCGGCATCAATTCCTGAGCCTACTTTTTACTTATGCCGTTGAAGCTAAATGTCATCTCGTCGTTTCTCTTTCAAATCACAAACTAATCTTACTTTTTCGTTATGCCACGAAAGCTTAATGACCTCTCATCATTGCTTATTTAAATCGCAAACTAAATCTACTTTTTACTTATTCCACTGAATCAAAATGACATCTCGTCACCAATCACGCAGAAATAAATGTTGTTCAAAGAAAAAGTCCCACCCCCGCTGTGACTTGCGAATCGAAGTACAGAATATGAACGTTGACTCTGATAACTTGAATAAGTTATCTGATTCTCGTAAATCACAGGTATTCCGTTCCGATTCATTCCTTCCTGAATTACCTGAGAAAAAAATAAAATCTGTAATCATTCGCATCCCTGCAAAAAAATCCACCTGAAAACACATTTCCAGAACAAGAACTTCTCCCCGAACAATTTTGCCCTCCTTGAATTTAGGCCCTGTGGCGAACCCCGCAGGAAATTCTGAACACCCCGGAATTAAATCCGCATTCACCTCCTGTGGAAAATATCCTTCAGCACCCTGTGAGAAATCAACCCCCTGTAAATAATCATCTCCTACATTTAATTCACCCTATCCTTGGTTAATCAACTCCTTGTGGCAAATCTACCCCCGTACGACATCCACTTTCTGTGGCAAGTCATTCCCGTGTAAATACTCATCTCCTTCAAATAAGACGCCCTTCTCTTGGCGAACTTACACCCATACGACATCCACTCCTCGTGGCAAGTCATCGCCCCCTGCAAATAATTCGTCCGCCCCTTAAATTATTAATTTCTTGTGGTAAATATACCCCCGTATGACATCCACTCCCTGCCACAAGTCATCCCCGTTTAAATAATCATCTCCTGCTAATGAGTCGCCCTTCTCTTGGCGAATATAGCCTCGTACGACATCTGCTCCCTGTGGTAAGTCATCCCCGTCTAAATAATCATCCCCTGCAAATAATTCGCCCTCCCCTTGCTTAATCAACTCCCTCTCGCTATCAGACATCCACCCTCTGTGGCAAGTCACCTCTTGTACGTAAAATTCACTCCGTGTGCAAAACTCTTTTTCTGTGCAAAATCCGTCCCCTGTGGTAAACCATCCCTTTCTTCAAAACAAGCCCGTTAATAATACTCCAACGTAACTGGTGCTCGGGAACCATATTCCTGTTTGATAGTTCACAGAAATACGGGCGTTCTTCCGAGCCGCTTAACTTTTTTCTCGTCGAATTCCCATGTTCTAAAACGGAAATTTCAAAATTATCTTCTGTAACCAACTAAGTTCTTTCTAAAAATTGGTAGAAATGGCGGATCTTCCTCCAAGCGATCCATCGTATTTCTTTTTTGCCTAATTGCCGAGTTCCGTAGTAGAGAATTTAAATCTCTAGCTAGAAAGACAAACTTTAACCCCCTATGGCCATGTGGCCAGCCATCTAGAAACAAAATTTTTCTCTCACGAATCGCTGGCGAAGTCTTGCGTGGCCGATGAAGGCGATTCCGAAGTGGACGTTGGCGAAGTACGATCGTGCCGACGACGACGCCTCCTTCCACCAAGCACCCCAATGGATACTCCTACTACCCAGGTCTCCAAAAACCAGGACCCTTCTCCTAAAAAATTTCGCGACCCCCAATAGGTACCTGTGTTACCCAGGTCGTCAAAAAAATCCGGTGCCCTCGACGTTCAGCTTGCTTGCTGACCCAAGCTTTGAGGGACTTGTGATCCCCAATGGGTACTGCTGCTACCCAGCTCGCCCCAAGAGTTGCTCATACAAATGACTTGTGATCCCCAATGGGTACCCCTGCTAGCCAGATTACCCCAAGAGTAGCCCGTGCAAATGGGATAATCTCATAATCTTGTCAGGCATTTAAGACCCTTCAGTTTTTCAAAACCGTCGAGAGGCCAAGACAGAGTTGTCAATTATGTTCAGGCATAGTTCCTCCGGCTTTAAAACGCCTTAGAGGGCGGCCTTGAAAAAGGCCGAATTTGATCCGTCGCTCAAATCTCTCGAAAAAGGCCCTCCAGTCTCGAAAAACCGTCCAGGACAGCCCCGACAGCGGCCCCAGCTCGAAGTCCCTCCGAACAGTGGTCAAAATCAGGAATTTACTGTTCAAAAAAGTCTACAGCCTCCAGTTTTCATCCGATTTACATTTTTTTTTAAATTGCAGTTAAATAAATTTTTAAGAGATCTGTGAGACGCGATTTTTAAATTTGGTGTTGTTTATGTTTATTTCTTCAACGCAAACTGTGGTAAAAAGGGCATTTTTGCAGTTGTTGTTTCTTTTTCTCTTCAGGACGGATTGTCAAATATCACAAAACGTCTTGAATCCATACAGAGGCACTCCCAGCATACGAATAATTTGCATAATGATTGTTATAAACAAATTAAGTCAACAAAACATGGTGAACAAAAGAAAATTTTTTTAGCCTAAAATTGCTATATTTTATCGCTTGCACAACATTGAATGGTAAACACGCTTGAAATATATAAAATTATTATTGTTATAAGTTATTCTCAGAAAAAATTAATAGATCCTCAGTTTTCTGCAAATTTTACCCCTGTTTTCAGTTTCATTGCTTGATTTGCTCATAGAAGTTGCAAACTCTCATTATCAGCTGTCAAAATATAACAATTATTTTTCAAAACAAATCGGATAAACAAAAGCAAAATTTTGTCATTTTTGCGCAGATTCTTTGGTTTGCGTTAACGTAGAGACCCAAATACAGGAAATTGATGATTATTAACAATTGTCATTTTTTATAAACAAAGTGGTTAAACAAAAGCAAAATTTTGGCATTTTCGAGCAGAATCTTTGGTTTTTTTTCACGCGAGTCTGCCTCTTAATGCGTTAACGGAGAGGCTTAACTACAGAACATAATTTATTAATAACAGTTGCCATTGTATAAACAAAATTTATATAAAATAGCATATTTTTATGTGTCGAATTTAAATCCTTCACTTTTATAAAGAAATATGATAAACAAAAACCAATTTTTAATATTGCATTAACATTTCATTATATTATATTATATTTTTTTCAAGTTCTCCACTTTGAAACAACTAATAAAGTAGGATCTCTACGAATATTTGGCTCAAGTTGAACTTCTCTATTTGCACAAAGAAGTTTTATTGACAAAACCCATTTTTCAAAGTGCTGTGAAGTAATTCTACAAAAAAAATCATGGAGCTACGTCTTGATATTGATATAGTGAACCGGAACTGACTGCTGATTTGTGTCCTAAATCCTCATTCGTGTCTTCGAGAAATTACGCGTGTATTAAATTGATGAAAGTTCTTCAAATCTTTATTACGAGCTTCAGCTGCCTCTTCAGAATACTGTCCAATTGGAAGATGAAAATGTCTCATTACTTCGGCTCCATGTAAGAGAATTTTGTGAACAGAAGCAGGCATATAATACCATAGGTATAAGCGTACGAATAGTTGTGCTGTCTCATATGTGTATTTATCAAAGTCGTCTAAATTAGTTGTTTCGCCACTAACTAATGTCTGAAAGATATAAGCAAATCTGTCAGCTAATTGCTTATCAACGCGAGTAAATGCGGATGCTTGGTCAGGATCTGCACAAAATCTTCTCGCAGTATTCCCATCATTTGAATTACCTGGACCTTGTTTTGGCACATCCACTATCAAGCTAGTTTTCATCCTAAAAGTTTGATGTATCCATTTTTTAGCATTTTGCATCATCTCCTTGTGCTCAGTCGTTTTTGCTGACCCTGCACGAAAATCAAGGTGATAGGCTATGTGAAGAACACAGTCCAAAAAGCGAATCCATGCATGCAAAGTTGAAAGTCCAAATTGAAGTTGCTTGCATTTTCTTCTTTCTCTTTCACTCTTTACAAATCGTTCATCTTCTTTGGCCTAGCTCCACATATGTAACAAATTGCTGCAGATGGTGTTTCGGTGAGAGCCCGGCTCTGTTACGACTCTTGTTGGTTTCTTTTCTTTAATTTCTTTCTTGATGGATGAAACCACTGAAATAGTTTGTTCTTTTATTGCCGGCGAACAGTGGTATTGCATTAGCCGGCAATACATTGTTGATGAAGTGTGTGAATTTTGCCAGATTAATGTATTTTCAGTGACCTCTAAGCACAATTTTAGTGGCACCATCGATACATTGAAGTTGGACTCATCCGATATGCTTAGACTATCGAATTTTTGTCTACGCGGGTCAAATCCTGAGGTGCCGTCACATCCATACTTTAATCGTATTATCATAGAACAAGTCTTTAAGTAACCGCGTCACAGTGTGGTCTATTGGGGATTGAGTGGTAATTTTAACTCATCTTTCTGTTACTGTCTTCGATTTAGGGCAACACTGTTTTTTCTGTTCAACTAAGTCATAATATGAAGGGAAGATATCAGCGTTTATTTGTTTAGGGCTTATTCTTCAATAAAAATAAATCCCTTTTGAGGGTGAAAGAATCTTTTTCAGCCTTGAATGTGTATTTAAAAAAATTGAAAACTAAGAAAATTCATTTTCAGATCTAAAACGACCTGGTGGAACCTCTAAACAATTTTTTTTTAATAAAAGAAAATTCATGACATTATGTTTTCATCAGAAGGAAGAAATTTAGAGGGTAGCATTTGCAAAATTCGAAATACATTTTTTTGGGCACCCTAATGCACACCGTGATTGGCGACGAAAATTCGGCTATGATCTATGAATACATAGTCTCGCCACACGCACCTAAAAAAGTTTGGCCATAAAAAGTGTTCCACATCAAGCAACCATATTTTATAAGTGAGCGTGCTAGATTCAATTCTGAATGAAGTAAGCGCGATGAGCATAGATTTCAACTGAAATTAATTGAATGGTACAAGTTATGAATCAACAAAATTAGTTCGAGACTATTGCCATTTGTGCCATACATAATTAAAAATATTTTTAAAAATATTTCTTGTAATCTTTCTAATGTAGAAAAAATATCGAAAACATAACTTTTGAATGCACATGAAGACATTTATCTTTTCACGCATATAAAAGGCAAGTATACATTTTTAAAAAGAGAAAGAAGTTTTTTACGTTTCAAAGCACAGAAAAATAAATCCGAAATAGCGATATCATAGCTATTTTCCCTAGATACGCCTCTGGTAACCAAGATCGCTGTCCAATGTGGAAATGCGACGGGATGCGAAAGTTAGCCCTTTATCAAAAATGGGTTTGCTGGTTCCCATTTCCCTGGCCCTGAGTGGGTGGGATGGTAGGGATGGCACTCGATATGTAGCCACCTCCACGTAGTGAGTGCTGGATAGTATTAACAGAAGTAAGAATGATACTAGCGAACAGCTACACGAAGGCATGAAAAGCAACGAATCGTCTTGAGAGTTTTTTCCTCAAATTAGGCCTCTACCCCCTTCCTCCTACGGTATTCCTTTCACATACTGCGACCTTGACCAAGTTTATAGAAAGTTTTTACATCCACATATACTTTATATAACACATGTTTAACTTTGAAATTGATCTTTATGGTGTCATCTATTATTTTTATTATAGAAGACAAACTTACTAACATAGCTGACTATGTTGTCAAGGGAACAAATTCCTGCGGACTTTTTTAGCCGGCGGTCGAATTATAATTGACTCTAGACTTTTCGGGATTCGGTAGGCACAAGGGCGGACTTCAACATCCGCGGCACTTCCACTGGCCATCGAAGGTTTCTATGGATGGTGGCCGAAGGCTCGAAGTAAGGCCCCCTGCTTCCTTAGAGATCTTCGCGGCGGGGGAGAGGATCCCCTCTGTGTCTGTGGTGATCGGCGGAAACGAGAGGTGTTCCCGTGTTTTGTTGAATGATCTTCGAGGTGGTGAAGAGTTTGTACCCTGCTCCTCTGGAGATCGTAGAGGCGGAGGAAGGTCTTTCACTTTTCTCTTCCTCTCCGGGGAATGTCGCTGGAGTTTGTCGCGTGAGGGTAACACGGAGATCTTTCAGACCTCGAGATTTAGTAGATTTTTCACCAGTGCCTCTGGCAGCTGGCTCTGGTATCGAAAACTCTTTTCGGGCAGCCTTGATCCTCGGTTTCTGGGAACCGACGTACACGTCTCCTCGGTCGGGTCAGCAATGCCAAACTCCCGTAGTGCGACTTCCAGGGAAATCGCGCGCTCTTTTTCCAGGCTCAAATCATACGAGGACGGGGGGGGGGGGGTGTCTTTCACTACTGGTAGGACCTGTAAGTGTCCAAGCTTCTCCTGTTCAGGGACATGGAGGGGATTAACTAGCCGTTGAATTCTCCGCTGTCGACTTTGTAATCGTTTTTGCTTGATGGTCGGTGGCAAGGAAACGTATCTTTCTGGGTGGCCAAGTTGCTCGGCCACCGCTCAACGATGTCATTCAGCCCAGCGCTTGTGCTGACTTGGCCTATTCTTCTTAGATTTTCCTACCTATAGACAAACGGAAATCCTACTTCAGCCATTGCCCGGAGTTATGTAATTCAGTTATTTAATCTTCGCGAGTTTTTAGAAGACCCGAGTATCCTCGGTATAATCGAGGACCCAGAGAAAATTATTTAATTTCCTTGAGTTTTGTTTCGAAAAAACCCGGTTATCCTCGGTATGATCAAGGAGCGGGAGAAAATTATTTAATTTGAGTAGTTTTTCAAAGATACCATAACAAGCTTATGGCGGAAGCGCCGAACGCCATCTCAGAACTATTATTCTCCATCGGGACTTCGACTATGCATTAAAGTTCAGAAAGTCCACTCTTCAAGTCGGAGCTAAGACGGTCGAAAATCACCACGAGGGCAACAGGGCCTCAAGAAAGAGGATAATGACCTTACACAAATTTCCGTGTGTAATGGCCCAAACACTAGGTTGATAGATTTATATTTTTTTTGCACTCACTGTAAAAAAAATACAGCGCAAAGATTCTAGCTCCTGACAAAGTTATTCGCGGCTTCTGGTCGAAACAGAACCCGGATTCTCGGAACGTAGAACTCTCACGGGTTTTCGGGAGCGACTACCTCGATGGCTAGCGGCCGCACTGGAACTGCTCTTGTAAGCGAGCCGCTTCTGCTCGCCGAGTTGATGGCGCTCGCTTTGCGGCCAGATTCCGTACTATATTATAGTACATATTTACAACACTAGTGGCCTCGTTAAGGCGCGGCAAATATTTAAACTCCTACTGTGTTTATTATGACGAATGGTCCAGAAAATAATTGAGTTAAATATATTTCGATGTTGGTTAAAAAACTCAAAGTGTTTTTTTGCGAACGTCAACGGCACTGCCACAACAACAGCTTTCTTACCTCATTTTGATCGAAACTTCAAATTTTCAAACTCAGTGCGTAGACTGAAGATGAGTTCATAGAGAGCTTTTTTAGGGCGGGTTGGAATTAAGACGGATCTCCACAACATATTCAGAGAGATTCAGCTCACTATTTGAAAAACGGCCAAATTCACTCTCCCTTTTCCACAGCCAAATGGGTTCTTGCCCGTGCTGAGTCTAGGTGTTCTAAGCCATATTTACAAGAGGCATTCTGAGCCCTTTTTCGAGATCGAGACTGTCTGCGACTGTAGTGGTTCGTGTCCGTGCTGAATCGAGGAGTTCTAAGCCAGACTTCTGGACCAGACTTTCGAGCCACGTTACGAGACTGATTCTGACTAAAAATGATTTATTGCTTCCTTATAGATGATACATTGAATTAGAAAATTTATGTCTTCATTTACTTCATACGCAAAATATTCAGGTGTACAGTTGTAATTTGATAAGGGATAAGTATGACATTTTGTTTTGTCTATAAATTAGATTGATTGCTTTCTCTAAATGATAAATAAAGTTCATCAAAAAAATATTTTTATAAAACGCAATTTCCCTAGAATTCAAAAACATTTGTTCTATAATGTAGAACCTTCTGGAAGTTTAAAACAAAGAGGGTAATATAATTAAAATTAAAATTAAAAAATATTCAAAGTCAACCGACTCGCATGGAAAAGAAAGGCATCTAGAGAAATGAAGCATTTCTAATGGTAAGTCATATATTCATGATTCTTAACTCTGTATTCCGGTGTCGAGAGTTGAGCGTCAACTCCAGATAAGAGATAACATCCAGGCGTGTTTAGAGGTTTTGATTTTAGAAATATTGATATACTAACCGTCTAAGACAGCGTAGACAACAGGTATTGTGCTCATTATTTTCAGCAGTCAGCACTACTTTGAAGCAGTGCAATGCTGGATGTGAGGCTCGATCACGGTCCTATATACAGGTCCGGAAACTCCCGTGGTGGGGGGGGTGAACCGGTTGGCGGCACTCGCCGTTTCAGAAAGTGGCCGCTAGACACGTAGCGCTGGGATCGGCAGGTGT
>JAUMHM010000004.1:11658659-11674475 GCA_032362435.1 Melikaiella ostensackeni
TTAGCTGCTGAACGAATGCTGTATTTATCATCAAACTAACAATGCATCGCTGCTTTCATGCTTTCACTCGTAGTTGAACCAATTTTTGTTTTCCGTTTATAATTTCGCACCATTTCGAGGTCCTTATTAAGGAAACGGAGAAATAGCGAAATTAAATTGTGGTTCAAGTAACTCCACAAAAAGTGGTTCATGTAACCCCTCAAAACATTAGCAGACTACAAACGCTCTCAAAAAGTTCAAAAAATTTTTAAAACAAGGGTGTTATGATAGATATCATAGAATATGAATGTACTTACGATGGAAATAGATTCCCGTGGTTCAAGTATCCCCACTTTCCCCTACATCTGACCAACCTTTCGCTACCAAGCACATACTAAAAGTCCCTTCATTTGACATTCAATACCGGAAGACTTTTTATTAATTCAAATACTACAGGTCAGTTGAAATTCAAAGTTAAAATCATTTGTGTGTGTTCAAATTTTACAAGGTCCCTTATGGTCGCTAAGGAGTTACGTATGAGTGCATATAGCTGGATAAATTGTCGACATATTAAACTAAAGAGGAGCCCTCTAGGTTGAAAAACAAATCACCAGAGCATTTTTGAAGCTGGAATTTCAAAAAACCTCTCTTGGAGAAACCGGCCAATAGATTTAGAATAGGTCCTAGTATCATTCCCCATTCAAGTCTGATAATGATGACTTTTACCCTCACTTAGAAAAACGAATATTAAGGAAAGGGTTAAGAAAGCGGCGGGGGTAATAAAGCAAATACGGAGCATAGGAAAAAGAAGGTCTGAAAAAGATTGGAATACGCAAATGAGGTTGTTTGATAGGTTGGTCTGGCCTGTATTAGGCTATGGGTAGAGATATGAGGATGGAAGGAGAGGAAGAAGATAGAGAAGTTGCAAGAGAGATATGTTAAATGGACATTAAGAGTAGGCTAGAGAACTCCAAGTTATATGGTAAGAGAAGAGGCTCAAAGTGATGAATTAAGAACAAGGGCAGAAGAGAGGGCGTGGAAATTCGAATATAAACTAACTAAACTAAAATATAGACTATAGGGATTTGGAAAAAAGACAGAGAAAGGCGAGGGCAGCAGTCACGTGAGTCAAAACGACGTTGCTCCTGTCTTGCACACGATTCTTTTTCCAATATCTGTAATCAAAAAGTACGATTTTTGTCTAGCCTGTAGAGCGAATCGCAAGTACACGCAAGAAAATGTTCTTAGATTTTAAGGTTAGGTGTGAGGGCGGTAGGGGTGCAGGGGGCAAAGCTTTTGGCTAGGGGTTTTTGGGGCGGAGCTCCCCGTCAACAAAAGAAACCAATTTTGAAATGAAAATATAGAAACAGTAACATTGTCAATTTCATGTTATGGCTTTTGTCGACACTGTTATTGTGATTTGGAGTAGATCTTACTATTAAGTAATGTGACCAACCAGTTGAAGGTTTTAAATTTTTAACTTCCTCGTCAAAGTAAAGTAGCAACACATTTTCCGAAAGTGAGGTTAGATTTTTCTCTTTCCGCCACTGCATGAACTTTTCATATTCAGCTTCATATTTTTCTTTGGACTTGAAAGGCAACAACTTATTTACAATTGCGACCGCTTCTTCTACGATCTTAGGCTGGGTAAGATTTAAATCGTCACTTTCAATTTGATTTTTTTAGTTTTCCAAAATGACAAATATTGACAATACTGACGCGACGAGACTTCCTGTAACAGTACTGAACGCGGCGGCGACATCTAGTCCATCGATTTTCGATACTTTTTATATACAACTTCTGCCACCACAAATTTAGATAAATCAATCTGAAAACTTTAAAGAAAATGTATCGGGTAGATGTCTACAAGTTTCAACAGCCGCATTTTCAAAATTGGATCTAATTGTAAAATACGAACATTTTTCAGTTCTCCTGAAAAGTTTTTCAAATGTGGGTTACTTTCTTTGGACCACCAGCACTTCATTTGGAATATAAAAAACTAAATTGTAATAAAATGAAGAAGGAGTAAATTTAAAAAACTTTCAGTGTTTAATCAGGAATATTACATATTTTTTAAATATTTATATACTTTTTTAATAAGATCTAGCGATCGCGTTTTGGGCTCTGTGGCCTTTGTTGGCCTGTTTGTACAGGTGGGTTGCCTTGTGGCGGCGGGGACTGTGTTCTAGGTGGCGATGTCGGAGGGCTGGGTCCATAAGGTACTTCTCTCATTACCAGATTGCCAGTGAAATCGATTGTAACCACTACTCTTCGTGGAGATGACCTGCTGGCAATATATCCATCTAATGGACGTCTTTGATTCGGAACATTTGGGCGTTGCTAGTTCTCATTTCCTGGAGTACCACTTGGTCTTGATTCTGTGAAAAAAAAAAGATTTGTGAAGCCTTCGCAGATATATTAGGAAAATAGCTCTATTATTAATTTTAACACATTTCTATCCTATTTTGATCCAATCCAATTATTAAAAATTACATGGCACCATTTTCGATTAATATCTGGAATTTTCGATTATATCTCCAAACTATTCTTGTCAGGAAACGCGTGTTTATGATTGAATGAAGCTGTCATTTTTTTGACGTTTGAAATAAAAAGTCTACAAACTTCGTGTTTCTGGGAAATGTAAGGTTATCTAAATAATATGTTCAATAATAATAATCATTGGAACAGAGGTTTCCAGCACTTTCAAGAACAAAGTTTAATGTGTACAGTTCAAGAAACATACCATAGAATCCAAGTAGTCAAAGTTAATTAAAAGACATTTTTAAACTACAATCTTCAAACAAATGAGTTTCATACCCCCTTAACCATATAACAGGTCAAATTTTGAAAAAAGCTTATAAATTTGTCACGTTGGCTCAGTTATGAAAAATATGTTTTTTATAAACTCAATTAGAATTAAAAACTACATTTTCAATATTTAAGTTAGCCTATAAAGCTTAAAATACACTATGCAAGAATGTTATTTACGTAAATTAAATACTGAAAATTAAATACTCAATCTTATTAGTAACGAAGTCTTCTTAATTTTCATAGGTTTTTAAATACTAGAAGGTTTTAGCTCAAAATCTTTTGATAATAATTTTCAGAGCCCAAACAGTTTTTTATCTAGTTTTAAGTAGATATCTGAAAAAGTAGTTTTTTTTCTGTACCAATTCAATTGGTCTCTGGGGAAAAAGTTTTCGATGAATTTAAGAATTGAAATAATATTATCAGTTGTGTCTTATTAAAGACAAAACATTATTTTTTATAAGGAAACCTTAAAACTCATGAAGAATAATTATTTCAACAATATTTTTTGTAATTGAAATGATTCTTACAGTCACTTCTTACCAATTTTTTAAGAATGGTCGAATTTTAATAAATTATGGCTTAGTTTTTAAGGGAAGTCATTGCCCAAAGCTCTACTGGTTCCAATTTAGAATAAGTACATAATCTGCAATTATTTTTAGTTCAAAAAATGTTTCTTTTTCAAAAAATTGTTTTAACGATTTCAGCCATACAAGAAATGAATTTTGAAACTGAAAACAGCTAAGTTGTAGAGAATGTTTTCCCGAAAAAATACGCCATCATTTATTAAAATTACACTATTTTTCGAAAATTCTTGCGAAACGATCGTAACAAAATTAAAAATAATGTTTTTTCATTTGAGATGACATTATCAGTAATATTATTTTGATTTTTGAAATCATAAAAAAACTAATTCTTTCAGAGGTCTGATTGTTGATATGACAACTACCTTAGTAAATGAAAACTTAGCTTCAAAATCAAACCCCAGCCTCAAATAAAGCAACCTGAAAGTTATTTGTGGTTTTAAGAAAAAATTAATTTTCATAGATTAACAGATATTAGAACTTGAGAAAGATACTGTCACCCTTGAATTAATGTTTCATTTCATATGCAATCTGTCTTTTATAAAAATTATAAATTTTGTATGTCTTTCAATTAGGCTAAAAAATACAGTATATGAGACAAACTTTGAAAAATGTTATATCTTATAATATTCATGATTACATCTTTTCAGTTCTCATAACTTTTTAGGTAATTAAAAGTTTCAAGTCAGAAACTTTTAATAGTAACTTATAGAGGTCGAAAGGTGACTTATTTAATTTTAAATTTTATAAGAACATATTGTTTTCTCCTTCATAAATTCAATTAAAAATCTGAAAAATTTACCAGGTTTTTTAGAAACTTCAATTATTATAATTTTATACGTTATAGTGTTGCTTTTTGAACAATCGTAAGCTATTGGATGTATTATCTCAAAATTTCCACCAGGGATCCAAAATAAAGTTTGCATATCTATCCCGGATATTTCCATTACAATTTCAGAATAAATAATTTTCGTTTATAATAATTTCTTTGCTCCCTTTTTTCGGTAATTTTCAATTTTTTGGATTTATGGAATTTGGTAAATTTATGTTATCACCTTATGATAAATTCATTTTTAATGTAATTTATGAATTAAACAAAATTCAAGTTGAATCCTGGGGTTGGGCAATATCCACAACTTGCAAATTCTGCAATTAAAAATTATTTCATAATCTTATTTAAACGAATGTTTTTTGTCATATTCTAAACAATATTCCGGAACGCTTTAAATTTGTAAATTTTTAATGAATTTCCAATTTGTATTTCTATAAGAAAATCCTTCTTTCAAAATAAGTTTTAGAAGCTCTATAAATTATCTTAAAAGCCTCTTGGTTATTTGGAAACTTTTATAATGAAATTGTAAAATGCATATATAAATAAATGTAAAACCTTTCATGAATGAAAATAGAACAAGACCCTGGATCTTCTGTTTGATAAATTTTTTCCGATTTTTCAGTTATAAATATTTTAGACGTATACAAATTTTCGAGAGTTCAAAAAATTTTGTACCTTTAGTGATAGACTAGACTTTTAAAATTTATTTCAAAATAGTGAGGTCTGTAAAAATGAGTTAACTCATTATCATTCTCTTTTTATTCTCATAAACTCAGACTAGAAAAAACATACAAATTTGTAAAACTTGGCCACATTATATAAATTACGAAAAAAATAAAATTTACAATTTACCAACATTTTGCAATGATTAAAATTATTCAACTTATTTCGGCTTGACGTAATCTCAGGATATTAATCGATTCATTCAAATTTCATGAGGGACCAAAAATCAAACGTCTTTCAAGGAGGGGTCGCGTGATGCGTAAGGCAGGTTCGAAGTACATAGGTACCTGAAAGTCCATTAGATACGTATATATCAAAAAAAAAACACACATCTAATGGATTATGATGGACTTTCACTCTGTAAAGCTCCTTATGAAAAATGCAAGTTCATCTAAGTAATATATCAAATAATAATAAACCACAGAACAAAAGTATCCAACACTTTGAAATACAAAGTGTAATGTGTGCAGTTCAAGAAACCTGATAAAGAATCCAAGTAGTGGAAGTTAGTTCAACTAATTTTTTTCGACTAAAATAAAAACGAAGAATTGCATATTTGGAAATGAATGATTTCGCAAAGTTAGTAAATTTATTTATTCATTGATTCATAAAGAACAAAGACTTGTGTATTTATAAATAAATAATTTCACAAGGTTTGTAAATTTATGAATTTATGAGTGACTTGTGAACTGAGTAATTAATCTTACAAACAATATTTTATCTTTGTATTTCTGCAAAAAATAATTTCAGGATGAACATTTATGAGGAAAATTGTTAGTTTTCATTTTTATATTCCGATAGTTAGTTTTGAGGAAAAAGATAAATTACCGATCGCAATTCTCTGGGTAATCTGCGATTTTATCATTTGAGTACAAAAAGTGACCACAAACGCCTTGTGAGCGCGCTGCTAAATCGGCTTCTCCTGCGTCTTCGTCTGTCTTCTTCTAAAGTCTAGTTATCGAAGAACTTGGAAGTATTTTTCACTTTTGTTTCGCATTGAATTGCAAAATTCGCTTTACAATTGTAAAGATTAATTCGTGAAAGGACTTTATACAGCGCGTTTCTTGAATTTAGTGTACCCTTTTTTCACCGGAAATTTTTCCCGACAAAAAAATATAAAAGCTCTTATGAATGAAAATAGATCGAAACCCCGAATCTTTAAATTGCTAAAGTTTTTTCAATTGTTTAGTTGTAAGTATTTTAAATGCATGAAAATGCTCAACAGTGTAGAAAAATTTGATTCCATCATAACTGAATAGACTTTAAAAATATATTTAGATCTTATGAGATCCGTAGAAGTGAGTTATTCTTCTAATGCAATTTATACAATTTTTAACTTCATTTGGGCTTCACGCAATATCAGGATATTAATAGATTCATTCAAAATTGTATAAGGAACTGTGTGAGGGAAATTTTTAAAAACAAACATGTGCGCGCGTAGGGCGCTTTCGCTTCTTGTCTATTTGAAAAAAGTGGTGTAACAAAATGTCTCGGAAATCTTTTACTAATTGTTGTTGAAAACTTGATTGGATTATATTTGCTAATACGGACCTTAGATTATCTACTTTTATAAGAAAATAAAACATAATTTCATTAAATATAAAAATTTTCATTTCCGTTAATTCCTTAATACCGAGGGGTTGATTATTCGAATTTCGAGTCTACACCACATATTCAGATTTCAAAGATATCTGAAAATTTCGCGGAATTTTAAAGATTTCATGGGATCCTAGACGAATTTGAAAGATTATAGAAAATTTAATGGGATTTCGAAAAATTTGAAAAGATTTCAAACGATTTCAAATAATTTCTAGCGACTGTAACGAAGTGTAAAATATTTCAGAGATTTTCACAGAATATCTATGAATTTTAATCACTTTGAGAAGGAGATGATCAGAGTTGGGATTTTTTAAAAATCTCATAAGTTACCAATCTTCATATGTTCATTGGATAACTATTACTTTGCCAAAACATTATTTACTAACGGCGACCCATTTTCGAAAAAATCGACTTTTTTCAACAAACAAATTTTTCATTTTAATTTTGTAATTTGCAATTTCAGTGTATTCAAAAATTAATAATTTTCCTACATTTGGAAAAGCTAATTTTGTATTAAAAACAAGTGTCAAAAATATTATATTTACATAATTTTGCAAACATTTACACGGGAATTTAATAAATGAGCATTTCAATGCATTAAAACCAGAAAGCAAATTTGAGAAGGTAAAGGGGACGAGCATTTAGAAAAAAAAGATAAAGAATCGAAAAAGCGAATTTTGTATTGATCAAGTGTTAAACAATTCTTCATTTACATAACTACCCAAATTCAACATGGGAATTTAATAAATAAACATTTCAACATATAAAAACTGGAAAAATTTTATTTTGAAAAAGTAACAGGGGAACGAGTATCTAGAAAGAAAAAATAATAAATATTCGAAAAAGACAATTTTGTATTGAAACACGTATCAAAAATATTATATTTACAAAATTTTTCTGAAAATTTCATATTGGAATTTATTATATTAATATTTCAATGCATTAAAAACAGTAAATATTCTTTCTGAAAGAGTAAGGGAAACGAGTATCTAGAAAAAAAAGATTAGAAAAAGCGAATTTCGCATTAGAGACAAGTGTTTGAAAATGTTACATTGACATAATTTTCCAAAAAATTACATGGGAATTGAATAAATGAAGATGTCAATACATTAAAACTAGAAAACAAATTTGAGAATGTAAAGGGAACGAGTATCTAGAAAAAAGAAGATAAAAACGAGGACAAACATTCGAAAAATGGACTCTCATCAGGAAATTTACCAATTTATGAGATTTAAAAAAATCCCAGCTTAAATTATCTCCTCGTGAAAAGATTTTAAGGGATTTTGAGAGATTTTAAAATATTTAAAGCGTTTTTAATGTGTTTCAAAATATTTCAGGGCATATCACAAAACTTTCAAAGATTTCAATGGATTTCAAAGAATTTTTTAGAAATCGCAAAGTACTTACAAAGTTTTTAAGGATTTTCGAAATATTTAAAAGAATTTCAAAGGATTTTAACAGCACTTCCAGAAGGATTTTGAGTAGCTTCAAAACATTTCAAGGGATTCCACAGATTTTCTAAAGATTTCAGGTGATTTAAGAATATTTCAAGAAATTTCCAAGAATCTTTGGAGAATTCATGGTTTATAAAAGAATTCTAAGAGATTTCACAGGAATTTTATGAATTTCAACTTATTTCAGAAGACTTCAAGGGTTTAGAGAGATTTTAACGATTTTGTAAAAGTTTTTAATGAGTTTCAAAATAATTCACGGGATATTACAAAACTTCTGAAAGCTTAAAGTGTTTTCCAAAGATTACAAGAGATTTCAAGAGATTTCTGGAGACCCCAAAGTATTTTAATAGAGTTTAAGGATTGTCGAAGTAATTCAAAACATTTCAAGGGATTTCATAAGACTTCAAGACATTTCTAAAGATTTCGAGGGGTTTCACATGATTTCAAGTGTTTTCTAAACATTTCACGGAATTTCAGAATATTTCTAGGGATTGCAAAATATTTTGAAAGATTTCAATGAAACTCTAAGGATATTAAGTAAATTCAATAGGTTTAAAAAATTATGAGACATTTCAAATGATTTTAAACCAGCTTATGGGATTTCAGGAGCTTTCAAAATTTTTCAGTTAATTATGAAGGATTTTTGAGAAGTTTGATTTGGCGGTATTCATGAATTGGGTTTTTATAGTTATTTTTAAAGAATAACTATTGCTGGGACCTAAGCTGGTCAACATTTTTTTGATTGATCGGAGGTTTTAGCGGTTTATATACTAAAGTCTGATATCTTTACATGCAATTTGTTTCTCAAAGACTTTATTTTTAGGCACTCGACCCCTTTCTTCGGAGCCGGTCACATATATGTTTAAAATTATTCAAAATTAAACAATTTAAAATTCTGAGCCACTTGGGTACTCATTGCTTTAAAATGAAGTCCTTTAAAAGTTTAGTATTTTAAATGACAAGATTTTTTTCAAGAACGAAACAATTTAATGATAAACAAAAATTGAAGAAATTTCAAGTGAGCGCTGTGTAGAATCGAAAAATGTTAATATTCAAGTGTATGATTTCAAATTCAACACCCGTATATAAAATTAAACGCGATTGCAAGGAGAAACCTTTTAAATAGTTGCAAATTAAAATAAAAATTCCAGCCTTTTCCAAAATTGTAAGACGTTCAATGTGAATGTGTTAAAAAATGAGAAATTCTAAAATTGTATATAGAAGAATTAGAAAAAGAAGAATACTTAAAACGTAGTACTTTTCACATTTTTAGAATTTATAGAATTTTTATATATATATATATTATTGCGCTTACCAACAGAATGAAGCAGGAACATCGCGATGGTAAGGAGTAGAGCTCTAGTAACAATCTTCATTTTTGCTATCGAAGGATTTTGTAAGCGTGACTGGTAAATTGTTGAAAAAGTCGTTGCTTTTTATGTGTTTAATGTCAATTTCCAAGCTCCGACAGGAAAATTGTCACGAATTTAAAAATGTACATAATTTTGATGATGCAATAAAGTAAACTTTTAGGAAAAACAAGGGCTTATGAAGCGAGCTGGTGCTCTGATTATTTGTTATTTGCTGATAAGATCAGAGACAAGACAATCTCATAAATTGGTAAATTTTCTGATGAGAGTCCATTTTTTGAATGTTTGTCCTCGTTTTTATCTTCTTTTTTCTAGATACTTGTTCCCTTTACGTTCTCAAATTTGTTTTCTAGTTTTAATGTATTGAAATCTTCATTTATTCAATTCCCATGTAATTTTTTGGAAAATTATGTCAATGTAACATTTTCAAACACTTGTCTCTAATTGCTGTTTTCATATGTATATCCAGTGTATCCACGTAGAAAGTAAAAAATTTTAAAAATATGAAACAAATATTTATGAGAATGTATTTTCTTTGATTTAAATATTTAACAAACATTATGTTTTATAACATCAAACATTATGATTTCAAAAATTCAAAACTCTGACAATTTAGAAAAATTCTCATATAAGTCTCATAGCGAGTTTTTCATAAGTATAATTTTTGGAAATAAACAACTGTATCAAAACCAGGAATAAGAAACAAGTTTTGTGCAAGTAACAATTTTAGAGAGAGAGAGAGAGAGAGAGAGAGAGAGAGAGAGAGAGAGAGATCTTTGAAATCGCTTTAAAATCTTCAAAATCCAATAAAAATCCCTCATAATCCATTAAAATTCGTTGAAATATTTACGAGTATATCTCTGAAATCGATTGTAATCCTTGAAATTACGTGAAATATTTCGAAATATTACGACATCCCTTGAAATCTTTGAAATCACTTTGAAATTTGTTGAAATCTCTTTGAACCGCGGAAATCTTACTAAGTCTCTTAAAATCCATTAAAATATTTTAAAATTCATTAAAATCCTTCAAGATCGTTGAAATTTCTCGAAATTACTCAAAATCCTTTATAATATTTGGGTATCTTTTGAAATTCCGTCTAAACTTTCGAAATATCATAAAATCTTTTGTAATCCCGTGAAATCATCGAAACCGCTTCAAATCTCTGAAAATCCCTTAAAATCCTTTAAAACCCTTCGAAATTCCGTGACTTCTTTCGAAATATTTCGAAATCTCTCACAATCCCTTGACATCCTGTAAAAACTCTCAAAATCCCTAAAATTCTTTGAGGTTCCGTGCAATCTTTTGAAATCCTTGAAATCGATTGGAATCTTTAAAATCCCATAAAAATCCCTTATAATCTCTCATAACCCCTTATAATCCTTTAAAATCCGTGGAAATTATTTAGAATCTCTGAAATTGGCTTAAAATTTTTGAAATTTCGTAAAATATCTCGAAATATTACGAATTCCCTTGAAATCTTTGAAATTCCGTTTAAATTCATTCAAATCTTATGAATCCGTGGGAATCTCTCCGAATCTCTTGATACCTATTAAAATATTTCAAAATCCATTAAAATTTCTCGAAATCCCTTAGAATCCTTTATAATAATCAGAAATCCCTTGAAATCCCATAAAATTCCTGAAAATCCTTTGTACACCGGAAAATCTAAAATTCGGAAAAGCCCCGATTCTAGATAATTACCTATTTTAATATATAACAAAAATTATTCTCAGTTATAAGTGGAATGTATATTTTTAAAAATTTTTACATCAAAAATAATCATATCAGCATGAATTTCCATGCTGAACTAATTCATAGAAAATTATTAGCAATAATTGAAAATGATTTCAACATTATCATTAACATTCATCGGCTTAGGATTCATTTGAAAAAGGATCTGCTTTGAACGAACAACAATTCTGCCAATTAATTTAATAGCACTCATTTTCCCAGTGTATTGTTTTTCACGTTTAATTGAAAAACCACGAATATTTGTTTTCTATAATTACGCAGTAATGGTATGTGCCTTTGATTCTAACTTAAGAAATTTCAAGCGCGACATGGAGTACAAATTTTAAAGCAAAGTGTAATCAACTAAATTTAAAAAATAAATTTTTCTCTTATCAGTAAAAATTCGGGACTAGTACAAAACTAACTACGCCTAGCCTGAACCAATTTTCACTTAAAAGGGCTTGCACATCTCGGTTTCTTTCTGATCATGTTTCGAAAGTGCTTCCCGAGTATTCTAAGTCTAAAATAAAAAAAAACTGTTAGGGTCCTTTTTGAAAAATCTCCACTTTTATTTTTTTTCAAATCTTCTGGTATATTTTGTAAAATGCAATGAAAAGAGAAACTGTGTTTGTTAAAATTCTTTCATTTTCCATTTTAAAATAAGATCTATTTGTTAAACGTCGTGCGATATTCGATCATCTTTGAAAATGCTGAAATTGAGTGAAGATGTGGAGTTTTTTGGTAGTTTCTCCACTTTAGGGCATTCAACACCTAAAGTAGTTAGGACAGGAATTAAAGTGTATAAAATCATCTGTAAATGAAAAAAAAACTTTTTTACCCATTAATCTTGTTTTGAAAAATTTTGTTTTCGATTAATCCTACGTCAAAATTTGTGAAACACAAGCCTCTGATAAATAATTGATACAGTTTTTTCTCAGAAGTTTGGGGTGAACTCAAATTATAACTGTTTATTAATCATATAATTAACATAAATAATAATTGGTTGCAATCGATCATAAATCCAATAATTATTTAACAATTGTCATAGCAAAGAAAGATTGTAATAGTATAACATTTACAGGTAGAAAGATTAATTGAAACAGCTAAGCATAATACATTTAAATTTACATTTTAACGTAGGATTCAACGAAAACAAAATATTCAAAAAAAGCTTAATGTTCAATTAACGTGCTTTCTTTGGGACACCATAACTTGGAACTTGCTAATGTTAAAACATGGTTTTTTCTAGATTTGTTGGGAATTGAGTCTACTTCAATCGAGATACAGACAACTTTCACCTAAAACGCATTATACAAGAGATATTTCACAAAAAATGAGAACAAAAATATTTTTTTACCTAGAAACTGATTTCTAAAGGTCATATCTTGTGAACTATTGGAGATGAGACGCATTATTTTTGCTTACTTTATACATAATTTTATACACTCTCATTTCTGTTCTGACTACTAAAGGCGTTGGATGAGTTTAAAGGGAGAAATTACTGAAATCTCTGTTTTTTCACTTAATTTCAGCATTTTCGAAGGTGTCAAGATATCGTACGATGCTAAACATATAGATCTTATTAAAAAATGGAAAATGAAAGAGTTTCAACAAATATAGTTTTTCTTTTCTTAGGGTTTTACAAAGATATATAATAAAAAATTTGCAAAAAAATAAAAAATGGAGGTCTTTCAAAAAGACCCTAACGATATTTTTCACTGAACATAATCGGAAAGAAACCCTGAGCTGCAAGCCATTTTAAGTGGAAATTGGTTCAGGATAGGCGTGAAGCACGGTTGAACTTTTGCATATTTTCTTTTCGCTCTGGGTTATCTTATAATTATTATTATCAAAAAAGATGATAAAAATTTATTCTTTTCACGAGTGATAAGTTTTTATTCAAATTTTTCTCTGATTTGAAAAAGTTAAGGAATAGAACTCTAATCAGAACTCCGGGAACTCTTCATGAAAATTTTTTTGAATTTTGCAATATCCAAAATGCTAGAGCTTTTAGCTTTTTGAATATCTTGAAATTTTATTTATGAAGAACTCCAGGACTCTTTTAGAATTAAACGAATATGCAAAAGAGTCAAATTTCTAAAATGTGAAGGGATGGCTATTTTTGTAAATATTTTTTTTTCGCGAAATTGGCCGGAACAATTTCTGAAAAGTCTTGGGAACTCTAAAACTCTGCTAAATCTACTCATATGGTAAGTAGTAACAGGATGAAGGTCTTGACAAGCATATTTTTCTGAGCCTTTTCATGTTTTTTGCGATCATCTCAAATTTTCTAGGTATGCTTAAAAATGCGAAATAAATGAATTTGTTTTTGTTAGTTATGTTAGTAAAGGTCATGTACCCTAAACGATAGAATCAACTTAAAAATTTTAGTTTTGAATTTTTCGAATTAGAAGCACGAATCTCTTGAATTTGCTTATAATCAGGAGCCGTACTAATTTAAACATTCACATTATGGTAATATGAAATGCAGAAAATGTACATTAATATTAATATATAATATAAAAAAATAAATTGTAGGAAATGGAATTATTCGTTGGATACTATTTCCCAAACCTTAAGTACTGTTAAATAAAACTTACAATAAGTTCCAATTACCCAATCTCTGTTTCATCTTCTCTCGCCTTGAAAACCTGAAAGAAGACAAGAAATTTCGTAATTCATTTCTTACTAGCAGCAAGTGTCCCTGGATTTTTATTTCCTAATATTATATACATTATATATTATAATATTAATAATTAAATAATAAAAATTATAATATTATACAGTTTAAGAATCTGTAATGAAAATTTTTCAAATATTAGGAGTTTACACATTTTTTGAAACGAGTTAAATAATTTAATAAGTTATTATATGTAACAGATATACATAAAATAAATAATATCTGCGTTTGTTAAGTTTTTTCTATAGACGAACATGAATTTGACTGATTATTAAAAATGAAAATTTTGTAACTTGCATTAGGTTATTAGAGAATGATGACTTATCGTATATTATCGCGAATATGTACTGGGTATGCAAAATTTGCAAGATGTATTGCTGTCCTCATCATGTGTCTTACCGGTCGTGTCGGAGCCAGTGGGAACAAGATTTTGGCGAACCTAAGGACAAAATGATAACCAACCATGTTTACTTACAATGGACTCCGATGGTACCGATGTCGTTCAGATTTTTGTAGGATTGAATAAGAAAAAGCCCACTGCTGTCTACCCCTCTCACCCCTTGCACCCCGCAAAACCAAGTCTGCAGTGAAGCGACACCCACGACTTGACTTTGGACAGAGGCTGATTCATTCATGACAGATTTACGCCGAATCAACGCAACTGTACAATTTTTGGCAAACTTAGTGGTGAAGTAGCAGCTTGTAATAAAGGACAATATACAAGATCTATATAAATAGGCATATGTATTTAATTACACTCATCTCTCCATTCGTGGCCAGCCTCGGGTCTGGTTGTCCACTAATCAGAGGCTATTAAAAATCTAGTTTCAACTGGATTTAACGCGACGAGTGAGAAAGTACTCGCGGCCGCATATACAAGATTTTTTTATCTTGAGACATCGAAATATCTCAAGAAATACGTGTCCAACGAAAAAATTTTCCGTGATAATAACTTTGGATTTTTGAGGGGGAATAGCGACGCCGCAAAAATTTACGCCACACCCCACCCCCTGCGGGCGGTAGGGCGGAATACTTCAAAATTTCAAATAGGAACCCATTTTTTTTATTGCAGATTTAGATTCTTTATTAAAAAACACGTAAGTTTTATACGAAAATTGTTTTTCGATTTGCGCCAGATAGCGATGCATTTGCAAAAAATCACATTGTTGACTATTCAAAGAATGCGCTTCCAAACGAAAGATAAAAAAGACGTATTGATTGTTTTCAGGAGAGCTATTCAATTATAATCAATTTAGTTCTCAACACACCCTCTATCCACCTGGGAAGAGGGTTAAAGTGGACTAGAAAAGTTAGAAAGCTACATTTGATTTTTAAAACAGAGACTTCTTATTTTGACTCCAAGTATGTAAGCAGTCAATGAATTAACTACTTTAAGCGCTACCCAGAAACAACGACGTGGATGTAGTAGTCTGTTTCCTTTGGGGTGCTTTTTCCAGTGAGTCCTCTTGCCTCTCACCATCGGGGAGCTTGTTTTCGGTGAGTCCCCTCGCCGCTCACTATCAAGGTGCTTGTTTTCGGTGAGTACCCTCGCCTCTTATCATAGGGGTGCTTGGTCTCAGTGAGTCCCCTTGCCCCTCACCATCGGGGTGCTTATTTTCGATGAGTCCTCTCGCCTCTCACCATCGGAGTGCTTTTTTCCGGTGAGTCCCCTCACCTCTCATTATCTAGCTGCTTGTTTTCGATGAACACTTTACATTTAGTGCTCAAAGTGGTGCCCTCTCACTTTGATGCACATGTTAACCGCGCTTGGAAACTTTGCACACAACTGCGGAGTGTGCCTGACGTTATATGATTACAAGCAGTGCTGATTCGCTGTTTTATGTTCTCCCAAGTTGTTGGCATTTCTTGATAAGCTAGATTCTTTAAATAACCCCACAAAAATAACCTTTGAATCGCGATTCAGTACTTCACTCGCAATTGCCGAATAATGCGCTGGACAACCGTCATGTTGAAAGCACATGTTCTGTCGCACTTCCAAGCTTAGGTCTTCAAGCAATGTTGGAAGTTCATTTTCCAAAAAGTTACGATATTT
>JAUMHM010000004.1:11677267-11693970 GCA_032362435.1 Melikaiella ostensackeni
CGCCCCAAACTGTCTTTTCCATACCGCGACCTTGGGTATCCAGTCCGCCACTGTCGGGAATCACGGGCGTGATAAACTTCCACTAATTTCTAGTAGCGCGCCACGTTCGATCTGAAATTAGTCGTGTTTCGGACGGCTTTTTTTATTTATTTTATCCAAGTAATAGTGCAAGAGTCCCCGAGGAAAAAACATTTTACATGCCTCTGACGTCACATTTTGCCGTCCATGGACGGTAATGAGAACATTGTCGCCCGCGCACGGACAAAATGCGACGTCCTCGGCATGTAAAGTATCGTGTGCACCTCAGATGACATATTTTGCCATCCACGGTACACAATCTGCTATTACACAAGATCAACCAGGCCTGCAGGATATCAAAATAACCTGTCTTTGGTAACAAAATTTTTATTACTACTTTTCCTACTTTTTTTTTCTCCGAAAGTCCGAATTATTATTGGTCATAATTTTCATTTTTCCAATTTCATTGTTTGGTATAATTTTCTAAATTTCCATTTATTCTAATTTTCATTTTTCAAAATCAACCTTTATAATCATTTATAATTTTTCGCACTTCAATTCTCCCTTATTTTAATGTTTCAAATTTGCCATTTTCACAAATTATAATTTTTCCGAATAACTATTTAAATTTTCTTCTCCGAATTATTATTGGTCATAATTTTTATTTTTTCAATTTAACATTTGTTTTAGTTTTCATTTTCCCAATTATTCATTTTCGGAACCACAATACTCCTTAATGTTTAATTTATTGAATTTCCATTTGTCTTAATTTTTATTTTTAGAAATAAACATTTACCCTTATTTTTAATTTTCCTGATATCTATTTCGCCTAATTTTAATTTTTGTGACACACCATTTGTCTTGATTTTTGAATCTTCGAATTAGTATTGATCATAGTTTTCATTTTTTCAGCTTATCATTTGTTCCAATTTTTTTCTTAAATAATTTTCAGAATTAGAATTTTCCCTAATTTTTAATTTTCCGAATTGCCATTCTTCATAATATAAATCTTCCATAATTTTAATTTCTTCGAGTAATCATCATCCCTAATTTTTGTTTTTCCAAATTATTAATCTTCGCAATTTTTTTATTTTTCTGATTTATCATTTACAATTTCTTTTTCGCCGTAATTTTTCGAATTTCCATTCTTCCTAAATTGATTTTTCCGAATCATCATTTTCTCTAATTTTGATTTTTTGGAGTTACCATGTTTCCTAATTTCAATTTTTCTGAATGACCATTTCCCCTAACCTTTGTTTCGCCAAATTTTGAATGGATATATTTATTTTTTATTGTAACAATTTACCATTTGTTATATTTTTTATTTGTTCGAAAGATTATTTTCTCTAACTTTTGTTCTTCCGAATGGTAATTTGATGTGATTTTTTACAAAATGTTTCAAGTAGTTACAAAAGAGGAGAGCCAGTAAGGGCTGTTATTGAGTCCAGGATGACAAAATAATTTTTTTGTGGAAATACAGACTAAAAAAGGTTTGAGCTAGTTTAATCGCAATTTGTCAATTTGGAAAATTTGTTTGACGCAAAACTCATTCAAATAAAAGGATTGATTTTATAACTAGAACGTTTCCTTTTTTTAAGCAACAACCATTCTAAATAAGTGATCGAACGCTTAATTTGAATGGCTCTTGCATCAAATAATTTCTCTCAAATTGAAAAATCGCAGACGAACTAGCTCAAACCTTTTTAAGTTTTTATTTCCACAATAAAATATTTTTTCATTCTGGGCCAAAAAAGCACTTATGGACCTTTCTTGTTTTTACAAAAAATTATAATTCTCAAATATTGTGAGGTATTGTATATTATTGTGAAAATACGGGCTTTTATTTACTTCCAGCCCCTAATGGCTAGGCCAAGCGCTGGCCAGACTTAGAAATTCATGCGGAACTAGCGCTAGACTTGGTTAATTTCTGCACGGGTTAGTTTGGCAAAAACATTTTCCGCAGAAATATGTCTAACAAAAATATTTTTTGCAGAAAAGAGTACTGCAGAAATATTCTGTGCAAAATGAGTAACGCAGAAATATTTTTCCGCAGAAAAAATAAAGCAGAAATGAGTACGGCAGAAATATTTTCTGGATAAGTGAGCTGGGTAGAAATGTTTTTTGGGGAAAACATTTATGCCGAACGTTTCATGTGGAGCTAACGTCAGGCTTCGCAGCCAACTCTGATCCTAACTTGGGCCATGACAAAATATGTGCACGGGGATGACTACAGAGAATATTTCTGTTAGACTTATTATATGTAATATCAGCAAAAAGTATGCTTACCGTACTCTCTTCTGTAAAAATTATTTTTGTCGGACATACTTCAGCAAAGAATATTTTTGCTGAACACTCTTCTGTAAAAAATATAACTGTGGTACACATTTTTGCCAAAGAATAATGAAATTATTCCACGTATGATTTTATTGGTCTATCGAGAAAAAAATCTTGTGGTTTATCGAATCCTCGGTGGTGTAATTGGTATCATGTCCGCTTGTCAAAACTGGAAGCTCCCGGTTCGAATCCAGGCTGAGGTAAATATTTTCTCGCTTCCCTAAAAAATTAATCAGTAGGCCGACAAAGGTTTGCATCAATTACTAAACAAATAATATATTTTTAATATACGGCAGACTGTGAAGATCTTGAACCGAGATGAAAATTCCCAGGAAAATACAATATCTCCTCCCCGGCATCATCCCGTGTAGAAATTTAGAAATCTGTCGTTAGCTCGAACTGATCGAGTTCAGCTCGACTCGACTCGAAAGTTAACAAACTCAACTCGACTCGGTCGAACTTCAAGTTCCGAATTTTTAGCATACCTCTAGCAATTTTCTGCAATATTTTGTTGACGATTTTGAAAAAATTCTGCATTTTGTGATGATTCTGCAGAAATTCTGCATCGTGCACAAATTCTGCAGAAATTCTGCTGCCCACTTTTCTGTAGAAATTCGGCAAAATGTCTACAGAAATTCCGCAATTTATTTTTACTTGGGAACTCAGGGTTCGAGCGAGTTGAGTTGAGTTTGTTAGGTTTCAAGTCGAGTTGAGATGAACTCGATCAGCTCGAGTTAGCGCCAGACTTGTAAATTTCTGCACGGGATAATGTCGGGGAAGAGATATTGTATTTTCCTGGGAATTTTCATGTTTTTGACGAACGGGCACGTTACCAAATTTGACAAATCGACAAAAAAAAGAATTTATTTAATTTTGACAACTTTTTTTGATCAAATTATTTGTCTAAAACGGCAATATTCTGGTGGGAATATTAGGTTGTCCGACATCAAATACAAGTAATTTGTAAAATAAAATCCAAGAACCGAGCGTTCAGAGAAAAATTAGAATTTATTTAGTGTTAACAATTTTTTAAAATTAAATAATTTCTTTAAAATGGCAATATTCTTGTAGGGATATTAGGATGAAACTTTTTTTGCCGTTGTCCGACATCAAATGCAAGTAATTTGAGAAATAAAATCCGAGAGCCGAGCGTTTGGAGGCAAATTAGAATAATTTTTTTTTTAAATTGTACATTAGAGTCCGTGGGTGGATGAAACGTAGTCGTTATATCGTGATTGTCATCTAAGGTAATGCATTAATTAATTTTTTTGCTAAAAAATTCATTTCAATAGTTTAAGAAAATTAATTAATAATTTCGTTTGTAAACGTTGCGAACTTTAGTTACATACTGGAAGAGAAGAAAAATTTCTTGGGACTTGGAATTTGTATTTCTATGTAACAATAAACAATATTCTGTTACATTGTTACAATTTCATGTTGCACTGTTACAAAGTCATATTAATTTGTTACAATGCCCTGTTTCATTGTTCAAAGTCATGTTACATTGTTACAATGTCCTGTTAAATTGTTACAATGTCATGTTACATTGTTACAAAGCTGTATTAAATTGATACAATGTTCCGTTATTAAAAATTCTGGACCAACCCCGAATCAATTGTTGTGAATTCATGTTCAAAGTAGTTTTGAAGTAATCGGAATGTTTTCTGCCTTGCGCTACTATTCTTTACTGCGCAGGTAAAGATGCGTAAAGTAGCTAAGTTTCGAAATGCGCATGCGCTAATCTCATTTCCGCACAGTCGGATAGATTGAGGCTTTTGCGCATCATTTAGAGGCATGGAAAGTCCAATTTTCGAGGTGGGTGATGCAAAAAATCATTTTCTTTACCGTTTAAACACCAGGACGATTTGTAAAAGCTACCAAGTATTGTGTATAGTTCTCAAAAACAAAGCTAGAAATCTAATATTTCTGTAATTTTTATGCTACAATGTTTGAATGAAATTCACGTTCTAAAATAACTCTGGATAATATATTTCAGATGATTAAAAACTGAAATTTAGAATTACAGCAAATGTCAACTTTCCTTAAAAAAAACAGAGGTTGAAACCCCTAAAAATCACATTTCTAGCCATTTTCAAAGATTTTTAGCGTAATTACTGGCATGTCGTCTTTAGACGTGTAGTCTAGAAGTGAAACCTTTGAAATTAAAGCTAAGATCTTGTTCTTTACAAAGTGCTATAAAAATCTAAAATGTACTATAAAAAGTAATATATCGATTATTAAATTATCAGGAACAGTACTTCGACATCACTAGTCCTTTAATGAAGCATATAGTAGTTTGAGAGTACAAGATTTGAGCTTCATTTTCAGTCTCTTTTTAATTTTTTAGCACGTTAGATTGTTATGCTAGAGATTTTTTTAATGGCTAAAAATATAATTTTTAGGGATTTCAATCCCTGTTTTTTGAATACTTGCCGTAATGATTACTTTTTGAGGCCAGATTCTTGTTCAGCTCACCCGATTCAGTAAAGGACAATCCCTCTCTAAAATTTACTGTTTAATGTATGGTTATGTTATTTGCCTTTGAAAAATTGATTGATTAGTAAGTTTTGCTACGCATTGAAACTTATGCGAAGATGCTTATACACCGTACCATCACAGCAGTTGCCATGGCAACGCAGTAATAGTTGTGGTATCAAGTGGCGCGTCATGGCATTTAAACAACGACGAAGTATTACTACATAGTAAAAACTACTGTGCAGCAAAACTTACTGCTGTGTAAACTGCCTCTTAAAAGCTATGCAATATCGGTTTTTAGTTTTCCTTTACTATGACGCACCAATTCGATACTAATTCGAATGAGATGGAGAATTAAGACCTTAAAAGACTTTAAAAATGTACTTTTAAGTCTTTTTTTTTGAAGTGACACTTTGAAATATGATAGGAAAAAACGTTCATTAAAAACTTTGATTAATTTTTTAAGTTTTGAATTTCGTTCAAAAACAATTTATAAAACGAGGGGTTAACCACTAACAGTTTTTATGTACACCAGAATGAAAGAATTCAAAGTGAATCCAAGAGAGTTTTAAAAAATACGAAGCATTAAAAAATTCAAAAATTTCAAAAAAGAAAAACAAAGAAAAAATTCAAAGAATTAAAATAATTTCAAGAACTGAAAAGAATTCAAGAGAATTCATACAATTCAGAAACAGGTTTACAATTTGATTCAGTACTGTGTAACCCATCGTCATAAAATCTCAATTTTACATATTTTTATACATGTGTCACAGAAATTGAATGAATTATTTCTTGTGGAAGTAATGGAGAAGAAAAATTTTTAATCACTTTCTTTTTTTAAATTATGTACTAGAAAAAAGTAGCTTACTTATTCGGATAGGCTTTTTAAAAATGTTTCAATTTTTAATTTCAACAATTTAAGAATATATTTTTATTCTAAACGTTCAATATTTGTAATTTTAAATGTGTTAAATTAAACAGACAAATACAGGTAAAAATAAACTCTTTTTTTCAAAAATTATATATTGCTCGTGTTGTATATTGTAATAATTTCAAACCTTCACAAGTGCACAAATGATACATGATCTCTAGACGATTTGAGATTTCAGCAGTACAAAGTATTGACTGCAATGTCTACTTTAAATTAGAAAGATAACCACCAACTGTTGGAGCCGCTAAACAACACTCTAACAGAGCATACTTTCAGCTTCAAACGTGGCTTGGAAACAAAATAACTGCAACCAATTGGGGCTGGAAAGAAGAAACTGTCAATAATTCAAAAGTACTCATGCCTCGCTTTACAGAAGCCTCAGTCATACCTGAAAATTTATTAAAAACAATCTCTTGCAGCTGCGAAACGAGTTGTGAAGGTAATAGATGTGGGTATCGAACGTATGGACTGCGATGTACAGATTTATGTAAAAAATGTCATGGTTCGGACAATTGTTCGAACTTTGACAAAATTTCGGAAGATTTCGATGGATACGAAGACGTTTCACGTGAAATCGAGCAGCCAAGTCTTTGCTTGAACCCGGAAATTCAGTTATCCAAGGAATTTAGCGATATCGAAGAAACGTTTGAAGATCAGGAAGACACCCAGTACTCTAAAATTCGTACCATAAAGATCAATTTGAAATGTTGCCAAAAAGACTCACGCTAGCGTTGTGTTGTTTATTTATTTATTTTTTATATGTACATTATGTTGTAAACATTCATAGTGTAAAAATTTTGAGAAATGAAATATTTTTGAGAACAAAAATTTAAATTCTGCATAGTTTTATTGACAATTGCTTATACATCTATAAATTTAACAAAAATTCAAAATTTAATTGATTTAAAGGCAAAACAAATTTCAAAATTCGTATTTTTCCTCATTCATCTGAAGCTTCATTATTCGACTTGCTTGTTGCAAAAGTCACTTTTCGGTTTTTTTTTGATACTATTGATACTATTTTTTTATTTCACCAAAAATTATATGTCAAAACGAAAGAATTAAGCCCTAAAAGAACTCTGTACAATGATTTTCTGAAGGACAAATTTCATTTGAAAAATAAGTGTTTCGGACCGGAACAAATGATTATCTAGGAAGCCTCTTGATTTTTCAATCTGAAAAAATTTGTGGATATTAGGGACATAAGAAGGCATACTTTCACCAAGTTTCGTCAGAATAAAATCATTTTTGCGGAAATAAAAATAAAAAACGAAGAAAAAAAAACACAGTTTTTCGCATTCCAAGTGCTGTTAACAATTTTCTTCTTTCCAAAGTGTAATTCGCCTGGACTATCAATAATGAAAAGTGTTCGAACTGCCCGCTTTGTGGCTGCGGAACTTCTGAATTCCACTGCGCTCACTGTGCCCCTGTCTCTACCTTTTGCGCCCCCTCGTCAACGACCGAAATTCTAGGAACAGCATAAACCATAGGAACCTATATCGGGGTTCCAGTTTATATGTTATCTAGAGTCCAAGGTATGCTAGAGGGCGCTGTGCACCATTTCTTGGTTTTAAAAATTCGATAAAACAAAAAAAAATTACCATAATATACATTGATAATAACAGTTGATATTAATTCATTCAGTTTGTAAATTAATTGCAATGTCTTTATATTTGTTTCTGGAAATAGATTCTAAGATTTTTCTTCTGTGAGTAAATGCTCCTTTTGATAATATTTTTAAGTTTATATAATCAAAATCAAAATAATGATCAAAATTCCATGCGTGTTGAGACAAACTTGTGTTGTTATTACCAATTTTACAACCTCTTTTGTGTTTAGCAATACGCGTTTTTAATCTCTTGCTGGTTTCACCAATATATATTTTGTTGCAACATTTACATTTGATGAGATGTACCACATTAGATAAATTTTCCGTTTGTAGTTGATCCTTTCTGTAAGTGAAAAGGTTTCTAATTTTGTTTGAGTTTTTGAAATATACATTGATACTGAGCTTTTTGAAAGAGCTTCTAATTCTCTCTGATAAACTGTGTACTACTGCAACTCTCATTAATTCTTTCTTTGATTACACTTTCTACAGAAGGCAGTGGATAACTGTTTCGTTGTAATGTTTCTTCAATTTGGTTTAAATTTTTTTTCTGTGTTTAAAATCACTTAGTTCAATACCTCTATGATTCAAATTTTCAATTAAACCAATTTTTTGTCAAAATTGATGGTGTGAATTGTACTTCAAATATTGGCAAGTTGATGTTGGCTTTTTATACAAATTCGTGGCTGAAAATTTGTGGCCGGTTATGTATATTGCAACTATATATTAATACTATGAATTAAAAAAAATCACAACGACGAAATAACCATCATACATGATTCATTCAGGTAATGTCAAACACTTACTATTCCGAAATCATTTTCACATCCACAATTGTGTTATATCGTACTTAGTTTTCAAAAACTACTTTACTTAACTTTTCATAAACTTTGTGAGAACGAAAATTGAATTTTCAACCTTGAGAAAGGCCAAGACGTGAAGCCGAAACGTTGGAGATGCTTTATTGTTGAATGACAACCTTATGGCAATAAACAAGCTTTTTAAACAATATCGTATGATCGAAATAAGTTTGTGATTCTTTTATCCGAAAGATTTTCTGCTTACTGAATTACGGAATCGACCGGCGAGATTTGGATTTGGCTGGTCTAAAGGAACGGAAATCCCGGAATTAGTGATGCACGGCGATATAAGTAATTCATTTGTCCCGCTCGGAGTCGTTTGTTATTAACCGTTATTCTCAACACAATCATCTGGTGTATTTATTTTTTAATGTCGGATCGTATCTTCTCAAATTTCGAACGATATCGAACGAGCAGCCCGGAGAAAAAAAAGTTCGCGAAATGCAGGCAATGTGAAGAAAGCGATCAGAAAGCGACAATAATAAAGATGAAAGATGAAAGACGGAAATACTACAGGAGTTGAGCGACATTTTGTAAAAACCCATGAAGTTGAACACAAAAAGGTCTTTCCTAATGGCACATGTCAGTCGTCAAAGGAAGCAACAGCTTAAACATATTTTGTGAAATAAACCACTTTTGTTCACACAAATTTCCAGTGAACACTTTATATTTGATACTAAATGTTAAGGAAAGTAATATCTGTTGAATTATTGTTTTTAGAATGTTTTTAGCTAGTTTGACCAGATTTATGTATATGTGTATATAATTATTCAAAGTTATGTAAATCTATAAATTGTTTGTCATAAATTTATGTTGATTTTCAGGATTTTATATAGAAATTTTGAGATATAATTTCTTTTACCGTCTATATCTTAATATTTGTCTTTAGCGATTCGCTCAAGATAAGTTCAATCGTATGACAGTTGAGTGGATCGCAAGAAAATACTCTTCCATTAATTTTTTTGATGATGAGATGATACAAGAACATTTTAATTATTTGACTAAAGACGCAAAGTACCCTTTGAGAAATAATCTATATTCCTTGATTACGTCAACGTTTGAGGAAATGCAAGCAAATGTAATGCAAAAATTACAAAGTCGAATTGGATTGGATTTACAATATTAACAACTAAACTATCCGTAAACGTCAAGATGGGAATCTTCGTCTTGAAGTCCACTTTGGATTTTGTAGATGTTTTCCAATTCAAATGTAAATTCGTCGATACGTCAGATTTCTGACTGACTCGCGAGTTGTTTGACGATCGCAGAGTCCTGGAACCCAGACGAGAGCCACGCACGGCAGCCTGAAACGCTCGACCACGAGGAGAGCGAAGGTCCGTTACTTTCCGTCGAAGCCTTGTAGCGCGAGCTTCGTCGATGGGGGCCGGTTTCCCACCGTTGTGGACATTGTGAAAATTTGTATTGAATCGTCGAAAAATAACAAACGATAGCCGATATTTTTTTTGATAAATTGATAGATCATCAACGTCTGAGTGAAGTCTGTAAGTACGAACATATATAAAGATATATCTCTGGAAATTTTTGTGGCTTTTAAAAAATTCATTTTGGGTCTTCACAATGTACCTCCTCCTTTGCGTAATCTCTGCTCTTAGTATTTAAATTTCAACTATTTTCCCTGCTAATTGGGAATTCGATTAGCTGGCGCTCACCAAATTATCTTACCAGTGATTCATGTTTATTTTGTTTGAAAATCCAAGCCTTGGCAGCTACAACCCAAGCCGCGCCAAATGAAAGGAGAAATTTTGGAAAAGGAAGTATAACATTTCTTTTCATTTGTCAAAACCGAAAACCAAAATTTTATCCTGTCTTATTTGGCGCCCAACGTGGGGCAAGTTGGGAACTTTGAACGAAAATCATGTAAAATTTAAATTCTCTTGTCGATTAATTGAGTTAAAATCTGCGTAGTGCTTATCTGTGTAGAAATCTAAAGCTTTGCGTGAGTGCATGTGTCATGCTTCTCTCGGCGACTGTACACTCGGAGCTTGTTTATAAACACAAACTTTGAGTCTGCTAAGGTTAGACGCTTCATTTCTCTTGCGTAGCTTCCAATTAAAATCTTTCATCGCTTTTAGATTGTGCATGAATTCAAAGTGTTTTCCAGTAATGTAGAAATTATACGAATTAACTCAATTACCTCGTGAAATTAATTAATCATTAGATACTTGTCTATGGGATCTGCAATGGTTGGGAACCTAAAATTTTTATTGTCGGCTAAAGTCGAGTAGTAAAGATTTTGCTCTTGTTATTCGACGGTAGCAAAATAATTTGAACCGCATAAGTACACGGTTCAAACGTACTAGTTTCAAGTCGAATATAGACCTGAAAATTTACGAGTAATAAACACATGATGTGAAGATACATGTAAATCAATCGACGTGAGTCACATGATTATGTGATTCAAATATAAATTAAACCTTGTTCGTCGAATGAGACGTTGAAATCGTCAAATAATTTGAGTCATATAGATGACTTAAACGAATGAAAATATATAATACACAAAAGAAAAGTGCCGATTACGGAGTAATTGAGGTCATGCCCCAGGTATTTCGCGAGATGTTTAAAAGTTTATATTGATTGTTGTCAGTTGTTTAGGTCTTGCCCTGACGTTTCACAACGGTAAACGAAAGTTGCAATTCAAAGGGTTAAAGGTTTGATTGTTATGCCTTGCCATGACAGATTAAATCAAATTATATATTATTGAGCTTAAATAATTAGATCTTACTCTGATTATTTAAAAAAAAACTCTTTGAATTTTGAAAATTTTGAATGACTTAGGTCTTGCCCCGAGCATTCATCGATTCTATTACTGGTTTAAAGTTGAATGATAGCATCTGGTTCCGTTACTCTACATATGAATAATTAAATTGTTTCAAAGTATTTTCTGATGTTATGTCTTGCCCTGATAGTCAACAAAATATAGGTATTAAACAAAGTTATTAAACTAAATAAAAATCAGGTCTTGTTTTGATCTATGAAATTGATTGAATAGAGATCGGATCTTGTGCTGATCCATCGATTGAATTTATTGAAGTTCAGATCTTATTCTGATCAATTAAATGAAATTTAAAATAGCCACAGATCTTGTTTAGTCTACTCTAAAATTGAATTTGATTCCGTCGAATAATATTTGATTGATTAATCAATTATTCTAGGCTTAACAACTATATCGAACTAATCTTGGCTCAACGTTGAGATTATCGTTTGATTGGCCACTTTCTTTTCGCCTCCGAGGAGAAAGCCTAACAAAGCTCAATCTCGAAAAGCTACCGATGAAAGTAAGTCAGCATCACTCGACCAGACGATTTTGTTAGGACAAAATAGCGAGACAGTGACTGACAGTAACATGAGTGATACTGACACAGAGACGCAGGCTCCGCCTAACATCGGGATAAATAGCGTGCCCAACACTGAACCGAATAAAGTGTCCAACACCGACACAAGTATCACGACTAATGCCGGTTTTCCTATGAGTGCGGGAAGAGGAAGAGGAAAAGGTTCACGTACACCGACTCCCGTCCAACCCGGGTCTATTAATTCCGGGTTAGCCCAGAATTACAGCGTTTTAGAATACAGAATCGAAGCGTTGACAATTCGATTCGACGATGTTATCTCTCAACAAAATAAGTTTTTCCAGATGTTACTGTCGACAAGTCAAAGTCAAGACTGACAAAGTCGCGCCATCAATCGCTTCGACCCCCCCTCGCGTATTTCGCATAATCAGAGGTCCGAAGGGGAAGGAATCTCGTCAGAGGCGCCTGGTGATAGAGATTATCCGAACTATCTCGCAGATGATGAATTAAACCCAGATGCCGTTTGGCATCGTCTTAGTCGCAATTTAAATCCTCAGTTAGTAAACCCCTCGTCGAACTCGGGAGCCTTTGCTCGTTCCGATAGAGATAAGGATGCAACCGAGACCTTGAGTCTAAGGCCGATCTAGCGATCGGCCCTAGTCTCATCGGATACCGGATTAGCAATCCGGTATCCGAAAAAAACGAGATGGGTTCGGTGGAAAGGGAACTCAGACACGTGCGTTTCGAGAGTGAAGACTCAGCGTTTCGACCAAGAAATCAAAACGCGGACTTTCGATTCCCTCGCGACAATAATTATTCACAAAGTATGAACGTGAATAATTCCGATTGTGAACGTCAAAACACAGCTCCGCGGCTAATTAGGATAGTAATTGGAGAACCAAATGACAACGAGCAAATAGTTGACGAAGAGATTTTCATCCCAGAGCAACGTTATCGCGAAATAATAGGTAGTGAGGGTCATAGTTCCCAAGATAATCAAAATAATAGTCGAAGCACAAGTCGTGTCTCGTCCCGTTCGAACGACTTACGTGGTTGACCATCAACAGGTCGGAATAAAACGCACCCACCACGCGGAGAACAGGGTCGTTGTTCTCCCGGTGTGAGGATGACTTGAGCGAAAGCGACAGTCCTCCTCGAGAAGAATGAAGATCTCGCAGAGTTCGCATGTAGGGCTAGACTCATATTCGAACGTATGCAGTACCCGCCGTAATTCAGAGAACAACTTAAACAGATCCTCACGAAATTTAACCCGCGACTGAATTTTGAAATTTTATATCTATCTCTTAAAGATTATACGGAATTTTTGCACTATGTCAATGAACGTAGTTATCGTCAAAGACTTAACCAAAACTTAGACAAGTTTCAGGGAATGTCAAACCAGGCCACCACAACAAATAAAGTTGCAGTAAAAACCCCTGTCGGCGAACAATCGAAGTCGGAAGGAACAAAACCTCCTTTCGACCGGTCTAAGTTGTTTTGTTTCAATTGCGCGAAACTAGAACATACGTTACGCTTTTGTACGTCAGAGCTACGAATGGTCTGTTGTCTTTGCCGCGAAACAGGACATTTCAATACTAGCTGCCCAAAATATCAGGGAAACGCCAAAAGCCCTCAGTGATTCCCCTCAGATTACTGAAATCAAGGGCATAAGTGAAGATATTCGGAGTCCTCCTTCATCCAGAAAGGTCGTTAATACACAAAAGGTTATTAACATTGACCAGACTAAAAATTTGGATGACATCGACAATGACACGAATGAAATGGGGTTCAATGATCCTAACCCACCGGAGTTACGCCTATTAGACGAAATTCCTAGTGATTCGGAAGACTCTGTTGACGAGGTGGAGCATGTTTTACATGCGAAGCAGGAAAGATCATTTGAGAAAAATATTGCCTCACTCTCATTTTCGGATGAGAGTTCTGAGGAGGACGTGAATGACTCAGTCGACCTTGAAGAAAAACCAACTTCTTTTAGGACTTGGTTTCCAACTCGACTTCCTCCATGCGTCATTCACCGACTAGCACAGAGGAGAATATATCGTCCCGGTAACGCGACCCATGAACCTAAAAAGTCGATTAGGATACCCGTCGAGATTAATATTTTTGGTGAAAAAATTCGCGGCATAATCGACAGTGGTAGTGGGAGATCGTTCTTTACCGAGTCCGCTTACAACCGAGTCGAACAATTCAAATTCAGGAGTTGACGACTAATTTGACATCTCGTGCAGGCGTTCGCCTCGGAGATAAGTCGGTTGTCAAAGGACTCGGCGGAGTGGGGTTTGTTATCGACATAAATGATGTCTATGGACCCCAATGGTTTAGCATCATGCCAGAATTGTCAGGAGATTCAATTCTCGGAATGGACTTCTGGCTAAACTTTGAGGTGCTGGTAGATCCATTCTCGCGAACATGGACTTTGAGTAGTAGCAAACACCACTACTCGCTATCACATAGTTTAACAACACTTAACGAACTGCAAACGCTTTCGCTCGACGAAACCGAGCGTCTGAGAAAATTTTTGGACGTCCAGTTTGACAAATTCGACAAAGAATCCTCTGGCGAGACTCACATAATCAAACACGTGATTAAGTTGAGTGATGCGACACCACACCGTCAAAAGCCGTATCGTCGAAGCGAGATAATACGCAAGTTTATCAGTGAAGAGGTCGATCGCCTGTTAGAAAAGGGATACGTTTCGTGGAGCGATAGCGAATGGGCATGTCCACTAGTAGTTGCCCCTAAAGCAAATGGCAGACTCTGGTTTTGCATAAGCTACCGTCCTCTTAACCAAGAAAGAATCAAGCCAGCATATCCTCTTCACAATATGAGGTCCATCTTGTCTCAACTCCACCAGGCCGAGATAATTACGACTTTTGATGTGAGTGAAGGTTTTCACCAAATTCCTATAAATGAAAAGAGTCGAAAGTATACGGCATTTCCAGTAGAAGGAAAAAGATTGCTGGAATGGAATGGGATGCCTTACGGCCTAGCCGGAGCACCTTCGACGTTCCAACAATTGATGGATCTTCTGAAAAGAAGATATCAGGATTTGATTTCCGAGAGAAAATTACCAAACAAATGGTGTGATCGGGTTTTTACGTACCTGGATGACTGGATCGTTGTTAGTCAGGATCTAGATGAACACATTGCCATTTTGTCATTGGTGTTTTAGGTATTTAGGGAAGCCAAATTAGTCTTGAACCGCGAAAAGAGTAATTTCGCCTGTGAAGAAGTCAAATTTCTTGGGTACCTCATCAACGAATTCGGCATGAGACCTAATCCGGAGAAAATCCTGCCGATAATCGATTTTCCAGTCCCCAAGCATCGGACAGAATTGCGACAGTTTAGTAGTCTTGTAAATTGGTACCATAGACATTTGAAAAATGTAGCCAGAATTCAGGGTCCGTTGCATAAGTTGACTAGTCCAAAAGTTCCTTGGAAGTGGACTGAAGTTGAACAGAAGTTGTTTGACGACGTGAAGAAAACTCTTGTCGAGGCTCCTCGGTTATACGTTTCGATCCCTGGGCAATCTTTAATTTTGTACACCGACGCGAGCGATTTTGGCTTAGGCGCGATTTTAGTTCAAAAGGATCCAGAAACAGGAATGGATGGGAAAAGGTCATTGAGGAAACTATCCAAGAGCGAATTCAACTGAACACGATTTGTGATCAAGATTGGTATCAGACCAAATTTTATCTCGTCAAAAGCCAACCCGATAGATTTTCTGAATGGAAGATCGAGGACGATGAATTGTTCTATTATCGTCCTGATTATGAAAAGGCTCTGATTGACGACGAACATCCGTGAAAAAAGGTAGTCAAGCCTCATGATATCATGACTGTCCTTCGTGAAAATCATGACCTGCCGCAAGCGGGACATCTTGGTCGTAATAAAACACTGGATAGAATTCGCCAAAATTATTATTGGCCGGGTATGGCCCAGGATGTTAGGTCTTTCGTTGAGGATTGTGAAATTTGCGCTAAGGTCAAACACAATCAAAGACCTATAAAAGAACAACTAACTACCAGGCCCTTACAATCACCTTGGGCCCAGTTATTTGTCGACACCGACGTCTCTCAAACGCGAACAAAAAAAGAAAACTCTAATTTGATTGTCGTTCAGGATTTGTATACTAAGTATGTCGAGTTATTTCCAGATCGACATAGGACCGGTAAGTGCGTAGTGAAAGCTCTCGAGACAATTTTCGATCGCTGGGGAACACCAAAATCCATTATTACTGATAATGAAACGGAGTATTTGAATAAAGACGTTAGGGCTCTACTACTGGCTAGGGGAATCAAACATATAACCACCCCGTTAAGTCACCCCCAAAGCAATCCGGTCGAGCGCGTCAGTCGAACAATTAAACTAATGATTTCCGCGTTCATTAACGACGACCATAAAGAGTGGGATGAAAACTTGTCTAAAATCGAATTAGCTTATTACACCGTCCCACATTCACGTAGCAGAATATCGCCATTCCTTTTGAATCACGGGCGGGAAGCAGCCGTCAAACATGTGACCAAGTATCCTGAGAATGTCGATAATTCCACTTTCAAAAACTCAATTGACGAATGGACAGCGCGAATGAGTAAAATTGACGAATTCCGTCATAAAATAGAAAATCAAATTAAGAAAAACTCTAACAAACGTTTAGCCAGGGTTAATTCAGATAGAGTCGAGTCGATGGAAATAAAATTAGGAACTGAAGTCTATTACCCAAATAAAAAGTTGAGTAATAAGGCCGAGACATGTTTCTCGAGGTTGGCACATAAATTTGTAGGACGAAATTTTGTTGATAGAATCTATGGACCGGTCACGGTGGGATTGACAGACAGGGTTGGTAAAGTAGTGGGAAAATACAGCATTACTGATTTAAGAATTCCACGTCGAAGCTTGTGTGCTAAGTAGATTGTGTTTTCAGCATCAGGACGATAATTACGAGAATCACGTTATTAGTTCTGATTCGACAATTCTCACTATCAGCGAGATGGCGGATTCAACAGCATCAAGCTCTGGTCGATCCTCAGTCACGCCACCTGTCTCGGACCAGTTGAAGAAACTGTGGGACCAGCAAGCCGAGATCGAACCAGAACTGTTGACCCTGAAGATCGACATCGCGGCCGAGCCGGACCGCTTCCTGTCCA
>JAUMHM010000004.1:11694070-11708524 GCA_032362435.1 Melikaiella ostensackeni
AGCTCCGCTTTTAACAGTATATTTGTTTAGACATATTCTACGGTATTTTGAACGTCGCGCGAGAAAAAAAAAATATCGATTTTTTTTGGCACACCCTAATATACATATATATATATATATATATATATATATACATTTGGATATTTTATATCCACATTAACCGATTTTCAAAAGCCTTTTGATCAATTAATGATATGTTATTCAGTGCATCTACATACAGTATTGAGCCGCTAGTTCTGGCCAACAGAAAGTGCAACAGGGAATAGAAACAACGAGAAAATCGTAAGAATTCAAACCCATTCATCCTTTAAATTAAGGTTATCCCCCATTTTTCTCCCTCTTTCTATTTCCTGTTACATTTCTGTTGATCAAAGCGAGCGGTCCAGTACTATATATGTCGATGATTCAGTTACATCTACTGTAAAGATAAAATATTTGAGAAGAAAAGAATGACATTTTACTTCAAAAATTATCTCTAATAGATATATAAAAAGTCATAAATGATTTTCGTTTTCTTAAAACAGATTCAGATTGAAAACTTCATGTTTTACGATCTTGACTTTATATTCATTGATATATCTTCACTTTTATATAGGCTTTACAAACGGTATTAAAATAAAAATGGCATGCTAGAGAGCTTACATGAACATATTTACTGTAACTTGGCGCAAATCAGGGATATTTTAATTTTTTGTCGTCAAGTAAGTCATTAAACTCTTCCTAGATATTATCTGAGCAGCGACAGTGTGCAACATAACACCCCAATCCACCAGGATTATCCTGGTATTCTGTGATACCGCGAAGATAATATTTCTTGTCCTGAAAGTTTACTTCGACAGGGATGTCAGACAATTTGAAGCGCAGTGACAGCTTCATGCTTTGCTTATGAATAGGGCCTATTATTAAGTATCTCATAATTTGAATATTTTTCATGAGAATATTCGTACAAGCAGCGCACTTCTTTGGCTTTTCACTAATGTTTGAAGTAATTATTTGATGCTCATGAAGGTCAGCTAGAATTGCAATGCTTGCCTCATGATCAAAAACAATTTGCACATAAGACTTTGTCTTGAACGAAACCGAACATTCGTTTGGTCATTTTGTTACAACTTGTGCACACTGCGGGAATGTCCACGTTCGTTCCGAAATATCTTGCACACTACATGCTGTGTCTATGAACAGCATGCTCGAACTTTTATTGAATGAAAATGTGTGGAAAATAATTGATCTTTTATTGAATGAAAATGTGTGGAAAATAATTTAACTTTTATTGAATGAAAATGTGTGGAAAATAATTTCCGCACGTAGCGGATGAGCATAATCATTGTTGTTTGCGTTAACCATTGGCCTTATTAGTTCAAATAGAAATGCAGAATCCTTCTGAACGACTGATCCGTAGTGTGGACTGTCGCTGTGAGCACAGACTGACAATTGTAGGACAGAGTCGATGGGGCAGGTGTTCGATAAACTGTGTATCCTTCAATTTCAATAGTTTTACGCAAAGCCGATAGCCGTTTCCAGCAGTAGTGGAAGGCTTTTCTCCTTACACGCTGGATTTGAGTGCGGCAAGTTTTTATGTTTTCATTGATGTCCTAAGAACGGCGAACCTTGTCCTTTCCAGGTTTCATAAGAACTACACTCCAATGAAAGTTTCTTGTCTCTTTCATTCCTAAAATTGCAGGATATGCACAGAACATTATTGTTCCACACTTTAAAGCAGCCTGGACGGTTATGCACCTCGGTTTGACATCCGTGACGTCGACCCACCTCTCTTCTTGATAATTTTCCTTGACATGATGAACACGTTGCTCATTGTTCCAAAATAAATTTTATTATTGATAGTTCTGCACCGAACTTTGAAGTTTTCCTCAAGCCATCTAATGAAAGAATAAGGATGTCGGTATTTACGATTACATGATAATGAATAGATAATGAAAAAAGTTAACACTCAATTAGATTTTCATTTGAGGTAAACGTGAATAAAAGGCGGCAATATAATTGCCAATACCGACATTACCAACGTCACTTGGACCTCGTTATATATGCCCTTCATGAATTCGAATTAGAATTACAATAATGATAGGATATATTCCTTCAAACGGTCTAACGGTACGTACCTCGCAATAAAAATAATGTTCTGTTTTCATGATTTAATTGAAACAACTTACTGCAGTTTCCGCCGGTGGATTCTTCTTTCATAATTAATATTCCGTCTACATTGTTACCATTATTATAATCTTGTCTGTCCGAAAAAAAACTTCAGTTTAAAAAGGTCAATGTGATCGAACAGAAAGTCATTCGCTGCAAGTGATAGTTTTTCCTTAATGCAATCTTGCAGCTCCTGACGATTAAAATGCATTCGTAGTGGCGATTTAAATATTGCTACAGAGGGAGTCGCTTGCGGGTATTAAAGTCCCATGATCCAGGTCCACATTAGTATGTATGTAGAAGCTTTATTAATAAAGTTTCCAAAGAAATTTTCTCGCTGATCATTGTGAAAAAATTGCTGAATTCACGTTTGCATTTTTGGTCATCAGCATTAGCATCACCGTAACATTTCTCAGCAATGTTTTACACCCATTTTTGAAAATAATTTGTATTACGTGACTTCAAATCAATCATCCATTCCATAAAAGTATAACGAATTCCAAAAATGAATGAATACTTCAGATTCACCACAAGCCTTACGAAAATGAGCAATTAAAAATTTTTTTTAATTAAAAATAAATAATAGAAGTTCATTGTTTTTACGTTCGATTCAGTTATTGAAATATTGGCGACTGAGAAAACATGAACCAGATCGCCATAAAGGAATCTTATTTAAGTTTAGGTAAACTTCATTTTTGTAGGTCTTACAAATCTCAATGAAATTCTTTTTTTAAAAAGAGACCATTGTTCAATAAAAATGTACTTGGCTTATTGGAATATTTATTTCTTCGATAGGTCCAGACTTTGTACTTTTCTCGAGACATTTTTTTCTAATTTCGCAGAGAGTATTTTCTCCTCTGCCATTCTGCCCTTCAGTCTTAGATAAGGCAACAGACAACATAGCTTATATGATTACTCCTAAATCAGTCATAATAGTGACTACTATAGCTCCTTATATAACAAGCACATAGAATTTGCGCGTTCTTTCATTAACATTTTCGAAGCAAGGCCAACTGAGTACAAATTCTTTGAAACTGTCACCATTTGTACTTGCAAAACATCCTAAATTGTCACCATTACTCACAATTTTTAAAGCATCGCAATAATTCCAACATCGTTATGAATACTCCGAGTGTTTTTGCTGATGTGAAAGCTTCAGAGGAGGCTTTGGTCAGACTGAAATGCATGTCAACAAAAACTTGATCAGGAACGGCTGCATCACTTTTTAACCAGGAGAGGAACCACTCATATAAATATAAATAAGTACAACTTCCTGATAATTTCTTGGAGAGGAAAAGCTCTTCATTGGTTTCCTCGTTGCACATGCTTATTTCAAACAGAAAAATATCGCCTGTTTCAAACCTGTTCGGCCTCATTAACCGACGATTCTTTTGTCTCTTTCGTTGGAAACCTGATCTCAGCAAAAAAGAGGGGTAGGAGGGTAAGAAAAATCTTAGATAATATTGGTGAGGGGTGATTTACAAAATTCTTACGAATGCTGATATGGGTGGATGGTTAAAAGTGATCAAAAAATGCTCACGTAATACCCCTTATGTTTAAGATGAAGAATGAAAACATCGTAACTAAATTTACTTAACTCGGAAATACTTGCAATGCTCTACCGAAAGAAAATTTCTAAATATTCTCTGGAGAAAAAGTCAGGCCTGTTTCAGGCCATTTGCAGGCATTGTCAGGCAGTTAGAATATTTAAGATCTCGCTATTATAAAACTTTCATAAGTCTAATCCCTTTTAACACTTTGAAAATTATTATTTATTTATTGACATGCATATATTTACTCGTATATGTGACAACCTATATATTTATAATTATTTATATTATTCCTATGGTGGTGAGTCTAAGAATGCTGTTTTTACGTATCACGTACAGTTTACGAAATACATACAAAATATAATATATTTTTAATTTTTCGAAGCAAATTTGAGATATTTGTCATTTAAAAATCCATAGATTCTGATTTTTCAACTTTTGAACCTCTAATTGAGAAATTGAAAAAATGCAGTTTTAAAGCTATTACACCTGACCGCTGCACTGCAACTTTACTACAGAAGAATAATTTCTACCTGGATGCCGAGTAGGGGCTTCTCTTTCAAGGCAACCTCTGTAATTCCTTGCTGTTCATGAGAATTTCGATTATGTTTGCAAAAACAAGTGTATAACCCTTCAGAAAATTTATGAGGGCTATACTTGGATTTTTAAGGAGTGCTACCTGTGTATTTGTAGAGAAAATCTCAGAGACGTGACTGGCCCTGAGAATATTTAGAGAATTTGCAGCGATCTTGTATCGATGGGGTGTTTTCTCGAATTTCATCCTTCTTTCCTGCAAAACATCCGACAGTAAAATTTTTGTTCTTCTGCTGCAGAAGGGCGTTGCCAATTTTGTCTATTTTGTCATGAGATCTTGAAGCGCGCATGAATTCAAGAAAAAAATTGCGAAATATATACTGATGTGGTCCGCAATAATGGTCCAATTTTTTCTTGGAGCATCTATGAAATCAAGCTCTACAGTTTCGGAGAGCAACTTCAATGACTCGAATGACAGAATATTTTCCGGTAAGAAGCTACCCATAGCACTTTCCGATTTCGTTCTGCATAATATAATTGAAATTAATGGTGGAGCAAAGCTAAGAATTGCAAGTATTTCATCAAGGATCGCAAGAATTAAACATTCTGATGGAATCTGCGTAGAAAAATCTGCCACAACTACTGCTGACAGTAGTATGCTAGTCACTTCTACTTCTATCGAGAACGGTAAATGTCCGATTTCTAAGCACCTAATGATGATAAATGTTCTAATGTGAAATTACTTAATGAAAGTGAAATTGTAAATTTCAGTCAATGAAACTGAGACTACAGTTTTCTGATTCAGAAGTATAGGGCTCATAATTGACTGCTATAAATCTAAGCGAAAGAAACTCACTTCATGAACCCAGGAAACAAAAAAAAGATTCCAATGAATTCTGAAGTAATTCCCTGTCAATTGCCTGTCACACATAACCTATTCTGAGGCTAGAAATTTTGGCTAAAAACTGATACAAACTTTTTTGTTGTAGACCACTAAGCAGCACTAAGTTTTTCGATTATTTTCTAACCTTAAAAATCTTTTTGAACCCTTCTGTGTTTAGAAGTTTCCAGAATTCGGATTCAACAGGGATTTAAGATTCCAATTACATTGAAAGCTTTTCAATCTGTTTTTTTTTCGTTTTCTGGGACTTGCACATTAGAGGTTGTTGCGAAATACTCACTTCGTGAAAAAAATTAAACCATAAATGGAAAGCAACTTTTTCTAGAAGACATTTTAGAAGATAAAAACTGATTTTGAGATACTAGCAAATAGCTAAAATCTAGAAAAGCTATGTAAATGTGAAGGAAATGTAATGGGAACAGCCTTGAAGTTTAAAGGATTTCAAACCTTTGCACTGTGTGAAGAGAACGTACTGTAAAGTTGATGTTTCTGTCATAAGTTAATTTAATGCATAATCTATTTTAAATTGAAGCTTCGTCAGAAATAACGTTTCGCCATACATATGGGTACCTTTCCATTGGAATGAAATTCGCGATACAGAGTAATTCTTTTGTCGCATCGAGTTCATATCTACGTTGTTATTGCGTTCACGCGCACGTCTTTCACTGCCCGGGAACCGACTAATAACGAAGATATGTACTTGATTCGAAAAAAATTACTTTGTGTCACGAATTTTATCCCAATAAGAAGGTACCCTATCCATGAAGAATATTAGTTGACAATTCCCTGTTGATAAATTTTGTTTAATACCGATCTGCGGCAACATTCACAATGCTGAATTTTTATTTTTCTTACACGGGATATTTTCATCGTGTATGGTTCTATAAATTCATGTTTTATCTAATAACAGTAGAATTAAATATAAATATTCGAACAGAAATAGTTTGTGTCCAGTGTTAAGTTTGGTATGCTTAAAAATATTCTAAAAATAAAAAGTTTTTTTTTCCCGGAACTGATGTTATAAAATGTCAAGGACATAAAAGTTAAAACTATCATACAAATGCCCACATATGTATTTATATTGGTCTATACGTATTGCATTAACAATATTACAGATTCTGTCAGCGCATTTAACTTATTATTGAATGCCAAGTTTAGTACTCTTAAGCTGGATAAAAATCATTTAAATGGATTGAAGAATGACTCTGTGGACATAGCTGACTACATCAATCTTGCAAAAGGATCTTGCGAAAGCAAAGACGAAGAAAGTAATCATGAAGCTTGTTTAATTAGCTTCAGAAGTTGCACCACATACAAAGTACTGAATATTAATTCACTCTTTTTGGACAAATTAGGTAATTTTATTTAAGTACACTAATCTCAAGATGTAATCCAAAGTATAACAATTGTTTTTTATTTTGATGATGAAGGAACTTCAAGTAACATAAGCGCAGATTTTGACAGCGGGAATGATACTAATGCTTTGAAATATTACTCATTGGTCACTGCTGAATCGTGTTTGCTGGAATTAAAAAGTGAAGTAGTCAGTACAGACTTGATGGACAAGAATATGCACATGAATGATTATACAGGTACTTGTTTGAATAAAATATAAAGAATATGGTTCCGTATAACCTCACCTCAAAGCAAGCCAAATACCATCTTCTCAAAGTTTGTTTAGGGCAAGCGACACTTATTTGATTGTTACCTCACCGACATTTTTTTACAATATAACTTCCAGAGAATTTTGGTAATTAAAGTCATATTTGGTGCTATCAGCATTAGGTGGATCGATGATAAGTACTAACGAAAAGGTTGATTATAGTTTTATGTTGATTTTTAGGGTGGCGCATATGAGTGCATTCGAAATCCTGTACTAAAGGCCCGTCATCACTGCAGATTATAAAAGTTTTTTTTTTGGTGGTCATCACTTCGCAAAGTGTTTTGACCTACATATCTTGGGAATTATTTAGATGTGCAGCAAAATTTTGTGGCGCTTATGAGCGCATTTGAAGACGAATGCTTCCCTCTCCGTTATTTTCAATTTAATATCACTGTAGAGGATTGTCACACTCCCCCCCCCCACCTAAAAAAAGATATATTTGTTAATTAGTTGCCGCGAAAATTTTTATTTCAAGCTCTCGAATTTTTCAAAAACACTTTCTTGCAAAAGTATTAGATGTGTAAATGTTGTTATGTGCTCTGACTTATGTTTATCCCAACATCATTACCACAACATGAGAAGAAGAGCATCTACAATACTATGGAAAGGAAATATTCTATGATGAGAAAACTGAAAGATACACATGTAAGACAATGTACCATGTATCATGTTGAACGCGTACACAAAATCCTAGACAGAACAACAAGATGGTCTTCTAAATGCAGCATCTGCAAACTTATTTCAACGAGATGCTTGATATGTAATTCAACAAATACATGAAAAAATTTCCCCACTTTTACTTAGTCTTTTCAAGATCTTGCTTATACAGTGACATAATTCAGCTTTATAAATTCTTTACAAGACTAAAGTAATATCTTTTACCCAATGTCAGTTTTCGGAAAAGAAAGGTTGAGCGAAAAAATTGCAGTAGTCTGTGAATTCGTGGCTCAATGTGTGTATAAATTTGTGTTCAAATTTTCTAAATTGTGAAACAAAATGAAAATGCCGGATAGAAGTGATTACAATCGTTGCTTTCGCAGACTTGCGAAGACGTTGGAAGTGAAACAACATTCATCGGTATCAAATCATCATTCAGAAGAGATAAACAGTCATTTTCATATACTGACAACAAAAGGATAAAAAAAAAGATTTAAGAATTTAACCTTTTATGCTCCACCGCGCGTTCTAAAATTAGGCCATAACCTCCGTTCCTTTAAACACTGTGAAGTTTTCAAGTTGGTTGCAAATATTTCTGTGAAAAGAGGATCAGAAAATATTTTCATTTTACGAGAGTCCAAGTCTGACATTGCATAAATATTCAAAACAATGTTACCGTTGCAAATCACAATCACCTTGTCATATCACAGTTGAACAAATTCGTTGCCCGAAATGCAGGCGATATTTTTATAGTAGTGAATGTGGAAAACCATATAAGAAGATACGAAAAGTGTATGTACGAAATTCGAAGCGTGCGTTCGTTGTCTGAAAGTTATTACACAAAAAGAAAATGAAAATGAAATTCATGACTGTGGAAATTCTTGTTGTGGAGCTTGTAGGCTTGCGAAACCTTATAATTATCAGTTTTACATGAGTCAATTAAAGCAGTATGAGAAAAACCGGAAAATTATATTTCTGTTTCACGATTTCGAGACTCAGCAAAACACAACTCTTTCAGGTGATCCAAAAACACATGTTTACGTACCAAATCTTTGTGTCCTACAACAAGTTTGTACAAATTGCCTCGTAGACGAAGATGTTTTAAAAATATGCTCAGAATGTGGTGTACGTAAACATGTGTTTGATAAGGATCCTGTTGAACAGTTTGTAGAACCTGCAACACGAAAAGTGCACAATTTCATCAAAATTATATGTACCGCACACATTTCAAAGAGGTTTTTATGTTCAATTTATACTGCAATATTCAATTACAGAAAAACCGCCTGAAGAGTCACGCGAAGTTTTGTTAAACGGTACTAGTATAATGTCTATGCAAGTAGGTTCAACAGTCTTTTTGGAAAGTTTAAATTACTTTCACATGCTATTAAGAAACTTGCCAATAGCTTTTGATCTACGAGAGTCTGTGAGTGAAGGTGAATTTTCCCAATTTCTTTAATATTCCAGAAAATGAAAACTATATAGGAGAACTACACGATGTAAAATTTTACTCTCCCAGCACAATGTCGCCTGCACGATGAGGAGAGTTTCTACGATTGTATGAAGGCAAAAAGAATGAAAATTATATATTTCATTATCAAAATGATCTTAAAGCTTATTGTAAAATGGATGTCACTGTACTACGAAAACCATCGCATAGTATTTAGAGATCTGTTTATAAGCGTAAGTAAAATGTGTGCTTTCGAAGAGGCATGTACTATTACACTTGCATGTTCAAAAATTTGCAGGAGAAGTTTCTTGAAAAGCGAACGCATTGGTCTCAATCCAGCGAGTAGATATCGTTTTGCTAATAAACAGTTACACAAAGCGATTGGAACAGAAAATATTCCAGTAGGTGGCTATTATAAATCACGTGAAACAGTTCATAATCAGCAAGAAATGATTAGAAAATATGTATAACAGTTTCATGATTGTTTCTAGCATGGTTGTCTACGTTGTTTTCAATCAAAAGTGATAGCATAATTGCTGGTACGATTAGTGAAACATTAGATAATCGATATGAAAGAAGTATTGCAATGTCGGATCGAATTGTACAAGAAGGGCATCTTTCAGAAGAGATTTGGGAATGTGAATGCTGGAGTGTATGATTTTTAGCGACACATTCACTTCTCGAAGAACCACCGCTGAATCCTCGCGACGCGTTTTACGGTAGTCGAACAGGAAACACTGTTTCACTGTATGAAGCTACGGAGAATGAAGAGAAACACTACTGCAATGTATTCTCATTGTATCCCTTTATTTTCAAAACAGGAAACCTTCCTGTAGGCCATCCTAAAATTTATATAGGTGATGCGTGCAAAGAACTTACAGGATCTTCCAATACTAACATTGATCGTATTGAAAGTCTTATAACGTGTGTCGTTTTACCGAGTCGCAACATATTTTATCCTGTACTGTCATATCGAATGCATAATCAACTATTGTTCGGTTCGTGTCGTTCTTGTTGTGAGGAAGAGAATGAGGACAATTGTTCAGACCGGAAGTCATTCCATAGTGTATATCAATACAATTTTGAAAACTAAACTAGAAGAATGTGGTAGGCCAGTGTGGTTCAAATCCGATAAGGATAGAGAAAAATATTCAGACGATTACACTCGATGAGAAGGTGTTACGCTAGGTTGAAATAAGATAAGTGTCAATTCTGGTCTACGTTGATTGGCAAAACTTCGTCTTAATTCTATTTGAGCAAAGTTTGGCCAACGCGACAATCTCCTAGAAACTGAAGTTGTATCGATGCTTGAACTACTTTTGGAACTTTTTCCAGATCTATCTGTTAAAGTTTCAGGCGTACTTCCTGTAAATAAAATGACGTTATATGTGTCGTTGTCATGCACACAAGATGCTACCGCGGCATCGCCTCTAAGGAACGTTGTTATAGCGGCTTACACTACGGTTCAGGCAAGATTAAAGCTATATTCATTTTCGAAAAATCTTGTAGTATCAATTTTCGGACAATCAGAGAGTTTGTTCTTGGCAAAAGTAAAAACGCAATTGTTCTTCAATATAATACTATCCAACGAAGACCCTTTTCATTTGGTAAGCTCACGATTATAAACTAAAGCGTGTAAGCCAAGCCTTGTTAAGAGACAATCCAATGGACGTTCTGCGACACTTTCTTATGGATTTATAGAATAATTTCACTATTTTAGGCAATACATACTTGATATAACAGAGAATAATAATTTTCGTGGAAAAATGAAAAAAACCTACAGAATCTGTAACTTTTTTGTATGATTAACCCGCTCTCTAGAATAGAAAAAAGATGTCTTTTGATGTTTAAAGTAGTGACAATGAAAAGTACCTCACCCACATTTTCCGAATTTTTCAGTGCGAGGGGAAAACGCTCTCACTTCCTTAATTCAATCAACTTTATTTATTCGTAAAATAAAAGTTTTAGTTTTTTACTTACCAAACACCACCACGAAGCTCAAATTCAAAATTTGTTAATACTTAGTGGTAATATTGGCCTTTGAAATTTGCAAATACCTAACCGCAGGGGTGAGTTGCAATCAAAGCGACCTAGCTCCGAGATCCACGCCTACTTTCTTGCTGTTTTTCGGCAGCGCGTGGTTTTGATACAGGTTTCGTACACATTCTACAGTATTTATATAGTATGATCATGGAAAAGTATACGTTGAAAATATTGTAGATCAACATAATATTGTTACTCGCGAATTATTATGATTCATGATCATGAATGCGTGAAATAGCTGTTGAGTGAACACTAATAATTGAGTTTATTCGTCTATAAATGCAAAGTATATTAGATTTTTGTCCAAATTTTTTTTACATTAATGGAAAGATTTTTTGTTCTCAAACAATTAACGTTGCACGAGATTTTATACATATTATATTTAATTTTCGATAATCACTTACGACGTCTTGTTAAGTAACGTGAGATTATATTATCAACTGAATTTTTTTACAACTTCTATACAAAATAATCAATGCATTAATGTGCACGAAAGGGAACAGGATACACTAACCAATCTAAATGATGAAATTGTTTGAGCAGGAGAAAATTCCATCATTTTCATCAAATCTTTTTTTTTCTCTCGACAGTTCTTTCGGTTTTATTGAATTCAGCTCGAATTTTTCCAAATCTTTGAGAGTTTTTCCTAGAGCAATAATCAATTTCGAATCAGTATAAGGAGTAATATAATCATTATAATCATACCTCATTTCCATACAGTGTATTCCTCGAACGGCCCCTCGTCAAAATCTCTTTTCATCTTCACTATCCAAACTTCTTCTATTTGTATCCAAACCGCGCTGGAAATGGCTATTTTCAGAGTGTTGAGAAAATAATCAGCTGCGTTTTTGAAATCCTGGAATTAGTCCATGTTCCCCACTTGGAATGGGCGTTTTCGTGCAAATTTGATCAATTTTTCCAGGTCCTTCGGAACGTAACATATTTTTTTCTTTCGCATATTCTCGATCAGTGCAAAATCGCGGTCACAGTCGTGAAAACTATCGCCCTTTAGTAAGGAACTTGTGCTCTACAGCATCAACCAGCTTCAATTGTACGAGAGACATGGACATGAACAAAACAATCTTATTTTTATTTTGCCCGGCGCAGTTTTCACTCCAGACACACAATTTTTCCTGTTTGAGGAAACTCCTTTCACTGTTAACGAGATGAAAAATTTCTGACACTATTTCTGAAGCTCCTCGTCCTCCAACTGCTTCGTTTCAAAGGCACGTAATGGCCTCGCTTCGTGGATGGATGTGAACATCAAAATTGTAACATAACAATTGACGGAGATAGAACATGTCACTGTGGGACAGTGTTGGAAGCGAGAGCACTTGCTGAAGGTCAATTGAAATACAAGCCTTGCTGGATTGCATCGCAGCGTACATCACGCGGTCCAGTTCCATGTGAGTCCTTGCAGACGATGCCTTCTAGTGATGTACTTTCAACTCTCCCTTGTATTTCAGGATGAGTGCCATATCAAACGTTGACTTGATTTTGTTCGACAACAGGTCGCAAGTTCGACATGAGTCAACTCTGAGTCCACGAAAAAAACATGTTTGAAATGTTTTTTAAGGATCCTTCTGTACGATACTAAGTTGACGTTGTCGTTGAGGTACTTTTCCCGATATGCTTTCCAGAGCAAAGTCACGTTCAGATCACTGCTCAAATACAGTTTATTAGTTTCTGCGCATACATAGTGGCTCTCCTCTTTTGAAATGCTATTTACGTGATTGGTAATGTTCTTGACATGTTGCTCAGTGATTTTCACGTGGCGTCTTTCTCCTTGGTTCTCCACAGTGTAGGGGCATCCATTTTTTTATGGTGCAATATAAGCCTTATTATCCCATCAGTCACTGTGAACGTTACTTTGAATATTTTTTACAAACTTGTTGCGCATTCGCCACTTGAACCTCCTTGAAACTGGAATGATGGAAATCGAATTTTCGAGGAAAGTTTTTTGCTCTTCCTTCGATAAATTCCGAAATCCCCTGAAGAGACGCTGCCGGTGGGCAGTAGATAAACTTTGGCATGCGTACGAGCACTTGCATGATGGTTGTAAGGAAGAAATAAATTGAAAAATTTACTCAACACTATTTAGCAGTCAAACTTTGAATGATTTATGTTCGAAATTGAATTTTCCTACGTAATACTGAACTTACATTTTGTAAGATTTCTCTGTATGTTTGCAAAACATTTTGAAACATTCATCAATATTTTGAATTTACATTTTATCACATCGAATTTTTCAAATATAACCTTATAATTTTATCAACATTTTTAAACATATACTGGTTTTTTGTCATTTATTACAATTTTTTTTAATCTACTCAACAATTTGAGTGTATGTTTCGTGCAGAATCAGTTTCATCTTTAACAAATTATAAAGTTTTTCAGTGACTTTTATGTAATATTGGATTTCTACATTTAAATGTATAATCTAATCTATCATATTGTTATAAATTTTTACCCACAGTAGCAAACGGTTTTTGCTTCGCAGGGATCATTTTGCCGCTACGCGTAAAATACTTCCGCCCTTAGCGTCGAGCGTCGCGACAACCTTTTCGTTCATTCAGTAATCTTGAGTAACTAATACAAAACATGTATAAGAGTTATATCACTGTGATCGCAAAACCCTACAAAATAACGACCAAGATGAATCATCCTGATTTTTAGGGAAGAAATTGAATTACCTTTCCGAGAATGCGGTAGTTGGCTCAGCGATGTTGACAAAACAAGCAATATCGGCGACTGACGCGTATTTTCCGAAAAGCGATAAGTAACATTGTTTTCTCGGAACCAACTAGTAAAGCCCTAGACCGACAGATGTCTTTTTTCCAAATTGTACCTCAAAACCTCAGCCAAATCGAAAAAATTGGATTCTACATAAGCCACCATTAGGGCTTAGGTCGCTTTGATTGCAACCGACCCCTTGGATTAGGTTTTCGACAGTTTTCATTAATTAAAAAAAAAAGTAATGAGAATTTTGGAAATGCGGAACCGACATAATAGGACATAACATTAAAGATACCAAAAATGCAGAAAAACGTATTTCGAAAATTTTGCGGGTTACGTACTTTTAATTATCATCCCTTCATTCACTTAAAAATAAAAATGAAATTTCTTCTACTAATATTTTTTCTAAATTTATAGAAATTGTCATGCAGAAAAAGAAGTTGATCAAATTTAAAAAAAAATCAAACAAAAAGAGTATACTTGAGTAAAATAAGGGCTGCACTTGATGGGAGACAGATTACAGTTCTAGCCTCCGAGCTTGTCGGACGTGTTTTTCGGTCGATACCGGTCACGCCTTTCTGAGATCTTACGTAGCTTATTCATATTTTGTGTTCTGAAGCGTAAAGTGCGTGTTAATTCGGTAGTAATGACGACCAACGAAGAGCTAAAATCTCTCTTACTATCAGTTCAAGAAAATTTAAAATCCACAGGAGCGAATGTTCAGCAAATGTCTGAAGATATTAAAGTGTTAAAGAGCTCGGATGAAAAGATCTTG
>JAUMHM010000004.1:11721333-11767699 GCA_032362435.1 Melikaiella ostensackeni
GCTTTCCTCAAGAGCGAGAATCTGGGATTCGAAGATGTCGAAGGGGTCGTTAGGGGAGAAGTAACAGCTGTAAACACACACACCTGCCACCTCGACCCAGACGAACGACTTGTCGGTCTCTAAAACATTCGCGACACCCAAATCGGACTTGCATACCACGATCCCAGCCCTCCGTGATGCGTCTTGGAACCAGACAGAGTCTTCAGGCTCCCTGTACTGCTCACTAATGAGCAGCACATCGGCCCTCCTCTCTCTAGCTATCTGCATCAGGTGGTTCTGGGCGTCCCTTCCCCTCCGGAGGTTAAGCTGCAGGAACCTCAATTCCCGCATCTCAACCTCCTCAGCTCCCCTCGGAACACCGGGCAGCAGCTGCTCCCCTCCTTTTTTGAGGATGAGGAGTATCTCCTCCTTCCTTGTCCTTCTTATGCTCGAGACCTCAAGTCCTGCCTCCGTGGGGTTAACCCGCGCCTTCATGCCCTTCAGGATGTCGGCGTAGCACTCACCGTCCTTCGCTGACACCCGGATGGCGTCGCTAGGCCTAGCGGACCTGGCAGTCGTCCGGCTTTCGGAGTGCTACTCCGATCTCCGTAGCTGGGAGCATCCCCCGATTGTCCGGTCTTCTTCCTCTTGTTTTCTTCTTCTTTCCTCTTCTTCTTTTTCTTTTTGCTTTCCACCAATTGCCAGTCCTCCTCTTTGTCGGAGGACTGGCTCTTGGCGGCCTTTCCCTTTTTAGATGTGCGGTCTTCAGGGGTGGATGAGGCTTGTCTCTTCTTGCCCCTTGACCGCTGTTTGGGCGTATCGCCCAAGGACGATGATCGGGGCGTCTGTCCCATGATCGCCTTTATGATGGCGGGAATGGCATCCAGCCTCTTCTGGACTTCCTTCCCGCCCTATACTAAACAAGTATGAGTGTAGAGGAGACTTCTGAAAACCTCGGCTGCCTCCCTCACACTCATCTTCAAAGGTCCCGGGTTATTCTTGAGCATCCCCTCTTGGATGACTTTGAATGCCCGGGCCAACCTTTCGATTTTCTCTCCCTGCTCCTTTAGTAGCTGGAGGATGTCCTTCCATCCCTCAGCTCCCAGAGGAGCAGCTGTAGCTCTACTTTTCGCACGTTTCTCCTAACCTTCTTCCTGTTGGTTTATATTCTCCATAAAGTTCTTCACCAGCGCATCGTGCACATAGGAGCGGGTGGGAATAAATAGGAACGGGTATACCCTCGGACCGCAGTCCTACCCCAGTTCCATGAGGCCCAGTCTCCGCTTGGCCGGTCCCGGAAAACACGGACGGATCGGACTCATTCGGAGCAGCATGGACTTCGACATCGGTGCTCGCTGTGCACTACCTGATCAGGGTCCCGAAGGGGCTAGCTCCAGATCCCGCATGGCAGTCGCCACTCCGGCAGAGCTAGGCTCACATCAGCCACATCCCCTCGTGGGTCGGAAAAACGCCACTCGGCAGCAGGGGCAGTACCTGTTTATAGGGTTTCTCTGACACAATCATGACACTGCTACCTGGGGCAGCCGTCCTTCTCCGTTCATGGGGATAACGCGTTTATAGCACACCCCTCATCCAACTGGGGAATACTCGTTTATAGGGCTCCCCTCCATATTTTCACAGATACTTCAAACGCCGCTGCCTCCATGACCCAAGGGCCACCTGCTAATCCTCCTCACCCGTCTCTCTCTCAGCACAAAGTGCTGTGAGAGGGACTTCGTCAAGGTTCCAGTCCAAGGGGAGGTAATTAATTCTTCTGCACCATTCCAAAATTCAGTATTATTTTCTAAAAACGAATCAATTTCGAAGGTTCTATTATAGATTTTTTTGTTTTCCTTTTCCTGTCTTTCCATCTGTGTTCGTGATCTTTCTCGTTTCTCCTAGCTTTTTATACTCGCTTGTGAGGATTTGTCAGTCAAGGTTTCACATATATGCAAATAATTTTTGTCTTCTAAAGATATGCCTGTTTTAAGATGGTTTTCAATTTTAGATAAGGAGCATATAAAAGACTTTGGACTTTGAGAACCTTTATTTATAGAGATTTTACATATTCGTTTGTAAGGATTTTCTTCTTCTGATAATTCTCTTTTCTGTGGATCATTGTCACATGAAAAGTTGACTTCAAAATCATCTTCATTCTCTTTACGCTTATGTCGATTTTTCTCTTCTAGCGATTTGGAGCTTTTAAGCTCATTCTCCTTTTTAGAATTATAAGGTCCCAACTTCTGCAACCACTTATCCATACTTTTTTCTTTCCTTACAAAGCACTGAACATTAGCTATATATAAATAAATTTGTTGTCAGAATGTGAAATTTTAGATACATTCTGCATGATTAAAGTACCGTTGACCGGAACTATTTTGAGACAACAAGAGCGATTTTTTCGTTTTGTGCTTCGCCAAAACAGGATAATATATTTTTTTTTAATTTGAGGTTAGGTAGATCATTTTTTTTAAACTTTAAATTAAGACATTTCATATTATTTACTGGATCTAGTAATACTCTTTGTAAAGTTTTGAACTTGAATCATAACAAAAATGTCTTCCATTAGTGTAGAAATCATTAAAAATATCAATAGGTATCACTTTTTGAAGGTAAGGTTGCATCTTTGTGAAATAAATAATATATAGAAGTACACAAAAAGAAAGCTTTACTATGATCCTCCTATCTATTATCAATGTAATTTGTATAAAATTTTAATTTTTAATTTTGTCCCAAAGTACCCCCGGCAGTTGACGGTAGTTTAATGAGAAAATTTACATCTTAAAAATATATTATGTATTGAAAGTGTTATAGGCTGTTGTTTGAGATTCATATATCTTTATTATTTAGTCAGCTTCTAAATTTGAATCACTAATTCATTTCAGTTATTAAATAATATTTAGTCGTCTTTCGCAGTATTTCGTATTTAAAAATTCGATATGTCAATACCGAAAATATTATAAACATAGATAAAGCACACCCTCAGTGCTGCCTCTACTATGGGAGAGTTTATCGCTCACTAGGAGGCGCTAGCGAACCTACATAAGTGCCCGCGAAATTCAAACTCAAATTAAGCAAAGTTTTTTAGAGAAAATTATAAAAAAGGAGTGGAACTAAATATGAAACATGGACTGTAGCTTAATGAAAAGTTGAACTGCAAAGTCGGAAAGCATTATTGAAAAGGAAAAGGAAAGATTTATTAGAGAGCTAAGGTTTGAACGACAGTAAAAAATTCACCTTACCTACTGTTGGGCAAAACTAACCTTCCTACCAAATCTTTCATTTCCTCTTTAATAATGCTTTCCAACTTTGTAGCACATCTTTTGATTAAATCACAGTCCACGTTTGATATTTTGTTTCGCTTATTCTTTATAATTTTCTTTTAAAAACTTCAATTTGCTCAATTTGAGTTTAAATTTCACGGGCACTTATGAAAGTTCGCCAGTGCTTCCTAGTGAGCGGTGAACTATCTCATTATCGCGTGTCAATAAAATTTCATGCAAAGATGATACAAAATTCCAAGTGTGGTCTGCAGCAGAGTTTTCGTGTCTTCAGGTAAGTCAAATAAGTTAAAAGGATACTTCCTCAATGCTTTTAATATTATATTGCCCTGTGAATGTTTCAAGCTGGCTGCCAAAAATAAATTTTTGAGTACCCGTTTCCTTGGATTTCGAGCATCTGGATGATCATTTACAACTGGTACATCTGAATTGACGTCATTGGAATTATTTAATTTTTGGGCATTTTCTCTAGACATAGCTTCATCATCGTATTCCTGGTCGCTGTCTTCCTCATTGTAGCTTTCAGTTTGAGGGTCGTCATCGGACGATTCTTGCACAGTAACATTATTTGCTTCATCCTCGAATACAAATGGAGGAGTTGTTACTGCTTCATTGGCGTCATATAATTCCTCAGCACTAGAATTGGACTCCAAGTGATTCTGCGTATTAACCTCACGTTCATTCGCATTACGTCGTTATAATTAATGTAATTAATTATTGTAGTTAATCGTCTTTTTTTCTGCCTCGAACCAAGCAGAAATAACGGTTTACACCGGTCATCATTCATGTCCCCTCTATCTATATCAATTAAATGTTTTCACTTGTAGAATTAAATTAAAAAATTTGCCCAGTATCTCTGTAGTCTTTTGATGAATATGACGATCGAGGGGTTGGAAACTAGTGAAATCAGGTGTACACTTGAATTCTTATGAGACTTTTGAAGTCACTTGAAGTCATTTGAAATCTCCGAAAGTTACTTGAATTCAACTGAAGGCACAAAATTCAACGACAGGAGACTTCAGAAGAATTCAAGTGCCTTCAGGAGAATTCAAATGACTTCAAGTGAATTCATGTAAATTCGACTGACTTCAAGTGAATTCAAGTGTCTTCAGAAATTTCAAGTGACTTCAGGAGAATTCAAATGACTTCAAGTGATTTTGATTCAGTGAAAACTCTCGGAGTCAGTAAATTCACATGAATTAACATGAATTAAGTTGAATTCTCTTAAATCTCCTAAAGTCAGTGAAATCTTCGATAGTCATTGAAGTATCCAGAAATATCTTGAAGTCAGAAGTAGGTGTACACCCGACCGGTTGAGTTGCCAACCTTGTTGTGCTCCTTTCGAACTGGCCAAACTGAACCTTTTGAGGACAGGATAACCAGGACTCAAGTTTTTTACTTTTATGTGAGTGCAGGATATATATATATATATTTTTTAGTTCTTTGTGTGTTCTTGAATTTTATTAACCGGGCGAAACTATCGCCTTTACATAACAGTGCCCCCACCCTCCATAAAACATTTTCTTTCATTTATTCTTCTTTGGATCGTGCTGGTGTTTCGTACCGAATTAATGGGTTTTATTCGCGTGGCCTTTCTATTTCGTAGATGTTTACCACGGCTACGGACAATGTAACTCGGGGACAACCAAAACGGCTCAGTTTAAACGCGTATCGAGAATATCGTGCCCAGGGTTCGGTTACTCCATCTGCTTCTGTCGGTTTTCCTCAACGCCTTAGCCTGCACGCGTACCGCGCGCGTCGTGCCCATGAAATGGATAGCCCTGTCAACCCCCTCATTGCGAACAATTCTGGGACGAGAACCGCGCCTACCACCGTCAAACGAAAACGTCTTGGTCAGGGAGCCCGGCAACGCGCTCCACGTCGTGAGAAAAAGGCCGCCGCCGCCGCCTTCGTCCGTGAGAAGTCTGTCGCGCACCTGCAGACTTCCCAGCATCTCTAGCCTCATACCTCGGAGGTACCAACGCAGAATCCGCCATCGGTTTCCGGTTTACCTCCTCTCTCCCCATTGATTCCATCAGTGAGACCTTTCCACCCCGTGTCGGTCCCAGAACTGATTTCTGGTCGCATGAAAGCATTACCGTCTCCCTTTGTACTATTCGCTGAAGACGAGGACATTCTCGACATCCCAACCGTAAGCTCCCCGGAAAAGTTCCCAAGCTCCCCTACACGAGTCCCGAATCATATTCGATGTGTTATTTTTTAAAAATTTCCTCCCCCCTGCCTGTGCTCTATTTGATCCTCAAATTATCTCGGACGTCAATAAATTCCATCGAATTCGATCTGGAGTCCGAGGACGATCTTCTATACAATGCAGTCATCGCTTTCGCACCTCGTACCTTACTTTTGCTTAATGCTTAAACACAATCGGGGTTAAAAACCAATAATAATATTCGACGTGAACTTCTTTTGAATTCATCCCCTCCCCCGCGTTTTGCTTAACCCCTAAACACAAACGAGGTTGGAAACACGTTCATTAAAAGTGAATATTTTATATATTAATGCCTGATATATTTTTTCCGTTGTAAATTAGTTTCTTTGTGCCCTACATCACTTTCATTTTGTTATGTAAATCGTTTTTCTACGTATAAAGGTACACGAAGAAAATTCTATAGGTAATCGTTACCGAAAAATGTGATGAAATTTGGATATAGTGGCGTTTCGGTAAACTTTCACGTGCGGCATTGAAAAAGAAATGCACAAAAATCTAACGAGCTGCGAAGGGATTCATAACAAATGATAGGTACATTTTCCTAAAAGCACAGGAGAAAGTATTTTGCATGGACTGGAATGTTTACCAAACCTTTCGGTATAATGCGAGATGCAGCGCAAGAGAATACCCCGAAAATGCGAGAACAGTTACGGTCACGGACTTGAGAATTCACCAAGCCGTGCGGTACAGAATAAAAAAATAAAAATCTCGTTATTAATGTATGTATGAGTTCTACAAATGAATTGGAACCCACCAACTAATATGCTTCGTATACATACAGTTTTAATGGTAGTAGGTGACAAAGCTAAACTATAGTATGCACACATAAATAAACCTATAACTAACACAGATATAAAACTATATCGCTATAACCGACGAATCGCACGCACGACGATGGAAGTATAGATTTGAATTGTTCTTATATGCTAACCAGTGAAATGTATCATCACTTGTGAAAAAGCAATAACAGGGGCGGATGAAAATATCTTCATGCCTGGGACTTGAGCAATTTTGTTCTCCAAACATTTTTGTACAATCTAAGAAGCCAATCACTGAGGATAAAATAAAAATAAGTTCTATGAATAAAATTCGTAAAACACTTTCTCGAATTATAAATGATCAGCGTTAAAATTAGATTGCAAATGGTCAGAAATATTTTAGTATGAATAACCTGAATTTCAAATTTCTTAATTTATTTCAGGAACAATAATAAATAATTATAGCTTATTATTAGATTATAATTATAGGAAAAGGTGAACAATATTAATAGAACTTCTGAAAGGTTAGAAAAATCTGTATTATATACGTCATTATATACAAGCGCTTTATTTTGCTGATAGTATTTTCTGTCGAATACTTCCTCATTTATCACATTATTGACCTTAATTATTACCTTCCACCTATTACATTGCACGACTTGAAAAAGTACAGTGCTACTTTATATTTTTTAATGTACATTACATAATATGTGCCTAAAAAACTGCTAAATAATACTGATACTAGACGAAATTATACCAAAACGCCACTATATCCAAATTTCACCACATCTTTCGGTATTAATTACCGAGCAAATTTTCTCCGTGTGCTCTTGATTTATTTCATGTTCCAAACTCCTAACTAGATATCTCATTCTGTATGGAACCGAGTTGTTCCAGAAGAATTGTCGGTAAGGTAGGAATCGTGTAGGTATTATATGGCTTTAGCCCCTTGAATGCTAAATCTAAAATATTTTTTCTCTCCAGTTTTAACTATACGAAGGTACAGAGAGGTTTATGCGAAAAATGTTGTTTTTTTTTTAAATTGAAAATGAAGCGTTTTTTGCGTCTGAAAGCGGCAATGAGAGGCAGAGCACTCCAGGGTAATTTTTTTTCATACTTGCACGTATCCCGAAAAACTGAAAAAAAATCAGGTACAACCATGTACTCAAGTGGATGTCAATTATTTTCACAGCAATTTTCTATCTGCAATAGTTTCATTTTAAAAAATGTTTCTTAAACAAGTTTCACAAACAATAATCCACAACAGCGCTAAATAATGATAAAAATTGTCAAAAAACGAGGATTACAATGTGTAGCTCATGATTGATGACACTATAATTCATTTTTCCAAAAAACTGTGTACGAAGGGAAATTTAAATGAGAAAATTCCTTCGAAAGTTATCGCGTTGTCAGACAGACAGACCGACAGATCAATAGGCCGCGCGCTTTCCAGGCGACCCTGCATAAAGGAGCGCACTTCAGCCGCCACATTTATTGACTCGAGAGACTGATTCCGCGTTTATCCGTCGATGTTCTAACATCGTGGACCAATCCAGAAAAGAAACAACCCAAGAAGCTGAGGCAACCATGCCTCCCAATCCAGGAAAAAGTAAATCGTCATCAGACTCAGCAGAAAGAGAAAAAACCGTGGATAAGATGGATGAGGACGCCTGGACCATTTCCTCGTCAAGAAAACGAATAAGACTAACAGGATTAGGTTCACATCAATTTTTTTCTGCATCTAGCAGCGCCGAGACCATTGCCCACCCGGCTAATGATAATTTTAAAACAGACCCTATTGCTCCAAACGCAAAATCAACCGCATCACCTGAAAAAATACCCCCAATCAACGTGATCGTTGATGAAGCAAACCACCCCTATACAGTCCTTCACAAAATACTCGAATTTTCTGCTAAACATAAACCCGTAGTCTGTGACATCGGCTCCGATGTTTATTTGCTTCGCCTGTCCTGCCTCGAAGACTACCGCGTAGTCATAACTAACCTTGAAAAGCAAGGATTCCAATATTGCCTATACAAAAATGTCGAGGCACCCCCTATTAAACTTGTTATCAGGAACATCCCCCCTTCTTACCCAGAAGACTCAATTTACGATGAACTCAAGAAAGAAGGGTTCAAGATTACGACGGTTAGTCGCATGCGCAACCGACAAACTAAAAAGACATGCTCATAATTTTACTTAAGGTCCCTAATACTCCACAAGCACAAGACCTGCTTAAACTCCAGTCCCTGGCCTTTATAAAAATTAAAGTTGAACCCTCTGACAAACCAAAAGAAACCTGTCAGTGTTTTAACCGCCAAAAAATTCATCACACCGGCTACTTGCGGTAACTGCGGCGAAGATCACCCAGCTAACTATAAAGGCTGCGCAGCGTTAAAAAAAACCTCTAGAAAGCCAAGAAAAAACCCTTATTCCAAACCTGCTAACAATTTGAAGATTACTATCCACAGAAAATCCCTTGCATCACTGATTCCTTCAAGTTAGACCCACTCTCAAGAACAAGTAGTCCTTGTAAGCTCTTTGCCCTTGCAGAGTGAGTCATTGTAGAGCACTTAAATGGTCTCACAACGCATGACTAAGACCCAAAATAAACCAAAAGCTAAAAAACAGACTGAAAATCAAGCTGAAAATCCTACCACCGACACTCATCGCATTGCTTGGAACAGTAAAATAACGAGCAGAATTGGAAAACAACTTTCCGAGTTTATAATTGACAAGAATCGATCTGTATCCACACCAGATTCGCATACCTTCTCTTCTCGTAATACTAAACATAAATTGGACCTCATTGACTTTGCAATAACCAAAAGTACCTAATTCAACCACGATACTATTACTATAAACGAACTAGACTCGGATCATCGACCAATTCTTCTTAGTCTTTACTCTAACTGTTGAAAATCTCCGGACATACCTCGCTACCATTCGGCAAAAGGAAATTGTCATACTTTTACCACGACCTTAGAATTTTAATTAAATTTTGAACCCACACTTTTAAACACTACCCACATAGATGAAGATATTACTGACCTCACATGTGGTATAAAAACCACTATTCACATTGCAGTCCCTACAACTACGTTCAATTATTACGATCCACCCCTCAGCCCTGAGATAGAATACCTCATTAAAACTCGTGATAAACTTTGCCAAGCGCATCGGAGAACTAAAAGCTGTATCCTCGAAAATACGATAAATTATTTTCGAGAAACAATCGCGGTTAAAACTTAAGAACACAGATGCAGTAATTGTTACTCAGTAGTCGGCAAACTAGAGATCAGAGATTACTCCATCTGGCGCATGACAAAGAAAACCACAAACAGATATTTCCCCTCTCAAGAAACTCCTTCAAACCTTTGCACTTTTCCTCAGTGGAACTGAGGGGGGAAAAACACTAGACCGCGAAAGTAATTTTTCACCACATGATAAAACATCAGACCCACAACACATTACTAGATGTGAAGGATTTGTTTCCGAGTATCTCAAAATCTTAAGTACAGATAAATTCAAGAAAGTAAGCTATAAGAAACAAACCAAGCAAATTAAAACTGCTAAAAATAACACGCACCTGGCCCTGATTCCATTTCAAATTTAGTCCTCAAAAAACTTCGTATCTCGTGCTTCACTCTCCTTGCCATTATCTTCAATGCTTGTATTCAAGTAAGCTACTTTCCTATCTCTTGAAAAATAGCTCACATTTTAGTTTTTTAGGAAAAAGGCAAGGATCCGTACCATCCAACCAGCTACAGGCCCATTAGTATTCTAAATACAATGAGCAAAATTTTTGAAAAGATGATACTCACTCGCGTAAACCATCACCTAGGGGAAAAAGAAACCTTAAATCGAAACAATACAGTTTCAGAAAAGGTCACTCCACATAGCACATGTTGCTCAAGATCAACGAAGCCATTAGCTTAAATTTCGACCGAAAACATACTGGAGCTGTTTTCCTCGACGTAGAAAAAGCTTTTGTCAGTATCTGGCATGTTGGACTGCTCATAAAACTGATAAATTACAATTTTCCAGAAGGATTTATCCACTTTATATACTCTTATCTTACCAACAGAAAATTCTTAGTCAAAATAAATCAAACACTCTCAGAAGAGAAACACACCCGAGCGGGTGTGCCCCAAGGCAGCATTTCAGGACTCGTATTCTTTATTACCTACGTAAATGACATCCCTGAGGTCCCTAAAGTGTCAGTTGGCTTGTATGCAGACGAAACCGCACTATTTACTCCCTCCTGGTCAGTGCCAAGAATCCTGAAACTACTAAACAAAAATCTTGAAATCATTGAGGCATAGACAGGATAGGCATAGGAGGAAAAGCCCTCGGGCTCATATTGCGCCTAAATCCTATTATCAATAGATACTCGAATCTAAAACCTGAATATGGAATTCTCACCTATAAATCCGACCACTCATAAGCTACGCCTGTATAATTTGGGGAGATGCGTCAAAAAGCAGCATTAATCACATTCAGATCATTCAAAATAAATTTCTCAGACGTATCACCAAAACCCCTAAATATACCGCGAATTCTGTCCTTCACAAAGAATTTCAATTACCATTCATTTTAGAGTAAATCAGAAAAAATAAGTCATCTGGCCGGGGGTAGAGTGTCGACACGGCGTTGAGACTGACTCGACGCCTTGCTGACCTGGAATCTCTGACTTGGCCACAACATTCATTTTTGACCTCACTAACCCCTTTCCTCTTCTCTTCTTTACTTTTCTAACATAAAATAATCTCTCAGGTTTTGCGGTTCTCCCCCGCTTGCGGGCTTCTTCCACACAAATAAACGTTACTTTAACTATCTGCCATGTCAAATTTCTATCAGATTGTGCATTTATATTGAAAGGACAAAACACAACTTCTTCCAGCCCGATCATTCTTTGGGGAGATCACTAATCGCGAGTGCGCGACTGGCGCCGCTTGGCCGCGCCACCCACCCATACGCGTGCCTTGGATCTCACAAAAGGGGACGATGGTTGGAGACCCCTCATCCCCACCCTTTTTTTTATCACATTTATTCGGTCTCCATCTATCAACAGAGAAGCACCACTCTACTCTGCCAACTAGCCTGTCTGCCTGCCAGCCGGCCTGCCTGTCTGCTAGCTCGCTGCTAGCTTCTCCGTCGTCCCAAGCCTAGAGAGAACTACCAATTAATCGTCTGCAAGGAATTTTGGGACTACATCCTTCATCATCGACCATATCCTCAATCAATAGTTCTTTTTGGAACTCATAATCCTTCAGCCCTTTTCAGAGCTGAGAATATAAAACAAAGGTTGTTCCCTCTGTAAAGGGAACTTACGAGGGCTTGTCTTGACGATTTAAAAAAATCGGTAAATATTGCTCAAGGCGCTCTAACAAGTAGTCCTTATAGGATATTTGTTGATGGCCCTGAACTCTCGGCAGAGAGAAGCCCACCGAAAGCTCCTGGAGAAACGACGACTCTAAGACGTTACAGCAACAACCACCACTCGTTACTGGAAGGTGACGACAGCAGCCAACCATCACGAGGAGGTGACGACCACAGTCAACGGCTTCAGGAGGTAACGGAAACAACCACCCTTCATCACCAGGAGGTGACGAACGCAGCCACCCGTCACCGGGTGGGGACGACCGCAGCCTACCCTCGTCTCCAGAAAGTGACAACTGCCGCCTACCTCGTCACCAGGAGGTGACGACTGCAACCAACTCTCGTCACCAGGAGGAAACGACTGCAGCATCCACACTTCCGGCCTATGGGGTAACCACTTCTTCCCGACGGCTTGCATTATTGCCACCGGGTGCAGAGAAGCCACACCATGTGCGAGGGCTTCGCCGCTGCTTACTATCCAAGAACGCACCTGCTCGTCGAACCCTGGTTCCTGTCACCCCCGATTGTAACTGGACTATGGTCCTGACCTTGGACGTGGAGGAGGTCACAATCTGCCAGCCTCCCGAGCCAATCCCGGGCGGACATAGTCCTGCCAACGCAGGGCCACGGACGCCGAGTGCCGAAACTTGGCGTTCTACTCTTGCTAAAATCCAGTAATCAGAACCACCTTGGCCTATCCTGTGCGTGTAGAAGATCGAATCCCGAACATCAGAGACGCGGAAGTGCGGTCCTTGATTTGGAAGAAGTACTTCGACAGCCGTCATCAATTCTGCCGGCATCCTTTCTGCTGGCATCTCATTCTTATGATCTCAATCCCCTCCCTTCCTCAGCCTATGCAGTGAATCTTCCGCGATCACGACACCCTGGACTACGGCCATCCTAGTCTCTCCTGGACCTACCCACTCCTTGAACTACTTCCCCTCCTTCCCTCCATTAGGAGTGTGGAACATATCAGCTTTCAATAATAAAGTATGTTTGTTTCCTAATATTGTCTTTCCGTCCGTTCTACATGAATTGATGTGTTTTTACTGGTTTTTACATTCTTTTGTTTTTACTTTTTTTTAAATACTGAGATACGACACTTGTAGTTAAAAAAGTTTACTTCATTTTGACCGTAAGCTTTGCCGTGTCAACCTAGGACAGTTGGAATTAGAAATGAGTGTTTAGATTCAGAGTGATTGCGTCACGTAAAAAATATTCTAATGTTCATCAAACTGGATTCGCTAAATATTGATTTGGCTCTACAAAGGTGAGTTATAGCTTTTTGTGGATAATTAGGACATTCCAAAATAAAAGTAGCAAATTTTAAAATAATATAAATACATAATTTATTTGAGTGTTTGTGAATGTTCCAATTCTGATTATACTGCAGCATGATATAGGAGCGAAGATCAATTATTATATGAAAAAATAAATTAATTAATTTGAAGAAACAATTAATTAACAGGATCCTAACAATCTAAAAAGACTTTATTCAAATTTTTAAATATAATTTCAACAATTTTCTCCATTTTTAGGATAGCTGCTACATTTTTCTTGTTAAAATTTTCTAGGTTCTCAATAAATCAAAATTTCCCAAAACATTTCCTGTTGGTCCTAGGAAGCTGTGAATCTTTCAGAAGCGGGAACAAGGACTAGGTGAATCGAAAGAAACACTTTTGTAATTAAAAAAAAATAACCTCAGAGCCATAGAAATTTACAGCCCAACATAGGAAAATTTTAATTTTTCTCCCACCCCGAAATTCAAAATTTCCTCAAACATGTTGGTCGTATGTAGCAGTACATTTTCCAGATGCGGAAGCAGGAACTAGGTTAATCTTAGGGAAAACTTTTTAAAAGCGAGAAAAGAAATGTCTAGATCCATAGTGATTTATCTCCCAAATATAGGAAAATTATAATTCTTCTCCCACCCCGAAGTTCAAAATTTCCTCAAACATGTTGGTCGTATGTAACAGTACATTTTTCAGATGCGGGAGCAGGAACTAGATAAATCTTAGGAAAAACGTTTTGAGAGCAAGAAAAAAATGAAGGGCGACACTGCATACGGGCGTAAGTGCCAAACCCCGAATTTTACAGGAAGCACAAAAGACTGTCTAACTTCAACGCTTTCTATTAAAAAAAAAAAAAAAAAAAAAAAAAAAGAAATGACTTTCGAGCTATTAATTAGCTCTGTTGAATCGTGAAAGAAACGCCTGGAAAAAAGCAATCATTTGTGAGAAAACTCAACGGCGCGTCTCAAAAAACGCTGATTTTCACTTTTTAAGAGTTAAACAACTTTTTCATTCATTGCTCCAAAAATAAAACTAAAAACACGTCTCAAGATATTACTTAGCTCTATTGAATCGTGAAAGGAAAGCCTGGAAAAAAGCAACTATCTCCGAAGAAACTCTTGTCAAAATACGACCCGTCCCCAAAACCGCCGGTCCTGACACAAAAAAAGCTACATGTCATTTTTATTTTTAAATTTAGGAAAAAAAACGTGTCTTGAGCTATCAGTTAACTCTATACAAGGTGTTTTTTTTATCTTGAGACATCAAAATATCTCAAGAAATACGCATCCAACGAAAAAAATGTCCGTAATAAAAAATTTTTATGAGGAGGAAAAGGAACTCCGCAAAAATTCACCCCACAACCCACCTCCTGCGGGCAGTAGGGGGAGTTACCTTAAAATATTAAATGGAAACCTATATTTCTTATTTCAGATTTAGATTCTTTATTAAAAAATACGTGAGTTTTATTCGAAACATTTTTTTCGATTCGCGCATCCGCGGGTTGTTCACCTGGGGTGGAATGTGAATGTGACTTCCGCATTCCAAATCCTGTACCTGGCGCCATTCAGAAATAAATAAAAAATTCTGGGGAAATTAATTTAGAGACTTCTTATTTCTTTTTGTTTGAATAAAATGCAGAAATAAAAATTTTCGTTTTACTTTCGTTTGGAAGCGCATTCCTTGAATGGTCAACGATTTCGTTTTTTGCAAATGCATCGCCATCTGGCGCGAATCGAAAAAATTTTCGATTGAAACTTACGTATTTTTTAATGGAGAATCTGAATCTGCAATAAAAAATATAGGTTCGCATTTGAAATTTTTAAGATACTCACCCCCTGCCGCCTTTAGGGGGTGGGGTAAATTTTTGCGGCGTCGCTTTTTTCCTTCGAAAATAAAAAGTTTTCATTCTGGACATTTTTCTCGTTGGATGCGCATTTCTTGAGATATTTCGATGTCTCAAGATAAAAAAACAGCCTGTATAATCGCGAAAAAAACATCCTGCTAGGAACAAACACTTCCGACAAAACCCTTATGAAATAGGTGACGTGCCTCTGAGAAAATCGGACCTGAGATACAAAAAAACGGTCAAGTACAGCATATTTTTTAAAAAAAGGAAAAATCAAAGGTTGAGCCAATAAAACGATTTTCAGAAATTTGGCACTTACGCCCGTATGCAGTGTCGCCCTGCAATTCTTCTCCGACATCGAAGTTCAAAATTTTCTAAAATATTCCCTATTGTTCCTAGGAAGTTGCAAATCTTCCAGCAATCAGACCAGAAACCTTTTTATTAGTTGCCTCGTTTTAGTTGAGATTGAAAATATCACACAGGGAAGAGGAAAAAGGGGTCAATAAATAATATGGAAGAATTTATTATAAACAATTACAATCAGAACTTATTAACTATTGAGAAATTACGTTAGCAAATAGCACAGGAAGCTGACGGAAGACGCGTAGGTCCTCCTAATGCTTGGCCATAATACTTTAAAATGAAGGAACTCATATATTATAGCCCAAAGGAGTTAGGAAAATTATTTCAGAAACTTTTTGATCTAGGACTTACTGATCTATATAAATGATCAGAGAATGGATAAGGTTGGGGTGGTGAATAACGTCTACATCCTTGCTTATAGGTGTGCGAAAGAATCTGCACTTCAATAGGAACTGGAGCCCAGAATTGACTAAGTCCTGAATCGGACTTCAATTGGTTAACGTTCCAGCACTTGTGGAACCGATTCAGAGAGAAATGATCGACAGAATTCCAAAGATTGGAAGTCCGAGATTTGGATTTCACGGTACACATCACTGACACAATAAGGTTCACACACAAACACGACCAAGAGAAATTCCGATTCTAGCACACTGAATTATACATACATACGAGCAATATCAGTTTCCCCTGTTTTTTTTCCGCAATGACAAACAAAAAGTAATATTTTTTGCTGAAACTTTTAGAAATTGTAGAAAGCATATAACGGACGCCTGAAGACTATATATTTTCAAAAATAATAAAGAAATTAATTTCTGTCTTATCGATCTCACATATTTGTAACTTGACAAAAATAATAATCTCCAGACGTCCATTTTCATGATATTTACCATTTCTCAAAGTTTCAACATAAATAATTGATTATTAATTGTTAATTTTTATTGTGGAGAAAAACTGCGGAGAATTTATATGGCTCATATGGTAAGTAAGTAAGTGTCACACGGTATAAGATCAGCTTATACATGCTGGATTTTAAATTTTTTTGTAGTTACAGAAATTTGGGGTCATACAAAAGTTCCTTAGTGCCTTTTTATTTAATTTCCTAAATTTTCAACTCGATATCTCAATTTGTGTGGACGTAAGCTGTTGGAAAGAATGTCGGTAAGGTAGGAATCGGATAAGTATTGCATTTAATTTAATAAGTGTGGGATTGAAATGATTTGAAATTAATTTCTTCAATTGTCAAAGTTGGACAAAAAAAACGTTCTCAAAATTCAAAAATAAAAATTATGATTAATTACCATAAGCGGAATATTATTAATAAAATCTGGTAAGGGTGTTTTTCTCCTTGCCAACAGGCTTGATCTCGAGAATGTCGTCGATGTTGTGCTGGATTCAGCTGTAAAACTTGGTAAAACTTTAGGCGTGAGTCAGTGTCCGTGGCAAGTGAAATTTTCAGTATTGTGGTTGTCTTATTAATTCGTTTTTCTCCATTAATTTGGTTGAAATGGCAGAGGACGTACTAATCACGTTTTTGCCAGATGAGGTTATTGAGGTAATCCTCGAAAATGAGAATCTCAGCTTTGTGGATGTCGTCAACTTTGCCCTGACCTGCAAACACCTACACAGGACTGTGTTTTTTAGCAACAAATTCTGGAGAATAAAGTTTTTCCAAAGGTAATATCGTCAATTTTTAACTATAAAATTTTCCTCCTGTTTGTTCAAACTATTTATTTGTCCACTTGTCATTTAGTTAATAAATCGAGGTGGATACAGTCGGTGCAGTTTATATAGTTTTTGACAGAAAAACCTAACCTCTTATGTTATCTACGCATAAAATCATTTAGATTAGATGTATTTTTTATGACCTGTAAACTAGGGCTAGTGTCATATTTGTGAAATAGAAACTTTGCATGCAGATAGTTCTTCCAAAGATTTTTTTTTTCATTATTAGAAGCTTTTCCGCTCTGTGTTGTATATATTTTTTTATTTACTATTTCTCAGAGATTCTAAATCTTTCAGCATTTATTCTATTAAATTAGCATTCTTTATAATTATATGATCAAAATTTCCCGGGCATTCAAATTTCCAAAATTCAAGAAATCTTACTGTAAAAACTGTTTTAAAAAATTTCAAGAATGAACATGCAGTTTGAAATGATTAAAAATTTGAAGCATTTAAAATAAAAATATTTTAGACCCATATTTACTGTGAAGCATAAAATTTAATCAATTTTAATTAAAATCGGTGATACTATTGCCTATTTAGAAAATTTCAATTTTAATCTGTTTTCTGTTTGAAATCATACATTTCAAGTCTACACATATTCAATTTTTGATGTGTCAATTTCCATATATTCATGATTTTGTCAGTAATGGTTGAAGTTCAATCGCTTCAATGTGAACAGTTCAAATTTTTAATCTTTTGAATTTATACGTTTTTTTTTGATGATACAATTTCAAATGGTTTGAATTAAAATTGATGAATTTTCAGAGACTTAAACTTCAAATACATAAATCTTGAAATTTTTGGACTTTCTCTCTGTATTTTGTTGATATTGAAGCATTTTTGAATGTCAATTTTTCAATTTCAGGCTTCGAAGTTCTACACCTTTTTACTTTTTGGACACTTTTTTCGGCAAGGCTATTTTTTGCTACCTTTTTTAGTGAAGTGATACAAGAAGTTGATTGTACTAACAAATTTCAGTTTTTTAAAAATAAAAAATGAAAGAAAGTTATGTCTAAGGAAACTACTCTACCAAAAAAAAGAGAAAGAAATCAATCAAAATAGAACAGTCAATGGGTTTCTTAAAAAATCTCAAAATGAGAAGGCGTAGCATATGTACAATACATTCATCACATCTTCGAGCGCATGAAATTAAGAAAAAACTGTTTGTGTTGAAGATATAATTTAATACTTAGTTCGATTTTTCTGTATTGTCGGACTTCCTATTCTTGACTTAGATTTTTGGAATAAAAGCTTCAAGTGCAAATTCTAGATCATTCCTTTCTTCTTTCAAGGAGATTATCAGAGTTGGGATATTTTTTTTAATCTCACAAATCTACTGAGATTCATTGAATGACTATTAATTTGCCAAAACTATTGCAAATTGAAGAAAATTGAATTTTCAACTTACAGTTAAATTTTCAACAGTTGATTTTTTAACAGTTGAAAAGAGATAAAAATTCAAAATCAATTCAAAATTTTCTTCGATTTTTAACAGTTGAAAATTCAAGAAAAAAGCGAATTTTATATTGAAAACAAGTGTTAAAAATTTTATATTTACATAATTTTACATGAGAATTTGATAAATAAATATTTCGATCCATTAAATAAAAATTTTGAAAAAAATCGATCTTTTTGAAAACGGGTTGCCGCTTTTTCTTGAATTTTCAACAGTTAAGAATTGATTTTCTTGGATAAAGATTCATTATTTTAGTTAAATTTCGACTTTTTGGTTTGAAAATTCATATCTTTTATTTAATAATCTCAATACTTGGCTGAGAATTTAATTATTTTGTTAAAATGTGACTATTTTCTTGAAAAGTCATCCTTTCTAGTTGAAAATTCCTCCTTTTGGGTTCAGAATTGTACTCTTTGTTAAAAATTCGTCTCTTCCATGTGAAAATTCATCTCTTTTGGTAGAAATTTCATCTTTTTTGGTTGAAAATTCAACTGTTTGGTTGAAAATTAATCTGTTTTGGTTAATGAATTAACTATTTTGTTGGAAAATCGTATTTTTTTGTTGTTGAATTTAATTATTTTTAATTTAAAAGTAAAATATTTTTTGGTCGAAAATTCAACTACTTTGTTGAAAATTGAACTGTTTGGTTGCAAACTCATGAATTTTGTTGAAAACTCGTCTTTTCTGGTATAAAATTAATCTCCCTGGTTAAATATTCAACATTTTAGTCAAAAAGCCTATTATTTGGTTGTGAATTCAAATATTTTGTTGAAAGTTCAACTCTTTGTCTAAAATTCGTTTTTTTTTTGGTTGACTTCAACTATTTTTTGTTTAAAATTAAAATCTTTTGGCAAATTATTAGTCATATAATGAACTCTTAGTAGGGATTTTATGAAATTTAAGAAAAAATCCTAACTCTGATCATCTCCTTGTTAGATGCAGTCTTCGGCGCACTTTATTTACATACAGAAAAGCGTAAAAGAAATTTACCTTTTAATACATTTTCATTTTGTTTTTGAGGATACTTTTTTCCTCAGAAAGATACTTTTTTGATACTTTTTTTAGTTCCGTAGAGCACTTCGAAGTCTGCAATTTTAAAATGTTTCCATCAGTTTAAGGTCATTAATTTGTTATACGTTCATTCTTTAATACCTTCAATTTTAAATTTTAGATTGTTTCAGTTTTCAAGTCATAATCATGTAATTTTCATCCTATGAGTTTTAAATTTAAATTTTTTAAATAATTTATTTCAATTATCAAAAATTCATTAAAAATTTGGAACTTTTCTTTTTTATATTTTTCGAATAAAAAATTTTAAATTCTTCAATGTTCAGTTTTGAAAGAATCTTAAATTTTATTGTTCAATTAGAAAATTTGGAACCCTATAATTCAACATTCTTCGATTTTGAAAATTGATTGAACCTGCATTATTAAATTGTTCCCCAAATCCTCGCTAATAACAAAGACATTAAAAATTTCTAAAATAAATTATTTATAATTACAATGTTAGAATAAGTAACCAAAAATACTTATTTTGATTTGGAAAGAACTGTGATGTTATCCAAATCTTCGCAAGTACTTATGACATTTAATTGAACTTCTCGCGATCAAAAGCGACACGCGTGGATTCAGCCTAAGAAATATTGCACTGAAAATCAATTTTAAAAATCGTTCGAATTTTAATTTTAAGTACTGATACTTTGAGAGAATTTGAAGGTGCATCTTTCTTTCCTCTTGGAAAAATTTGTAAGTTTTGTAGTTTTTGAATTAATTGGTAAGAAGTAGATTTTTCGAATACAAAAAATTTCAATCTTTTTTCACTTCAACTCGCGCTAACTTAGCCAATTTACAGAACTTCTTGATTTTAGTAGTACTGAATTACGTGTTTAAGTCTTCTAAAATTATTTGAGGAAGAAAAACGTAAATGTTTTAATAAACAAAAATGTTGTTAATTTTTTTTTTTTGAGTCTTGATCGAGTTTATCGAGCGAATTCAAACAACGGAAAACTTCCAGTAAGGTAGTTGTTGACTAAGGTCGAGAAATGTGAAGATTTTCTGCAGGATTTTGAAAAAAGTTTCAAATGCAAAATGCGAAAGCCAAAAACTTCCAAATTAGTCAAGCGTTCGTTTAAAATTTTTTTCCTGCTGGAAAAGTATATTTTATGGCAATTACAAATTGCAAAATCCAACCTCTTTTTCTTTTAAGCCAACGTTGGAATTAGAATAAATTTCGAAGTCCTCCACCTTGAATTGGATTAAAAGTGGCCAAAGTGAAGGATGTGAAAAGTCTATAATTATTTAAGCGCTGAAGGAAAAAAAATCGAAAAGTATTTTTTAAAAGTAACGAATCCGAGTCGAAAATGATTGAATGTAGTTTTTAATAAATTATTATTTTAGTAATTTATTGTTTAAAATGTCTAATAAATTAATTAATTTAATGATAATATCTTTAGTTTTTTTTCGGTATTCGACTTGACCTTCATATTGTCCGCTGCAACACATTCGTAGTCGAGGAGGCACCTGCATTAGGGCAGCTTCAAGATTGCCGCTTGCTATTTAAAACGTTCATAATTTTTGAACCATTAATCCGATTGAGCTAAAACTTTGCAGAAAACTTCTTTGAACCATAATCACTTAATGAACTTAAACACGTAATTTAGTATTAATAAAGTCGAAAAATTATGAAAATTGGTCAAGTTAGCGCGAGTTGAAGTATAAGATTGAAATTTTTTGTTCTCGAAAAATCTACTTCTTACCAATCACTCCAAAAACTACAAAACGTACAAATTTTTGCAAGAGAAAGAAAAGATGCGTTTTAAATTCTTTACAAGTATAAGTTCTTAAAATTAAAATTCGAACGATTCTTAAAATTGACTTTCAGGACAATACTTCTCAGACTGAATCGACGCGTATCCCCTTTTGATCGCGAGAGGTTCAATTACTATTATATTTTTCATTTATTGTAAATTTTAGAATCAATAATTCAGTGTTAAGATCTGCCATTGTATGCCAGAAAGTTTGAATCAATTTTCAGTTAATTGTGTTTATTTTTATTGCATCTCAAAGCAAAACTTTCATCAATAATCTCAAACAAATATAATATCATTCAAATAAATATTTAATTTAGATCAATGTTCATTATTTGTCGTTGGAATTCAAATCCTTCCAAATTCTCTGCATAAATCAGGAACAATCAATTCCTCAATCTATTCTATAACAATCCAGTCAAATTAGCGTTTCTGTTGGAACAAAATCTAAACAGTAATTTTTTTGCTTAAAATGTTTGGATGGACGTTCTAGTGAAATATTGAAACCCTGGGCTCTGTCAGACCGTTGCGTATATTATTAATTAACAATAAAGTCAAAATTGAAACGATATTTTAAAACGTTTGCTTGAATTGCTGCTTCCGGTTAAGAAATAGGTAAAGAGTGCATAGGACTTGATTTCCATGGTATACAAAAATCTTTAAACTAATTTCTGTTTGAACTCTTTGCGACTAATAGTTTACGAGATATTAATTTGTTAGTTAAGAGTAGCATGTTTTCGGAGAAGCCTGCGTTTTAATGAATTCTCATTGTTTTAAAAAATAATCCGGTCAGATTTCTCTTGTTAGATCCTTGAATTGGAAGGTTGAAAGGTTTGAAAACAATTTTTCTGGAATTCGAAGTCCCAAAATATCCGGGTGTAGAGAGGGAAGATTTTTTTTAAACAATAAAATTTTTCGCGAAGAAATTCTGTGGAAAATTCACTTTGTGAATCACCTAGGGTTTGGCTATACTTCAGGGGAAAAACTTTTCAGATTTACACAAGAATATTTACATTTTGATTCACAAATTGTTATAAACGTTTTTTTTTACATATTCACAGTTATATGAAAAATAGAACAAAATTGGGTATAACCGTTGGGAAAGGAGGATGACAATTATTTTTCCCACAATCAATCTTCTAGGTGCAAAAGTTTAGTTGCGAAAAAAGTTAATTAAAAATTTTTCAGAACTGTACCAAATCTTAATAGGATTTTTTTCCAGTTTGGGAATATTGTGTAGACTTGAAAGTTTGAAATGACATAATTTCATGCGTCCAACAGTTTATATAACGGGTCATTCACAAAATACGTGATACATATTTCAGGAATTTTGTACTCCCTCCCCACTGCTTGATACGTTTTGCATTGTTCTTAACGTGGAGAATGATACTTTCATAGACCCCCCCTTGCCTGTAAGTGTCACGTATTTTGTGAATAAACCTTAATTGTTATAAACAATTTATTCAAAAAGATACTCCAGTGTATTAGTTTGTTGTATAAAAAAATTATTTGGGTAGTCCTATAGACGTAGCAGAGAAGTTAATATTGTAAATTGTCATGAAAGCATTTGATCAAATGACGATTTTTTATGAAAAAATATCTAATTTTTCAATTGCTTCAACAGTTTGTTTGAATATATGAGTTATGGAAAAACTGATTACTCTATTCGATTCTACGGAAAAAATTACGTATAGTCCATGTAGTGGGTCAGTTTTTTCTCAACCCAATTTGTTATGTAGCATGAATAAACAATTGTATAGTACGACACGCGGATCAGTATTATTTATTTATACTATATAACAAAGTAGGCGGATAAAAAAATTATTTAACATCTGGTCTCTATGTAATTTTTTTCGTAAAATCGAATCGCTTAATCAGTTTTTCATTTACTCACATACTTACACAATTAAAAAATCAGATTATTTTTCATGAAAAATCATCCTTCTCCAATGGTTGTAAATAATTTTTTTCAAATTTTTGTGACTACTATAAGTATGATAAACAATTAATGTTTAAAACAATTTGTTATTCAAATTGTAAACATTTTTGTGTTAATTTAAAAAAAAACCTTCCTCCCCCCTCCACTCAGCCATTTTTGAATATCGAATTCCAGAAAAAATGTTTCTGAATACCTTCAGTCCTCTACTTTAAGGAACTAAGAACAGAAATCCGATCGAAGTATTTTTTATACCAATGAAAATTTATTAAAACGCAGGCTTCTCTGGAAACACGCTATTCTCAATTAACAAATTAATATCTCGTAAACTATTAGCTGCAAAGAATTCAAATAGGAATCATTTTAAGGTTTTTTAAAGATGTCCTACAAATAGTGTCCTATGAACTTTTTACCTATCTATTAACCGGAAGAAACAATTTAAGCAAACTTGTTAAAAAATCGTTTCAATTTTTACTTTATTGTTGAGTAACAATATAGTCAACGGTCTGACAGAGCTCAGAGTTATAGTATTTTATTAGATGGTCCACCGAAAAATTTTAAGCAAAAAAAATTGCTGTATATATTTTGTTCCAGCAAATGGTCTTTTTTCGTCTAATTTGACTGGACTATGTAAGAAAAATCACTAATTCAATTTGGAGTTCAGAAAATTTCTTTCACAATCGATACTTTTTGTTAACGAAGTACAAAATACATAAAGAATGAGCTTGTCTCACTTCAGTTTTTTTTTTCTTTCAGATGGCCCCTTTTGAGAAAAGCCTACGAAATGTATGAAAAGCACGAAACCAAAATAAAAAATTGGTTACGAGAAATACAGGCGAGTATAGAGACGAGGAAAGAACTGATGCGACGTTTGTCTGAAATGTCAACCAAAAACTACAGAAAGCAGGAGCTTTCTCATTCAGAATTAAAGGATTTTGATCCGGTCTTCCGTCCAGATGAGGGGTCGCATCCCCTCGCTTATCATTTCTGCGTTGACGAGCTCACTGGCTTGATGAAAAAATCAGACTTGTGAGATCTTTGTTCCTATCCATTATTTAGAAGTTTCCGAGGGGTTGACCACTTGCCTTTGAGTGTATACCAGATTTCAAGATTTCAAAGATTGTGCAAATATTTCAATGATTTCACCTTATTTCACAAAGACTGCGAAAATTTAAAAATATTCCAATGATTTCAAAGATTTCCAAAAAAAATTTCAAATATTTGGGGCACTCCATGACCAGTTTCATATGAAATCAGTCAGTTTGACCCTGCCGATGTCACAAAATTGTTTTGGGATCAAATATATTGTTTTCAAAGTAAGATATGAGAAACGAATTTTTTGTTTTTTACCAAAAAAAATTTCTCATGAACTTAAAACTCCTTAAATATTTAGGTAAATTATGTAAAAATTAACGAAAATTTTCTCTAAAATGTTGTATCTTGGGAACAAGTTGGCATAATTTAATTTTTTTTGTAGAAGCTTAAGTACGATCTACACTTTTTCAAATCGTAGAAAAACATTCAACAAATTTTGAAAATGACTAAATTGGCTTACATTTTTCGAAAAAAGTAAAAAGTAAATTTTCTCAAAAAAGCCACTTTGGATTTTTTCTTGATTTTTTTTAGATTCAGTGTAATATAAGCGATATTTCCTGTGAGTTTTGTCCTCGCTAAACTATTCTTTCATATAGAAAAACTTGTTTTTTCATAATATAAAATAAGTTTTTCAAAGTATCAATTATTTTTTTAAACATTCATAGTCTTATGTCTTAAAGAAGCTAAAGTCATATCTATTTACAGAATATATAGTTACAGAATTGACAAATATCAGATCTTTCAGAATTTAAATAAGGAAAATGTTGAAACTATGATTTTTGCTGTTCTGTTTTGATTAATTTTACTTCTTACTTTACTTGTTTTGCCGTTTCTGCTTTCTTTTATTCTCTGTAAAATTTATCAAAATATAACAGCAAAAATCACAATTTTGTCATTTTTAAAATTTAAACTTTAAAAGATCTGATGTTTATAAATTCTGTAATTGTATATTTTATGAATAGATATGATTTAAGCTTCTTTAAGGCATAAAACTATGAATGTTTAAAAAAAAGAATTGATATTTTGAAAAAAATGTATATTGTAAAATACTAATTTTTTCTATATGATCTGATATTTATGAATTTTGTAACTGTATATTCTATGAATATATATGATTTTAGCTTCTTTAAGACAAAATTATGAATGTTTAAAAAAATAATTGCTACTATGGAAAATTTATTTTACATGATAAGAAAATAAGTATTTCATATGAAAGAATAAGTTAGCGAACACCAAACTCACAGGATATCTTCTCATGTTACACTGAATCTAAACAAAAATCAAGAAAAAAATCGTATCACAATTTATCTAAATATTCAAGTAGTAGTAAAAAACAAAAAATACGTGTCACATATCTTACCTTGGAAAACAATTTATTTTAGCTCCAAACAATTCCGTGACATCAGCAGACTCAGACTACCCGATTTCACATGAAATCGCTCCCATGCCATAAGCAAAACTAAAGTCATCGATTTTTCTTATTTTTTTTTGTGTTTAGGGCACTAAAAATTAGTGCCAAACGATGTTTCAAAATTCTAAATTTTTCAAAAGTTATCTACAATTAAAGATGTAGGATTTTTTTCTAAGATTTTTTATCTCTGTATCTATTGATCTTAAATAATGACCTCATACAAACTTATGCAGAAAAGATTGAATTTAAAGAAAAATTCAAGAAAACTGACAAATTGTACATTGTCAATTGTTCATTTAAAAAACAGTGTTTAATTATCGTTGTTGAACCTGAAGATCATCGATTTATTTTGATAGCAATAGTTAAAGCCTTCTTAGGTTGACAATAAAACATAAAAGTTGTGCTTTTTGTTATTTTTGAGAACAAAAATTTTCAAAACTTCTACTCCACACGCGTTGTACTGACAATGGGAAGAAACCCTCATAGATCACCGATTTTTATGAGAATAAAATAGGTGAAAGTACATCGAAATCTATTAGGTACGTATTTTTTAGCTGTCATTGGGCAATTGTTTATGAGATATTAACAATAAACCAATTTCATAACTAAATGGACGATTTAGACAAATTTCATTATGTAAACATTATTTGTTTACATAAAGTTATTGCTAGACTCACGCTGAATAGTTTCTAGTCAAAGGGAACTAACGCTGAACAATACCTATCATTTTTATAAACAAGGATTTTAAACAAATGCATAATTTAGCCATTTTTCTTCATAAAAGAACAGTGTTTTTGTGCAAAACAGTAATAATAAACTCTTCGGGCGTGAATCATAGTTAAATTAAACCATCATTTCACAACATTTATTACTTTTATAAATATTATGAAAAAAATTAATATTTTAGCTCTTTTTTAACCTAAGAGCACGATTCGTTCACCGAGAAGTATTACTAAACACGTTCTACATTACCTTTGGCTATATTGAACCAATATTTAACAATGTCTAATTTTATAAACATTTATTATAAACTATAATATTTTAAACACTAGGATCACTAGAACTAGGGTCCCTCTACGGAGAGTCTGCTTAATGTTGTAAAGCCATCAACTGCCACCAATCATATTTCGAAAGGGAGACGCCATTTTCTCACCAAAAAAACTTCAAACCATCTGATTAAATAATATTTGTTTATAATAAATGTTAATAAAAATTAAAGAAATTGCTGAATACTGGTTTCATTAAATTAAATATAATGTCGAACGTGTTTAATTATACTTTTATGGGAAGAATTGGCGCTTCTAGATTGAAAAAGTGATAAATTGTGCATTCGTTTATAAAGAATGTTTTCAAAAATCAATAATATTGAGTACTGGAACAATTTAACCTAACGTAATGCCCAACGCGTCTAGTAATACTTTTTTCATGAAGAAACGGTGTTTTTATGTTGAAAACCGGATAAAATGTTCATTTGTTTATAATAAATATTCATAAAAAAGTAAACGTTGTTAAATGCTGGTTTAATTTAGCGAAGAATAGAACTAAGAATAACACTGGGAGTCTGTTAATACTTTCTTGCAAAAAAACTGTGCTTCTTTGATGAAAAATATCTACATTCAGCATTTGTTTATGATAAATTTTTATAAAAATGACAGGTATTGTTCAGTGTTAGTTCGTTTTGACTAGAGAAACTATTCAGCATGTATGTTGCAATATTTTTACGTGAAAGAATAATGTTGACACAATGAAAGTTGTCGAAATTTTGCATTTATTTATCAAATTTGTTCATTATTAATATCTTATAAAGAATTGCCCAATTGCAGCTAAAAAGCAATTACCTAATGGATTTCGATGTACCTTCACCTATTAGAGTCTCATCAAAATCGGTGATCCACGAGGGTGGTCCTCCACTTGCCAGTACAGCGCGTCGAGAGTAACTGTGAAAAAAATTTTCTCGAAAATAACAAAAAACACAACTTTTATATCTTAATGGCAACTTGAGAAGGCTTGAAGTATTATTAAAAATATCGATGATCTTCGGGTTGATAAGTTCGTATAAGAACTTTATTTAAGATCAATAGATGGGTGAAGATCAAAAAGTTGAAATTATTAAATTAAAAGCTTTGTTTTTAGAAGTGTTTCAGAACAGTATGAAACCTTTTTTTCAAAAAATCAGCAAAATCGATGACAATAGCTACTAAAGTTTCAAGATTTCAAAGATTTCACACAAATTTTAATGATTTCACAAACATTTCACAAAGGCTTGTTCATTAGATTTCAAGAATGATCAACCCTTCGGAAGTTTCAGAACAAAATCTAAAAGAAATTTACAGCAAATATTATTCTTATTGATTCCTGTTGCAGGAATAGTAATTTAACTCACAAATACTACGCCCGCAAGGTAATTCGCTACATGAGGCAACATTGTTTAACGGAGGAGTGGCAGAGATTTACGAGCTTGCCACCGAGCGAACAAATATTGGAACGCGGTGCGGTTCTTGTCGCCCAGTGGAGTCAGCCAGAGAAGCACGTTAACTATTCCTGCGTGTCCTCCCAACTGGACGATATAGCTGAGCAGACAAAAACTCTCTTAAAAGCGCAGCACCCTACTCATCCCCTATTTTCCCTTCCGACTGAACAGTTTCGACTTTGGAGGGCAAAAAATATCGACGACAACCAATGGTCTGGTACCAGGACGATGCAGGTTATAGCGGCTCTTCGAGAAATAATGTTCAACAGACTCGGATTTCAGGGAGATAGTGAAATGTACTGTTCTTCGGAGATGTATTACTCCTCGGAGAATTCATTTATAGATCAAGTTTTAGAGAGGAAGAATGGCATACCAATTACTATCGCGATTATCTTCGAGAGCGTTGCGAGGAGGGTTGGTGTCAGGTGTGAACCTGTTAGTTCACCTGCACACTTCTTCCTCAGGTGGAAAGAAAAATAGTAAGTTTGAAATATGAGGGAGGAAAACAGGCGTTTTTTGCCAAGCTTGATATTTGCAGAACGAGTCGTAGGGCGAGGGCACCGAGACCGAAGACGAGTTCTGCAAAAATCGCGCTCGACAAAAAACGCCTGTTGTCCGATGTGCAAACAATACTTAGTAACAGGGGAAAAAGCTGAGAAACCAGCGTTTTTCATGCATGTGTTGAAGAAAAAATAAGTTTACGACAATTAAAGCGTATCTCTTAATCTCTTTTCTCAAAATGCATCTTTATCTTTTGTAGCAACGTGCCAGAGTCAGAAGATGTAGAAATTTTTTACATCGACGTATTTACTGGTCAATTTTTAACGAAAAATAATTGCCCACGTATTGGAAGGCTGTCTATGTATCCTATGGAATGTTATAATTCTCTCAGCGCGGCGACTGCAGTCGAGGTTTGTCTATTTTCAGTTTACTGCATTTTATTATAAATAAAACAGGGCACGCTTAAGCCTAATAAACAGTAAGAAATGGATTGCATGACCGACATAAGACTTAACTTCTCTCTCTAAGAGGATATATTGGATAATAATTCATTTACTTTTAAGAATTGAATGAGGTAAAGTTATAGAGAATCATTTTCCCGATAAAATAAGCTATCATTCACTGATTTTAAAAAATTTGGTAAGAAGCGATAAGAAAAAGTTCAGTCAAAATTAAAATTTTGGAAATAAATAATTTTTGTATGTTTCAAATTTTTTCATGAAAAATAATCTTTTCTCTTTCATACGATACCATCAATATTGCAATTCTTGAAAGTACATATAATTAAAAATTTTTTCTCGAGACCAGTTTTTTCGTGTTCATAATATCTGAAATTTGTAAAATTTTAGAGATTAATTGTAAAATTGTTTAATTTTCAAGACTTGAATTTGAAAATTTTAATTTTGAATTGCAAAATTTTCCATTTCAATAACAATGGTCAGTTGAACGCTTTAAGATTTCAAAAATTTATTTCAAATTGAAAGCCTTAATAGTAAACTTTAGTAATCTGAATATTTACAGATTCAATAATTTTGAATTCAAGTATTAAAAATTGGTTAGTTTTAAATTAAACATAAAAATTGCTTTTTTAAGATTTTGAAATTAAAACCTTTAAAATTATGCAAATTTATTTCAAATTAAAACCTGAATCGTTGAACAATTCTAAGTTTGAAGTGTTTAATACTGAATAATTTTGAAATTTAAACCTTTCGATATGGAGGAACTTTGAAAAAAATCCTTTTAATTCTTTAACTATTATTATTTCAGGACGATAAAAGTTGAATAATTTCATATTAGTACTAAGAAAATTAGACATTTGTAGATAAGGATCGCTTGAAATTGAACAAATGTGAATTTAAATGTTCAAAATGATACAAATTAAGAACTAAATCTTTCATAGTTAAATAATTATTAATTGAACACGCTAAAAATTTTATAATTTCAGTTAGGTACTTTATAAATTGGACAATTTTAAACTAATAATTGTTTGAAATTGTATAATTTTGGATTGAATCAGTTCAAATTTGAAAATTCAACATGGTTTTGTTTGAGGTTTGGTTGAAATTTATATATCCTGCAAAATTGTGCACTTTAATAATTAAAGCCTTTTAATGCTTGAATATTCAAAATCAAATAGATTACGATTTTCGAGAATAAACGATTCCAAATTAAAAGCGCTTGAAGTTTTATAATCTTTAATTGATGCATGAAGAACTGGCTGGTTTAAAATTAAAATTGTATAATGTCCAATTGAAAGCCTTAAAATTATATTTAGTTAATGTCATGTCGTTTAAAATTGAATAATTATTCTAGATTGAAAATTTATAAATGAGACAATTTCCAATTTCAGTCGCTTAATCTTGTACAATTTCAAAGAATTTTTTGTGTTTTTTGAATTTGTTGAATTTTAATTACCCAAAACGTAGAATTTTTTATTTTTGCAAATTTTAATTCTAAATAAAGTTTTGAAAATATTCAATTTAAAATTTTCCTGTTTGAGGGCCTCAAAATAAAAATTATCTAATTTTTTTTGACTTATGCTTTGAAATTGTATAGTTATAAATGGTTTTCATTTGGAAATTGTCTTATTTTAAAAGATTTGAATTTGAATTTATTAAAATCACAATTTGCACTTTACAATTTAGAATTATTAATCTGAAAATACTAAATATTAAAACCATTGAACTTCATACACTTCTAATTTGAACTTGTAAATTACTGAACGTTTGATTTTGAAATTGTTCAATTTTAAGTGTTTGATTTTCAAAACGAATTCAAACGCTTAAAATTGAGAAGACTTGGAAGACCTGAAAAAGTCATGAATTTGGGAAAAAATTCTAGATAAGTTGGAAAAGTCATGGAATTTTGATAAAGTGACTGGAACTTTTTTAGTCGCACTTGCTTCTAAGTCTTAAAAATTATTTTAGTGCTTTACGCCTAATGTTTAATTTCCGAACTGATTTTTTGACTATTAAAAATAATATGATTATAATTATATGTAGACTTTTTAGAAAAATTATATTAAAATTAATGAGAATTGTTCAGAATTCAATAATTGTTGAAAAGCCCTTTGCATTTTAATTAATTAATAATTGTGCAAAAAATTGTTCGTAAATTACTCTGCAATCAGTAAAATGTGTACAAATTGAATTGAATTGACTGCATTTTTTCAAAAGTAGACCTGGAAAAACTGAAAAAGTCATGAAATGTTGAAACCGGACTTCTGTATTAACCCTGTAAATGCACTTCTTATCTCATTTATTTGTTAGATTTGAATCATTTTTATTTTAAAGTAGTTGTACTAGATGAATTAATAGAGTTATTGTAGATATAATAAATATTAATTGTTATCTTTTTTCATTGAAGGTAGTACAAAGGATGGCAAATAATCTTGAAGTGGCAGCGAGGCAATGCACATATTTAAACGGCAGAGCAGCTCGTTTGCGATCCGCTTTAGAACTTATGCACATGGTCAGACCCTTTGACAATGCCACAATTTTGGATCTGGCTCGGTTTTACATGTTGCACCAAATGGACTTAGCAAAATTAGTAGATGTTTTGAATCGAATACAAGAGGTATACTCCAAAAAGTGTATACATAACAAAAAGATTTCAAGTTCGATCTAAATTTTTCAATATGAAATTTTTAGACAAAGTTAAATATTAATTGAGAATACTTTTTTTCAGGGTTCGGAGCTTTCCTCAAGAGGGCCAGCTTGCAGTATTTTAAGAATGTTACAAGATTACGAAAATCACATGAACGTCGTGCGAGAAGTATATAAAAATATTTACAATATTTTGTAGACAATAATGCAAATATTTACAATATTTCTTATTTACGAAAATCAATACTCAATTACTTACTGTATATCGTACATGTTATAAAGAATATAAACGACTATAAGATTAATTAAGATTAAAATAATAATAATAAAAACTTATTTTGTTTTAGGAAGTAGTCGAAATAAAGAGGAGAAAACCGGAAGTTAAATTTGCAGTAGGGATGATAATGAAGCACCGTAGGTATGAATATATGTGCGTTATAACAGGATGGGATTCACGATGTGAGGCCTCGCTAGAGTGGATGAACGAAATGGGAGTTGAGGAATTATCCGGCGGTTCTCATCAACCGTTTTACAACGTCTTTGCTGATGATGGTTCTTCTCGTTACGTGGCGCAAGGTAAGAAAACAAATATATATTAGAAGCCTACTAATTTGAACAAGTTTACTTCAAAATTTTAAAAGAACTTTAAAATTAGACACCTTCAAAATAAAAACATTCCAATTTGTATCATTTCAAAGCAGTAGCTTTTAAGATTCAATACATTAGAATTCAAACCTCAAAATGATAATCACTTATAATCTTCTTTTTTTCAAATTGAATGCCACTTCAAGACAGCTTTCAAACTTGAAGAATTTTAATACTAACCTTTTAAAACTGAAAAATTATCAATTTTAAATCTATTAATTTGAACATTTGCGAACTTGGAACTGTTGAATACACCTTCATGTGAAGAGTGAATACTTTACAGTTTAGAATTGTATGCAATATGTTGTCAAATTTTGTTTACAATCCTATATTTTCTTTACCCTCATTTCGCTCATTCATACAACTAAATCTTTTATATAGTAACTTCATGTAATGTGAAACGATGTATTATATGGTAATGGGTCGTTGCCAAAACGTTTTGAAAATTAAGTCCCGGCCGTTTAACCCATTTTCATGATTTAGTAGATTTTTTTTTTTGAATGATACTAGAATAAAGTACTTACATTAAATAAGTTTTTAGCAAAGTTTCAAGTTTTTATTTGCTTTTTTCGAAATGGGAAATTAAAATATAGCTCAAATTTCCACTCGGTGATATGTCCCCAAATACAAATTCGCACACAACAATTGAGAAATTAATGACAAAGAAATTGTGTGAATAATTTATAATTATGTGAATCATTTGTATTAAGTTGATGAATCTAAATATTAAGGATAGAGGTAAATATTTTAGTTTTATAGGTGCTTAATTAGGCTTAAAAACCTATCTCCGAAGTTTTCTTTCTACTCTGTAACAATCATATTTTGGGATAGAACTCGGAAAAAAAGTCACTTTAAAAAATCTCAAAAATAAAAAAACCATTTATTTGATTCCTGTGTAACTGTTCACATAAGTACAAGAATGTTAATTGTTAGGAAGTGAACAAAATTTTTCAAAATATGCATTGTATGATTTTCGTGTTATCGAATTCGGTGACTTTTCTAATAATTTAGAAATCATTTTTCAGAAATTAAATAAGAAGGAAATTGAAAACGTGCATAGTGAATACACTGCCAAATAAAGCGCGAAATAGTATATATTTTTTTTTGGATTTACATAAATCCGCTTGTATTAACAGAAAATGCAAATAAGCATCATTTTTGTTATAAAATTTATCTACACTACAAATATGATTATTTCGACCCTGAAATTAGTGACTTAGTTCTATTTTTGGTGTGAAATAAATAACAGAAATACTTCAGTTAATTTTTTAAAGTTCCATTTTTAAAAAAAGTCAACTGTTTGGCAACGACCGTAGTGAATATTTTAAAATATCTCTGACATAATTGATAAATGCTGACAGGTTTTTAATCGGTTAACATTTGTTGTAAGAGTTTTTTACGTTTGATAGTTTACGAAAACGTCTGATAGTTTACGAAAAGAATCTTTTTCTTTTGTAAATTATCAAATTTTAATGCTGAATGAATGTTGTACCTGGATTATTTATCCCTGAAAGTTGGTTCAGAAAGAATAAAGTATTTTTTTTATGAATTTGAAATGCAGGGTGAGTAGTGGCCACAAAAAGTCCCAGTCATTTCCGAACTTCATGACCAGCAGTCACCCTGAGTGAGAAAAATTAGTTTTGAATTTAAATTTTATGGAGATGAATATGGAAAGTTCGAGTGCTGTCAAGAAAAATTAAAAAATACATCCAAAAATGATATCTAATAATTTTCTTCCGTTTATTTTTTTTTAGAAAATTTACTATTGTCGTCAACACCTCAATGGGTCAACAACTTTGAAATCGGCAGGTATTTCTGCGAGTTTAACGGATCTCACTACACGCCAAATGCAGAAAAAGCTGCGGAATATCCAGAGGATGCAGAAGTTCGAAACAATTTAATAACCACCTAATCCTAATACAAAATAAGTTTCAATCTTATCTTCTAAAGTCTAAAGTACAAGGAGTCCGAAGTTTGCACTTTTAATCTTATTTAATTTCCACTCCACATTTTTAGTCGTCACTCACACTCAGGTTGCGTGTATAACGTGGCTGAAAGCTAAACTAAATTCTCGAAAATTGTGTGTACTTTCGAGAAAGAGATTTTTCAAAAATAATTTTGACAAAACGGAGTATAAAAGCAAACTTTTGTACAGAGTAGAGTTGTTACCCAAGTTTCTGTATCCATATTGATATCACAAAGTTACAATGTATATAGCTTGTTTTTCGTTTCATGACGAAGAAAGTATTACTTTTCATTTTTAGTTTTGCGTACGCACAAGATATATGGATCGGAAATCTATACGGCGCTGCAGTGGACTGACCTGGCTGCGTGCGTCCTTTATTTTATTTTTCCAGCCAGATCAAAGAAGGATGGAAAAAATAAAATGGACGTAGCTAAGTCAGTCGAGTGCAACGCCGCCTAGATTTCCGATCTCAATACATTATTGGTATTGCACAATGTTAAATACTTTATCTTATCATACATAATGTTTGATATTTTATTGAGATTTTGTAAAGAATAAACTTTTTATTTTATACAGGAAATATATATTTTTGCATCAGATTCAGCGAAATAGTAGAAATGCGTTTAATTCAGTTTTAGTTATTAGACGAAATTATACTTTAGATAGATTTCAGTTTTTCTTTCGTTCGTACCTCCAATTGCAATAAAAATATGATTGAAGAAAAGAGTACGTGGTTACAGTATTATTAAAAATGATCTAAATAGTTTCAGATAAAAATAAAATGCTCAAATATAAAAAATCTGTTTAAAAAGTATCGATTTTTAAAGTTCCAGATCGCACTCTAATCTTCTTAATAAAAAGTTGATAAAGATCATTACAGAAGAAAGAGTTAAGCCAAAAACAAAAATAAATTTTACAAAACATTAACACTTCGTACTGAAAACCGAATACTTTGTAAACTCTTAAGGCAGCTCTAAAATAAATTTGACCGGCGAAAAGTATTAAGCGGCGATTCGCTGGGAATGTTTACGAGTAAAAGCTGTACATAATATATAATTTATTTATTCAGAATACAGTTCGAAGAGTATTATTTTTGCTACCTAAATCTACGAAATATGCCATTGTTGCCACTTCGAACAATTTCGACTTAGAGTAAGAAATATAATGAGCATTCAGACATTAATGAACGATAATAAAAAAGGACAGTACTTGACTGGAGAATCAGTTTACTTGACTTTTAGTCGTGTCGTGAAATTGTAGATATGAAGTATGAGTGAGTTCTTTTCACGTGCAAATGTAAAGCTTAACTTTTTTAAATACTGGCAGTAGATTTTGACTATTAAATAGTCTAGAAGTCGAGCTTGAAGAACTTTAGAAGGTTAAAATGCTAGCTATTAATTTTTAAATAGAAGATCTCTGATGGATTGAGTATTTACAAATGCAAGAAAATTTCGGACTTGTAGTAATGCACCGAGCAGTGGATATCACTGGGAATTCCTATTCTCCAATATCCTAAAAATTGAAGAAAACAAAAATTAATTAGTAGGTAAATTTAAATATTTAGAGGAACTTTTGGAAAGTAATAGTTTTTTAGGAGTTGAATTATTTCTTAATGTTAACTCACTTATTCGGACTCGATTTGTTGGACATTTGACTGGCGGATCCTTGAGAAGATGGCTCTGAACTCTTTTTCTGACCTGGAAAAATAAAAATAAATATTTAAGATCTTCAGGGCGGTTATTGAACCGGAAAATCGGGAACACCAGGAATCTTTGGAATTTTCAGTAGAAAAACCTATCCACTTACTCTAAATATCACAAGATGTAACAAAAAATTTAATTATGGAATTTCGAAATTTTTCGATTCGTTCAGACAAATATTTTTTTTGTTCTGCAAAAAATAATTTGTCTGGTCGAATCACAAAATTTCAAATTTTCGAAATTCCGTAATTAAATTTAAAACTCCCGGACTCTTTAAAAATGCTATGAATCCAACTTAAAATTTCACCCTAGTTTTGAAACACAAATTCTAAAATCTTTTTTTTTAAGTTTCAAAGATTTGTTCATATTTCCTCTCTTTCGTTTGGACCTTTTCCACATTCGTTACAGGTTAAAACAATTTCAAGATGTTAAATCTAAGGTTTCTCATCAGTTTAAATAAAAAATAAATTAAAAAATTTAATGGCGAATATTAATTTAAAAGCCTTGAAAATGAACAATTTTAACAGAAAACGTCCATGAAATATCAAATATTGAAAAGATTGAAATTAAGCATTTTAAACTGGTAATACAATTTTTATGACTCAGTTAAATGCTTCAGTTAAATACATTTCAAGCATTTTTGTGTCAAATCATTTTAGAACTTCAAACAGAAAAAGATGTAGTTTCAAAATAAACTTTTTAAACACATTTATGGTTTAAAATTTTTTATTTTACGGTGATAACGTTAAAAATGGAATATTTCAAGTTTGAAATTGGAAATTTTATTAGTTAAACAATTTAAAAACGAAAACGATTGAAATATAAGTATTTAAAAATAATATAACTTAAAATTCAACAATTTTAAACAGAATACTTCAATACTTTTCAATTTTACACATTTTAAACAGATGGCCTTAATATTTCGACAATATTAAGTCAATTGTGGAGATATTTTAAAATTGAATACTTCGAAATTGGAACTATCTGAAATTGATTAATTTACAGATGAAAGCTCTTGAAATTGGAGAAGATGTTAGGGTTTCGAAGAAGTTTAAATGAATGTAATTCGGTCATCGTTTTAATTTTTAAAGTCTTCAAATTTAAATATATATTCCAGTTTCAAGCTTACTGATTTAAAACCGTAGAATCTTGAACGTTTTTTAAAAAATTTCATTTTTGAATGTTCAATTTCCAATTTTAAACGCTTAAAATTTAGAATTATTCTACTTTGAATACTCTGGCTTTGAGTTCAGTTATGAGTGCTTTAAATTTAAAGATTTTGGATTTGAAAATTGGAACTATTGGGAATTTTCATCTGAAGTTTAGGCGAAAGTTTTTCTTAGATGCAAGAAACTAAACCCGGAACTAAACTTTTGTGAAAGATAAAATAAAAAAGAATCTTCTACCTACTTATGCTATTATTTAAAAATGTGTTTTATATTGTATTCCAAATTTTCTCCTGTTTTGTATTATTAAAATTAGGATTCATATTTTCGAATGATACTAAAATTTATAAAATAAATTATTTCTTACTGTGCTTGTACTGATATAAAGGAGGAACCCAACTATAATTACTCGAGTGTGGAATGCACTCAACGTCCGAGTGAGGTGGTGGCCTGCACGAAGTTTGTCCATCATATCGTGGCAAAAAATTCGGTGACTTTTGTGAACAATTATTAGCTTTGTTCTCGATTGAGGAGCTTTTCCTACAATTAGAAAAAATTATTTCTTTCGTATGATTTAATTTAAAATAAACATTTATTTTTCTGTGAAGGCAAGATTCATAAATTAAGAAGTAGAGTTTTTGTACCTTAGTTTGGTGATACATGCAGCGGCTTCTTTTTGCGATAAAGGAGCGAGTTGAATTGTGTCGAGAAGTTGTTTAAACTCGAAAATTTCCGCATTTTCAGGATTTGAATTCAAATTTGTTGATGAAGCTGGAGAAGATAAACGACGCGAGGTCGAGTGTTTCGAACTCTTCTTACCATTGAGGACTACTGACAGAGAGTTAAATTATACTTTTATAGAATATTATTTTTAAACAAGGAATTGCAATTCATTAGTAAAGCAAAGAATTAAAATTCAAGTTCTCAAAACATGGCTCTCATGTTCAAACTAATATAGGGGTGTGAAGTTAACAATGCCAGCAGAACACGGTTCTCATGCTCAAACTAAAATAAGGAAGGCTTCACATCCTGTGAAGTTAATAATACCAGCAGAACATGTGGTTCGCATGTTCAAATTAAAATAGGGGAGGTGCCACATTCTGTGAAGTTAATAATACCAGCAAGCACTGTAACTTACATTTTTCGGATTTGCATATTACACTGAAAGAGAAAGAGCGATATTTTTGAAAATAGCTTATAATTAAATTAAAATACTAACCACTTGGAACGGTTAAATCCGACAACCCAGAAGTGTCTAGTTCACTCGTCCGGGCGGCACTCTTAAGAAGTAAATCTGGAAAATCTCTCTCACAATCGACGGAATTCGACCTTGTCGCGGGTTCAGATTTCGTCTGGCTGCAAGCAAGAAGCGTTCCAGCGCTTTCTGGTTGGCAAATGTTGGATAAGCCACTCGATCTCATCGCGTTGCAGATCGGCTGAGACTGACAAAGACGTGAAACAAAAGAAGACTCTTGTCTTTCAGGAAAGTTCTGTTTTCCTGGAAAAGAATCAGGCTCAGGATGCTTCTGCGAATATCCCAGTGATCCATGAGGACTAAGAGAAGTGTTGCAGTGCAAAGAACTTCTTGGGTTGTAGTGCTGCAAAGTCGGGATCGAGTTTCGAGGATCACGAGCGTCTTCCAAATGGTGTTTAAAGCAAAGTGACGTCCAGGCAGAATTTCTATCCTGCATCTCGAATAGGTGCAGTAACATTATTTCATCCTCTAAACCATCACTGCCTCGTAATCTGTTTAAATATGTTTCAAAATAATATGTTCAAACTAAAATAGGTGAGGTGTCATGTCCTGTGAAGTTCGCAATATCAGCAAGTATTGTAGCTTACATTTTGTATTAAAAATAATTAGCTAAATAAATTGAATAAACTCTTTAAAAATAATAATATAAAATATCAATAATTTAAGAAATATGATTGAAGATTAACAACCAGTAAATGAAATAAATGAAAATATTTGTAACAAACCTGCAATTTTCTCCAGCAATATCACGATTTTCCAAATACTTTCCTTTCTTGCTCGATACCCACGGAATTAGAGATTCTGCGACTTCAACGTCGTTTTCACCTGAAGAATTAAAATTCCTTACACTCTGACTGAATAAAATTATCAAAATACGCATCTGCTTTAAAGTTTACTTTTATTAAATCGTTTTACGAAATCACAGATATTATGATAAAATAATCAGTCTAGAATTTCTTTGATTGAAGATGGAGATCGGACGAAGAAGTTGGAAATGAAGATGTAAACTTTTAGATGGAATTTGGAGAGTTGGGAGTCGTGGGATTTGGAATTTCTCTTGCAACTTCATCGTCTCGTTTTTCGTTCGTTGGTTTCTCGACTTCGAGAACCTTTTCTGATTTCTGCTCTTGCCATCGGCAAATTATCGCCTCACCAATGGAAGAACAGGTTCCTAATTTTCCGGGATTAAGTTTAATGAGATTTGTGTAGGATTAAGCATTGGGGATATTTTTGGACAGGAAAAATGTTTCGGAAATTTTAGAAGTGCATTCGGAGATTAGAAACAAAAAGTTATTGTAAAAAGAAACTGTAATACCTGACATTGTTTCGTTATCAACGTCATTTTCGTCATTAGAATTATCATCCAAAAGAGTAAGGTTCGGCTCGTTATGCTCGCAATCATCCAAATAAATATCATGTTCACTTAATTCCTGGAAATTATTTGAAAATAAAATTTAGTTCTTTGAATACTCTTATTGCAAATATTGAGAGGTTCCATTTCTGATGGTGAACTTGGGAAGCTTGAAAATTTCATATATATATTACTGGGAACACTAGCGCCCTCACTGAGATAGGACAGATAGAATATTGAGATTTGTAGAATATTGTAGAATAAAATAGACGTACTCCGCTTTCACTGCTGCTGCTACTGGAAGAAATATTGTGAGCCTGTTGATTGTGAATAGAAGGTGAAGATTGCGAAGGTGATGGAGACTTGGTACCATTGAATTGAGAATCTCCAGCAGAACCAGAATTATTTTGTCCGGGCAGAGGAGAATCGACAGAACAATTAACTGCACCAGCTTGCTTTGTACTATTTTTGGATGAAATGGAGGACAAAGTTGAATTGGAAGTGATTGGTCGAATGTTTAGAAGATTTCCTGGTTCGCATAAAGACAGCAGTTGGTTCCCGTTTGGAGTCCCTGAAGGATGTACACCTGAAAGAATATTCTGCACCGATCTGAAAAGACGAATCTCTTTATAAAATTATTTTTTTCAATTAATTCGATCGCAGTATAGGTTTGCATTTCATTTTAGAAGCATTGTCGACATTTAGGAAATAAGTATACCTTGAAGAAGTATTGTTGACGGTTGGATAGTCTACGTTCTTAGTGGGACTAGATGTCAAAAACGGCTCGTCGGAAGCTTGAGACTGTTGTTGTTGCAGTGATAACGGACCTATGTTTCCTCCTGATGGACTACAAAGTATGGATCCACTGGGAACTCTTGTCGCTGAGACTGTGTTTCGGGAAATTTCTATTGCTAGTCGCTGGAGTCAGAAGATATTTTAATAAATTAAGCTCAATGATTCAGTAAATTTAGTGAAGATGTGCCTTATTTTAAATATTGTTCAATTTTAAAGAATCATACCTCTTTCAGTTCATTTATTTGCGTAGCGTATTGGTTTTGAACAGTGACTAACTGACTGATGTACCACTGTTGATCTCTGCAGCGCTGATAAAATGTTGGAGGACGCACTTGAAATCTGGAAATATTAATCTCAACATAATAAGAATATGCCAAAAACATTTAAAAAATACTACTTGATTAATAAAATTGCACTAATCTAGTGCAGGTTTCGAGGGGTTTACCACTCGACAAATGTGTATACAATTTCAATGGATTTCTTAAAGATTTAAAAGATTTTACGAAGGCTTGTACACCAGACTTAAAGAGTGATAAACCCCCATCGGCAAATTTAAATACGAAATTGTACCTTAATATAAGCGTGTCCAACTCAGTGTTCAAATAGCCTTCCGTCGCGAGTAGGTCCAACCTAAAAAATCTATTATATCCCCAGCATTCCCCGATTTCGAAATCCGAGGCGAATTCTCGGACGATATTTTTACTTGTGTCTCGAGAACCTTGGTGGATCATTTCGACTCGGTACTCATACCTTTAAATAGATTTTACAACATTTGTAAACCAAACAAATAATTCTAAGGAATTCGAATTTTGAAAACTTACTTAGAAGTTTCTGGCAATCCAGCGCTCAATTCCAAGAAAACGGACAAATAATTGCCGCGAACGACTCCATTCCCATCTGGGTAAACTTTTAGTCTCCAGCACAGTCCATTAACATGTAATGGAGCCGAATAAACAGGATCCGCTTTCAACTGTAACTGCGTGAAATTTTGCATCGCGAAAGTTGCACTGTCGTATCCTGGAACGATTTCGCTAAAAGTTGAAATAAAAAAAATTAATTGTACTACTTTATAAGATTATAAATGAAATAATTTATAGGTATTATTAATTCCAGGACTCGGACTCACTTAAGAGATCAAAAATAGTGTCAATAGTGGCATAAATTTTGAAAAAAGTAGCAAAATAGTGTCATGAGATTTTTTAAATAATGAACTTACAGACTGGAAAGCTTTTAAAAAAAGTCGCAGAAATGACATTAGTGACATAAGTCACACGAAATTACGAAATATTTTTGTTCTTCTTAACGAAGAAAATTAGAACAAACGCTATACGTATAGAAAAATACATAGAATAATAAACAATATGTAGTGACTTGAATTTTCTTGTTTATAGCATAAAATCCTATGCATTTGCACAAAAGAAATTATTTGTTAAACCTATTTTTTAAAGTTATAAGGCATACAAAAATTGAACAAAACAGTACTATAAAGAAATTCCATACTATATTGATAACTTCGCATTCTATGGAAGAGAAAAATATCATTAATGAAGAATAATCACACAAAATAAAACTAATCAAACTCTGATTTAAAGTATTTGCAAAACTCAAGGAAATCTTTCAAAATTAATTTCAACTTTACTAATTCCATTTTTAATAAGTTTCCTCCAAACACTTCATTTTGAAGTATTTTTTGATGCCACGAAGTTCTGTATATATTGAATTATTTAAAAATAAAAACTTCCAATTTCACGGACGCCCATCTATAATTATTCTTCAGTGAAAGGATTGATCCACGTCTAAAATATTTTTTTCTAAAAATTTAAACTTATCAAATTAAATTATTTTCAAATGAGGCAAGTTTATAGTCTAAATGCATTTCAAGCTTGGATTGCCTGAATTAACAAATTTTGTTCATTCAAGGGTTTCTGCAATTTGGATTAATTTTTATGTTCCAGTTTTTTTTTGTAAATTTAACGAAATGTAAAATCGAAAAATTGCAATTGTCTGTTCCGTTATTTAGTTTTAACTTCATTCTATCACCAAACTTGAATCTTTTCTATTTGAATTCTTATTAATTGGAGAGGATTTCTAGTTTAAACTGTTTTAAAAACAGAAAACTTGAAAATTTTTGATATTTATTGAATGGTGAATGCTTTTATTTAGCATTGTCTATTCTTCAAACTATATACATTCAAATCTTGTTAAAGTTGGAAATTATTTATTTCAAAATTGTACAATCCTAAGCTTTTTTAATTTTCAACGCTTCCAATTATATATTTTTTACTGTTGAAGGCAATTAAATCAAAATGCTGATTTCAAAACTCTTTTAATTTGTGATAATTAATTTTTGAACAATATTCAATTTAAAATTTATCGACAATAATTAAGGCATTCATTGGAAATTATACTTTGAAACAGTACGATTGAAATTCGAATTTGTACATTTTTTAGTATTCGAATTTGAAACTATTCTATTTTGGACGTTTTCGACATGAGTCCGAGCCCTGTAATTCATATTCTGAAATTACCTATGGAAATCTGCCGGAACTGGAGCAGTTACGAAACTAGTCATAGGTTTCTTCCGAACCTGGTGAATCATTCGAGAAAGCTCTGAACTTTTGACTATCAGTTCAGATCGCGTGCAGGTGTGAAGCTGATGTTCGACTTCCTGCAACAAGGCTTCAAGTTGTTCAGTCTCAAGAGTAAGAGAATTCTTCTGACCCATCAGAGTCAGCAATTTAGCTTTCAGTTGAGAATCTAGTCTCGCTATCATCAGCTCCACAGCGTTTCTGATCTCGCGGACTCTTTCGTCTTTCGCTGCCCTCACAGATTCCACGTTGCGTTCCTTTTTTATTATAAGAAAGAGCCAAATTATTATTGAGTGCCTATTTCTGCCTGTTCAATTAACTGGGAACTAGGCTGGACACCCAAAACTCAGAGCAGATGTCGCCACTCCTTTTGGTTCCTCAGGACGCATGTTTTCTGTAATTTTGTACTGTTCATTGTGATCAGGATGATCAGCTATTGGCTAAACTTGATGCATGCGTGGAAAAATTAACTTCACTACGCATGCTAGAAAACGTGCACTCTAAGAAGCCAAAAGGAGTGGTGATATCTGCTCTGAGTTTTGATTTTGAGTGTCCAGCCCAACTGATTTCAAAATTTGAAACGAGTGAACCTTTTATTCCGCTAGGGGTTTGCACTGATCCAGCTAATCTTGAAAATACATACCACTTCTTGAACTAGACTTATAAGTTCCATCAGCCTTCGCTTGAGTTGTCCAACTTCTGTCTTGATTTGAGACACATGCTGCTCGTACACTTCTTCCAAAGGTTTGAATGTGTGACCGGAATGAGTGCCGCCCCATAAAGCACACTGATGACAAATGCACCGCCGACAAGTCCAACAGTAGACCGAGAGTTTCTCGCGATGGGTAGTACACCTTTATCATTAATATTAAAATTCAGTGCTAGAAAAGTAATCCATCTTAGTGTTTTGTCGTTTGAATGATCCGATTTGCGAATTTGTAATAAATTGTAATAACAGGGCGTCTACTAAATTCCTGGAAAAAAATTCCCTGAAAATTCCAGGTTTTTCCAAGTATTTCTAGATATTTCCAGGTATAATTTTTCTTAATAAGGAGCCATTCACGTATTAAGTACTGCACTTTGTAATGCAATCGACCCTACACCCTTTCAAACTCAAAGCATTACATAATACTTGAATAACCCAAATTTATGATCCCCTTGTGAATGGTTAAATTTTACGCACTTTTATTTTTACTTTTATTTATTAAGTATTATTTTTGGCTTGAAATTTCAACAGTTTGGTAGCAAGTTTAACTATTTGGTTGGAAATTCGGTTTTTTGTTGTGAATTCGTATTTTCGGGCTGAAAATTTAACTCTTTTGTTGAAAATTCGTCTTTTTGGTTTAAAAATTCATCTTCTTTTAGTAGAAATTTCATCTTTTTTATTAGAATGCAAATTTTTGGGAGAAAATTAATCTGTTTTGGTTGAGGATCCAAGCACCTTATTGAAAATTCATCTATTTGGTTTAAAATTCAAATATTTGGTTGAGAATTAACTTTTTTGTTGAAGATCCACATTTTCGGTTTGAAAATTCGTTCTTTTGCTCTAAAAATGTATCTCTTTTGGTAAAAATTTAATCTTTCGTTTAATTTAATTGATTAATGCGTTTAATTGAAGAAGTTTCGACAAATGATTATAGGATATTCACAAACATATTAATTATCACCATCGAATGACCAGATAAATTAATACTAAAAACATAATTAATCAGTTCTTAAATTTGTTTCTAAAGAACATGAATTTGAATGATAATTGAAACAAATTTTTATTTTATCTTCATGCTTAAGATTCAGTGCATATTAAACATATTAATACTTTAAATAAAATATATTTTCCTGAGAATAGTGAAAAAGATACAAAGAAGTTTGATTTAAATCAGTATAAATACAGCACTATGAAAGTTATTTTTGAGAATAAATTATCATTGTTATTCAAGTTTATATTACAATTAAAGAAAAATTCTAGCACGCTCGAAAAAATTCCCTGACATTTCCAAGATTTTCCAGGTATAGAATAATTTCCTGACAATTCCAGGTTTTCCAGGTGAGTAGACACCCTGAATAAATTGATGTGTGCCCAGTAGGATAGGTCGAAAAAGCAAATTTTTTAAATTTCAAAAATCCACGGGGCCTAAAAGTTTGTATATGCTACAAGTAGTTTATTCTAAAAATTTGAATCCCATAAAAAACATGTTTTTTAGAAAAAGCAAAAATGAAAGATTTAATCATTGTTTTCTCTTTTCTTCTGTTTTTTACTTCTCTGCCAACAAAAAGAATATGACGAAGACCACAAAACATTCAATCCTGACTTGTAAATAACACAATCATATTTATGACGGCTTTTTACTAATTTCATTATTTTAATTAAATAAATATATATTAAATAAAGCCATACTATTGCAAAGTACACACCTTTGTGGCAAGAAAGTTTTCAGAGAATTAAAAAACAGAAAAACTTTTTTAGTTTGTTGGTCTTATTTTAAATGCTATGTCTTGCTGAAGAACATGTAATTTTGTCAGACTTTTAGTACTATTTTAATGGATTTTAAGGGTGTTCAAAACGAATGAAAATAAAATTTGTATACGTTTTTGGTCAGTTTTAGTGGAATTATGTAGTCTTGACAACTAATTTCTTCATTTTTATCATTGAGGATATGTTGGCAATAATGTAGACTACAAATCCTAGTAGGCAAGAATCATCAAAATTTATAAATGTATCAGTAATAAAACAAATTTGGCGCTCTTCGCTGTTTGAAACTTCAATACGCTTGCAATAGCTGGATTATTTTTCTATCGGATTAAAATTTTCAGGATAAACATTGTCAACATATAATTCACCTGTCTCTAATCGAGTTATCGTGACGAGAATTAGAAACGCCAACAGCCTGCAGAGTATCGAGTTGCTGTGTAACTTCCTCAACCCAACGACAATTTACAAGTTCGTGGAGATGAAGGGAAGCTCTGCAATGAGGACACTGTGACCGCTGTTCCGTCAACCAACGCCTGATGCAGGTGTAGCAGCACAATTTGCTGCAGTGCGGACAGAGGTGCGCATCCCGAAGTTTTTCCATGCAAATAAAACATCGGAACACTTCTGCCAACGTCTGTATTGAATTTTAAGTATTCTTATTATAAACTAGTTTTCAAAAAAGAGCAATTTCAAATTCAATCGTTCAAAGATGTATATGTACATCTCAAAGCGCAATGATCAATAAGGACGGGGGTTCTGGGCCTAAGACCGACTGGATCCTTACTATCAGCAAC
>JAUMHM010000004.1:11767799-11778686 GCA_032362435.1 Melikaiella ostensackeni
TTTGTGTCATAGATTTACGCAGTGCTTAGATCATGCTTCACCCTAGGCGGGAAGGATTTTTGGATTATGATTGGTTGTAAAGCAAAATGTCAGAGTGACCATGACTACTTTTGCGCGAGAACGTGACATCGCTCTGATTTGCCAAAACTAAGAGGATGAGTTTACGCTCGGAGAAATTTCCTCTTAACGATAAAGAAATACTTTCACGGTTAAAGTGCAATCGTTTGAGAATTAGTTTGAAAATAGATCCTTTAACGGTTGAAGTTCGAATCGTTTAACCAAGAATCGTTTCAACGATAAGCGATTCTACTTTAACGCGTAGCATGCACAGTTCAACAGATGAAATGGGACGTACATATACCCTTAAACAATATACGGTCTTCTAAAGATGAAGTGAAACGATGAATAAAATGAAAAACAATTTTTAAAAAACGATGAAAAGTGAATTGATTCCGCTTTTAAAGTATCTTACTTTAACGATTAGAAGGCCGACTTTATTGTTTAGAGGAAATTTCTCTGAGTCTGCTATAAAAGCCCCGATCATTTTCGCAGTGATCGTCTTTTCTTTCAAGCAGTCACGCTGCCAATTTAATTTTCGAAGTACGAGCCGCTTTGACTGAGTCGCGATTTTTACATAATTCTGAAATATTTCTTATCGAAGAACCGCTCTGAATAAGTCGTGTACTTTTACCTCACCGTAAAATAGTTAACGAAGCACTGAGTTTTGAACAAAGTCCCTTCGGTTGCAACTTTCGGTCATCGTATGAGTTACTTTCCGAATAAGTCCGCCGGTTAAACGTTAGCGAAAGAAATGATTATTGAATTTGATTTCGATTAACTCGTATAATACAAATTCAATGAAACAAACACTTGGTGGAAATTCGTCGCTGTTCTACAACGTATCAGGGATATAATCGACAAGCGAATCTCTCTTGGCTTTCTGGAATAGAAAGGTAAACGTAAGATCGTAATTTATTAATTAACTAATTATCTATCCTTTGTCTTTAATAAACATTATAAAATCTGAGCTACACCTCATTTATTTCAAACATTATTTTGACGTAATCCGCATAGGATTTTCAGTGACAACGTACCCACAACATAATTAGTAATTAGTCAGGCCTTACCAACCTGACGTGATCAGCAAAACTGGCATCTCTCATTCTCATATTCTCAAACTACCTTCGCCTTATTGCTCGGGACGTAATATCCTCCCATAAGAAAAGACTCTACTATTCATACAATAATTTAAAACAGTTTCAGGGCGAAAACCTTTTTTTCCTACCTGAAAGAGCCAAAATTTTGATTTTTTTATCCAATTCGTTCATAAAAATTTCAAGTGTTATATTTTATGAGCTTGTATTTGCAAAATTTCTAATCCCTAACGAAATCGTGAGTTCTATATTCTTTTCATTGCTGCGTTCGAGTTTTGTGGATTGTTACGACTCCTCATATGAATGCCTTATATTAATCCCAATTTTAATGAATTATAAATATTTCGCGAGGAAAACAACACTTGAAGACGCGGTCTACCTGAGGTTGATTACTCTGGATTACCGTGGATGTATCTGAAGTTCTTGGATCAGCCGGATTACCCTTGCTTAATTTATAATTATCAGCTGCGGATTACTCCATATTACAGCCGGATTTCTCCGAATTATATTGGATTACCCTGGATTACTCTGGATTACCTAAGATTACTCCGGGTTACAGAGACTTACTCTGGATTACATCAAATTATGTTCGATCACTACGTCTAAGCTAGACTCACACGTGTTGCCATTTCATATTTCTCCAAGGTGTCTACTAAGCGTGATAGCCAGGGAAAAGTTGAGAATTGAAATGAAATCGGAAGAAACTGGGAATGCATATTCGAAACGGAATCAGATTTAAAGTTTTCGAAAATGTGTTTTTTTTTCTATTATTCTTGATAACAGAGTAAATGAATTAAAGAATTGGTATAAATCATCATATCATAGAAAAAAAACAAAGTGTGTTTGGACTAATTATAATCTAAGGTGAAATTTCAACCTTCTCAAATTATTACGTTTTTAGACATTTGTTCCGCAGGGTACATTTTTTCGTCACGTTATTTGATGCACATAAATTCTTACAGTCAGATTTAACACTTTTCTTAAGAATCTTATCCATACATATTCAGCAAAAATTTATTTACAAAAATTAAATTCTAAAAAAGGCGGAGAGATGTTTTTTGTAGCAATGCTCCCTCAACCAGATAAACATTTGCCTGCTGGTGGATGTTTGGTCTTGATGCATGATCTCGATTTTGACATATCTGAAGCTAAAATTATTATTAATACTGATTATTAACTCAGACAATCACTGAGGGATAGTTTTTACATCTTATGATAATAATTTCCTAATTCTGAAATAATTGTAATACTAAATGCACAGAAGCACATGAAACCATCGAATGCACTATGTGATTTTCTGTTTAGCAAGGGTTTTATCTTATCTCCTTATATATGAAGATCATTCCTTGTTTAAAATTATTATTATTAGCTTTAATGAAAATATTTTTTCGTACAATTTATAGTGTTCACAAGCATCTACGCATGGATATGGGCAACCGTCTTCACCACAAGAGGACGGATTTCCTTGATCCTAAAAGCATATCATTTTTCGAATTAATTCACATATTTTGTGTAAGAATATAGTTTTCAATATGAAAAAGAGAAAACGGAAAATTGTTTTTGCTTACATTGCATTGTCTTGCGCATGGAGTATCTTTAGCCTTATTGCCATGATCGTTTTGAAGAAGGACAGGAGTATTTTGCAATAAATGAGATGTACGTTAGCATGAATGTTGTAGATGTCTATTGTCTCATAATATTGTTCTTCATAATTGACTGAAGAGTTATTTTTCACAAAATAAGCAATTGAGTCTAAAAGGAAACACTGATAGCAAAATATCTTCTCAGCGGTTTTTGAAATTGTTATGAGAAATTATAAAAAATAAAATTATTAAAGTTTAACTGACGGATTCAGCAGCAGGAGTTGCAAGGGTCAGTGAAGTTGCAATTGCTTGACAAATAAAATATATCAAAATTATTTCTCGGCATTAATTTTTTGACAAATATAAAATATTTTCATGTTTCAGACTGCAGGAGTTTTAATCCGCGGGATTTTCAAACTGTGAAAGTTTCAATCCGTGTAAGTTTCAAACTGCCGGAGTTTCAAAATACAGCACTCTCAAACTACTGGCGTTTCAAACTTCAGCAGTTTCAAACAGCATGAGATTGTAACTGCAAAAGTTTTGAACTGCGGTTTTGGACCATTATGCTGAAAGCTTTCCTTTCTGTCCTATTTTTTTGGAAGATTGTTTAAATTAAAGCTGTTAAAATTAAAATGTTGAATAAAAAATAAAATTTGCTAGATTATTATCTGAATTGAATTTCTCCAACTTTCGTCTTTGTTTATCCTGATTTCTGACTCAAAAATCTGTTTCTGACTTTTATTTTGCAATCTGAAATAAGGCAGCAGCAATAGCAGCAGCTAGTTGATCGTTATAATTTTGCTCTGGTGCGTGAGCGCGGTACTTCATGGATAAATCTAAAACCTTTATGAAAGCCTTTCAGAGTGTAATGGCAGCATAAAAACGAGCAGACTCACTATAGGTGTGAAGACGAGAGCCAGGAGCGATTATTCCTACAGGGGAAGAATGTTTTATTACATGCCTACTGTATCTAGTCTCTGGGTAAATATGAATAGCTTTAATATTCCGTAAGCACGAAGGCACCACTTTTTAAAGTTCCTACATATCCTAGACGTGACCAGAATATATTACGAACCTCGGGTGAAAGCGCACCGGAAAAGCGTGGAGCACAGAGGATAAAAATGTGTGGTAAAATGAAGTCTTTCTCTCTCTTTTTCTTTTGCTCTTTTGATTTGAAACGCGCACAGCTGCTAACTTAAAAGAATATGCTAACCCTTCATTTGACAATGCTGCTCTCTCCTGCTCTATTCCTACGATTTACTTTCTTCGAATACGTTTCTTAGGACGGAAACTTTTCCTTTCTACCCGTCAAAGCAATAAAAGCACTCTACTTCGCTAATAAAATCATTTACAGAGATTTCTAAACAGCAAAAAGACGACATGTGAAAAAACTCCGTCAAGTACTGACATGAATTACAATTTTGTCTTTATTCATGTTGAAGGTAATCAAAGGCGTTGAATCGAAAAATAAAACCACGTGGTTATCGTAGAAATTTTATCAATTAAAATATATTTTAATAATAGGAATAAAAAAATTATTATTATTAGCATTATTATCATTATTATTATAGTAAGACAAATCCCTTTGGGGATAAGCATAACTCATTTATTTCTAGCAACTCTATACTGCTGATGATCAGGAAATTTATATGGTCTTCCTCTGGATACGCTACCATTTACCTTATCTAAATACACCTGCTTCGTTAAACGTCCTTCATTTATTCTCTCAGCATGACCAAACTATCTCAAAGTGAAAAATTGATTCTTGCAGCAATTATTGAATCAGTATAATAATAAATAGTTTTTATTTGGTAAACAAGAATGAAACTGATGCTTTAGAGAAATCGATAAGAGAAAGAAATAATTAGCAGGCCTGTAATATAATAATTTATTTTGATTTTCATTTTTATGTATAAATATTTATGGTATAAAAACTTTTGTTCATAAAACTGATTTAATAATTACTGTAAGAATCAATTTGCTTCTTTTGATTTCACAACTTTGATTACCGCCCACCGGGGCGAATTAATACTCTCCGGGGCGAATCGCTAGAACAATTTTCACAAAATCGTCAAACGCTTACTAGTTGTCTTTTCAAATTAATCTTGTCCTAAATAGATCACGCAATGTCTACTTAATCGACCATATAAATAAATAAATATGTATTGAATTAAACAAAGAAACTAATGGTGCTAAGAATGTAAACATTCGCATCGATCGAAGGTTAGGTTAATTAGGTTTCTTCGATTCTTCGTTTTGAAGTTATTTAGAAATCATCTCAGTCTGAAGAAACCGGAGCAAATTGCTACAACTGACATATATTACAAATGAATTTTCTTTACATGTATATGGATGAATTACGTTACAAAAATATACGTATAGAGATTTCTTTAAACTTATGTAGTTATGTGGTCAATAATAAATAAAAAATGTGAAAAAAGATATGTGTTATGTTCATACGTTACAGCTCATTCTTGTTTCCTCCCTTATAATTATTACTTTTTGCTTTGTTTGACCCGAAGACATTTTCATAAGCTTTTATAGTGTTAATATTAATATTTAATGAAAAAGTTAAATGTCTATAATTCTTGAATTTTTCTTCCTTCAACCACAACAGACTGGTTTTGTTTTGCACGAATTTTAGCTTAGGATACACGCACATGTAAGTATACTTCGTTGTAATCATGAAAAAAATTGTCTTAGAATTTAAATAAGTCGAAAACTTCAAGTGAAGCGATTCGCCCCATCTCAGGGTGAGTCGCGACAACTACCTATTACCTTGAATATTTATTGAACAAATTTTTTTCACAGTGATCTTTAGAATATCTTTTCTTAAGATCTAAAGGAACTCATATTAACAGCTATTGAAAAATTGAAAAAAATTTAGGCACTTTCGACATCACGTCTAAATGATGGTTTGTGGAAAAGTGTAGCGATTTACCCCGATTGACGATACTTTTAAACTAAGCAGATGAAATATTAAAATTCATGCAGGTACTTTTCGGAGTTTCTCAATATGTAGTATTTTTTTGAAATTTCATTCATTTTTATTAGCAATAATAACACAATTCGGGTTCTTCGGCTCACATTAATGGTTATGGATCACTTTTTCCTGGAAAAGCGGCATATGTACACCTTACTTACTATAATTCTGCAAAGTATCATCTTAGTCGATCGTTTTTTCTGAAAAAAATTTTGGATTCATTTGGTAAAATCGTGTGAGTTGAACCGTAGTTTGCATTTGAAAAATCACGTTTTTAACTTTTATTATCTCGTAAATTAACTGAGGTATTATACTTTTAGAGTTCAAAATCATTTGTGTTACTAATAATAATTCCCGGTAGCGATTTTTTTCTTATTCATATTTTGTCTTTTATGGCAGATTTTTTTTTTTCATAGGGGTATTTAATACCTTCTCTACTCTCTTTAATACTTGGCAGGGATTCACTACCGTGAATCTTGATATTCAGGTTTCATGGAAATGAACATGTGTGATCAAAGGTGAAATGGAAATGAGTTGGGAAAAAGATTTTTCAAGATCATTATTATCAAGTATGCGTTTTATCATTCAAAGTGAATCAAAGTTGCAAATAACGCCTTACTATTACTCAGAAACAATTCCTATATCTCTGAGGTTTTTGGAAACATTCTTCTACATTTAGTGCAATAACAAAATGAAAAATGAAAAATAACAACTCATCAGACTAGACGTCAGAAATTTCAACCCAATCTATTTTGATCTGACCTTCATGCGCACCCCTTTCCAATAGTTCTCGACAAAAATTGAACAGGCCAAGCGCGCAAATCCCTTTGAAATTGAAATTTCATTTTTAAATTCAAATTCACTTTGCTCTGGAAAAAATGAGTCAGGTTCAGCGTGTAAATTCGCAAAATATGTCAGCAGAGATTAACACCTCGTAGAGTCGTATATAACACAACTCCGGAGTCTAGTTTAATTTCACTCGACTGACAGTCAAATCTGGCTTTGTCATCAGTTCCTTTTAAATGGGCTTGCATACGTTTCGGGTCCAGTGGTGCAGGCCAGCAGGACTTTCGAGCTAAAATTATTCTAATAAATTGTGCAATTTTCACGAGACGTAATGTATGCATAACACATCGAAAATGGTGATAAGTTTTGCAGCGCTTGGCCAAGTCAAGTACGTCGATTTATCACAGGGCACTTTTTCATCCACTTAAACTCGATTCATCTGCCGCGGGGTAACCATCTCGATGACGAGGACTTCTACCTCCCTTACTATGTATGCACAATATAGGAGTCGCCATCGTGCCTTAATTTAATCTAATTTACATTTCACACGTTTGCACTGAACCTCGACTTATACGAGTATCATTTGTCTTGAGTGAATTTAATTTCCCTCTGCGCAAAGTTGTAGTCTTTCTTGAGCAGGAGTGCAAGTTTGCAGTTGCAACTGAGCTACCTTCAAATGAACTCACGACAATTGACAACAGGCATAAAAGACGACCGTGAAAAGAAACACGAAACGAATTTTGTTGTTGTCAAAAGTATAACTTTTGACATTATAAAATAATTTTATTGTCAAAGCTGTTGAGATCAATAGCTTCTGATGATCAGTGATTTCAACGGTCTACACATTGACAACAACAAAAAGTGATTTTTAAAACGTTTTATAGCATGTGGGCGACACTTATAGTAAAACGTTTACATTGAAAAAATATTGAGAATGTAAAGTCAAACGGATTGGCAGCACATATTAAAAATAACAGCGTACACTAAAACGTTTGACATCACTTTTTAACGAGATTTTAGCGTTAGCGTACAATGACCCCACGGTGCTGTCAAACGACGAATTATTAACATCATCCGGCTCAAAATACCACCAAGAGTACATAGTTTGATTCTGAGTATAACAAAAGATGACAAAAGGTTAATATCTCCGACCATTCATGCACTGAAAAGTTTCAAAACTCACTTCGTTCTATTGTGGAAAGTACATCAATTAACATTTGTTGGGAAAAGAACAAAATGTCAACTGTCCGGAGTGCATTTGATGCTCCCCCTAATGATTTTACAATAGAGCTACCTTTGAATGCACACCCGACAATTGACATTTTGTGCTTTCCCCAATGATTATGAATAGTCCGACTTGTCACATCATTCGCCGCCACGAGTACATAGATTGAGATCAATCATAAAAGACGATTGTGAAAAGTGTCACGAAACGATTTTTCGCTGTTGTCAAAAGTACAACTTTTGACATTATCAAAATATTTTACTGTCAAGGCTGTTGAGATCAACAGCTGTTGGCGATTAATGATGTCAACGGCCTTCACATTGACGAAAAAAAGTGATTTTCAAAACTTTTGACATCATGTGGTCAAGACTTGAAACTTTAACATCGAAAATAGTTCGAAAATGAAATTCCAGACAGATTGGCGGCACATACTGAAAATAATAGTGCACACTGAAACGTTGAACATCACTTCTCAACCAGATCTCAACGAGAAGGAACCAGATCTACACGCAACGATAGGAAACGACCATTTCGGAAAACAATTTTTTGTTTTGTTATTTTTGGAAAAAATAAAGGCACTACTTGACGTTTTTGGTGCCAGGCCTGGATAAAAACTTAACTTTTAATATTTCTCTGTTTCTGATAGTAAACTTTTCGGAAACAGACTAAAACAATAAGACGCCAAATGTGAAGTTATTGGTTACCGACTAAAACGGTGAGAGGGCGAAGGTCAAGATTTTGTAGGAAGACGATTAAGCTTGTTTCCAAAAGTCGCACTTTTGGAAACACACAATTTTCCATGTTTCCAAAAGCCACGACTTTCGGAAACACATATGTAATTTAACTTGTTTGCAAATGTCGTGACGTATTGAAACAATATTAAGAAAGGGTGATATTACTTACAGACAAAAATATCAGAAGCAACATTAAAGAATAAAACCCAAGCGTATGTAATACTCACTTGATTCCTACCTCATTGACTTGGTTTTCGTCAAACTCCAGGATTGGAATTCAAATGCCTGAATTAGGCATTTTCAGTTTCAATATGGCCGACCAATCAGCTGGATAACTGGAGGGAGACAAATAATAACATCCCTCCACAATGTGAAGTGTATGGGGCTCTACTTTATTTAATTTAATAACATATTCCACTAGTCGGCACCAGTTTTCGATTATCATTCATTTCGAACAGATATTCGCTGAAATTTCGGGCGTGCGAAATAGAGGATATTTTTCCACGCATGCGCCAAGTTTAGCCGATAACTGAACATCCTAATCGCTATGAAGAATACGAAATTAAAGAGAACTTGCGCCCTAAGGAGCCAAAAGAAGTGGTGACATCTGCTTTGTGTTTTGGGTGTCCAGCCTAATTGTACCATCTCAAATTTGAAGCCACTGACAATTTGAAAACGTTTCAAATGGAACCCTGTCATTTGGGAACATCAAGATGCGCCATCTGTCTTTAATGAGGATCTTATGAAAAATTTCTAAAAACAAACTTTTCTTTAAAAAATACAAAGATTAACGTATCTGACAGCGATAGGTTAACATATTTGATTCCATTTTCAAAACTTTATGGGTCAGGTGACAAGCTTCTTGTCTTACTTGCATTTTTTTCGTCATACGCTTGTGCATATAAAATGAGACATCGCTCTCAAAATATAGGTACGTACATAAGAACGTTTACCTACTCCTGAAGTTTTATAATTAAAAAGAAAAAATAATTTCTGGAGAAAAAATTATAATTACAAAAGTTTTAGAGCAGATAAACGTTCCTTAGTGCCTCATATTTACACATTTAAAGTGCCAACTTGATATCTCATTTCATGCCGACAGAAGTATGGCGGAAAAACTGTCGGTAAAAAAGGACACGGGTCACGTGACCCATGTTGGACATGCCCTTAGCCATGTGCTTTTGGGTTTTTTTTTTCACGTAAAATACATCTTTGAGGCCTTGTAAGACTTATCCGTCTCTTAGCATGCCGACATTCTTTTCGCCAAGCTCATGACCACACGGAATGAGATATCGAGTTGAAAATTTGAGTACTTAAATTGAAGGCGCGAAGGCAGGTTTATCTGGTAACTATGAATATTCAGCACCAGATAAACCTTTATTGATTCTTTTTATTCAATTACGCAAATTTTCAACACACATCTCTTTTCGTGTTGACAGGGGTGGGATTTCCATTCCTCAACACGATCAGATCTCTTCTTCTATCGTATGAGGCAGAGAGAAAGGTCCGATTGTGTTTGACACAAGTTTTGAAAATCGTCACGACATTCAGAAACATGAAAAGTAATGTGTTTCCAAAGTGGGAACTTTTGGAAACATGAAAAACTGTGTGTTTCCGAAAATTGCGACTTTTGGAAACATGAAAAATTGTGTGTTTCCGAAAGTCGCGACTTTTGAAAACAAGCATAATCGGCGTCTCCAAAAACTCTACCTTTGCCCTCTCATTATGTTAGTCTGTAAGCCAAAAGTTGACATTTGCTTCCTTATTGTTTTAGTTTGTTTCCAAAAAGCTTACTATCCGAAAAATCCGAAAAATAGGGATTTCTTGCAACTAAAGTTTTTATCTACGTTTGGCGCCAAAAACACGACTTTCAATTTTAGTGAAAAGTATACAAAAATCGTTGATTATAGAAATTTCACACTGAAAACTTGTTTCCAAAGTTGATTGTTTTCACTCTTGCGGGTAGATCTGGTCCACTCCCATTTTAACGTTAATGTGAAATGACCTCACGGCACTGTCAAACGACGGACTATTTACATCATCCGGCTCAAAATGGCACCAAAAGTACATAGTTTGACGCTAAATATAAAAAAGGTTTTGAAACTCTGAAGGAATGCTCCTTCTTAAACGTCCCCGACTATTTGTGCTGAGAAAAACAGACCAATTCACATTCGTTGGCAAAAGTACAAAGTGTTAAGGGGTCAGGGTCAGTCGCAAGGCCAAAAAAAACGACTTCTTTGAGAATTTTTTTCAAAACAGGTTTTATTACTCATTGACAAATGTTCTACAGTTCGAATAATACATATTTCAAGAATTTTCAGTAATTTTTTAAGATAAAAATATCGATAAACAAGCAATTTATAGCCAATCTGCCAGTAGAGGTCCAAAAAAAGGTGTTTTGCGGTGCGCATGATATCTCCAG
>JAUMHM010000004.1:11782685-11798154 GCA_032362435.1 Melikaiella ostensackeni
TGCACACGATTGAAACCCGAAACACCTCTTTTCATCATAATGAATCATCGTGAAAGCATTAAATCTATTATTAAATTAGTTTTTGTTTTTAAAGGACCATTTTATGAACTAATGAAATCGATAATTGCTTGTCTCATCAAATTTCATCATTTTATAAAATGGTCCTTGGAAAACAGAAAATAATTTCCAAATGAGCTTATGGTGAGAAATTAGTTTTTAGAAAAATATTTGAAAAATAATATTTAGTCCCGTGCAATTTTGGTGTCAGTGTTTATGCATCGGCGAATGGCCATCTTGGATCGGCATATTGGAACATCAAATGTCTAATGAACCGTCGCGGATAATCAATTTTTGCGCGTCAATGATGCGCATGAAAATCAAAAAGTCACGTGATTCGAACCGAGACCATTCATCATTTTCGAAGAGAGCGAATGTTGTTTAACCGTCCAGCGTCATGGGTGCTGTGTATTATATTTAAACAGATTTTTGATAAGTTTAATCTGCATATCGATATTTAGAACATGCGTTAAGAGTGAAGTGAATAAGATAGAACATGGCTGAAAGTGGATTACGTTTTTTGATTTGGATTTTCTACGTCAAGTTTGATGTTCAGGACAAAAGCGTCACTCGACACTTAGCAATCAATGTACTCTCACAGTGTCGTTTTTGATTGAAATCATGTTAAAAATTACATCATTTATTGATGATACGGAAATAAGAGGAACGAGATAAGTGAAACGCATTTACATCGGTTTCTAAATTTACTTAAGTGTTTCAAATGTTACAATCCAGTGGAGTGACGCCGTGTCCTCAGCCTCTCATGTTCCAAACAATATATTGTATGGAATCATATCTCATGCGCCTTGCTTTCCACAAATAATAAGAAATGCTTTCAGATTTTATGAATTTTACATAAATTTTCTGGTTTTGCAAGTTCCACTTAATTTCATAATTTCCAGTCACTTACAAGAGAGAGACTGGAATCTCGCATATATGTATGAGGTAGGTAGAAGAAGGACAACAGATATGAAAGATATGGGATAATCAAATCGATTCTCCAAGAAATAAACAAGTGGACCCTCTGCGAGATGATTAAGTCGCCTATCTGAGATAATCTAGTCGACTATCTGAGATGATCGATTTGAACATGATTTGAACCTCTCGTTTTAATTCTACACAGATGGTCGCTTTGATCATCTAGAAGGCTGTCCTATAGTTGACCCTCAAATATAGTCAGTCAAATATAGTCAATTTGCAAAAAGCACTTTTTCACATTTTTTCAATTTCCATAAAAAATAAGAAATTAGTAAAATTTCTCATTTGAGCACCTTAATGCAAACTAAATTCCTTCCCAAATGCTCTATATTACTTTCAAAGTCTGCCCACGGAATTTTGGCAATCACACCAAACATAGTTGGTGCCTCATATTTGGGTACTCTCTTCTACTAAATGATTTACGGTATTATTGGCTGTTACTACAAAATGCGAAATAGAGTTGATATAATAGTGGCAAACTAGGTGAATCTTGAAAATATTAATACATGTTTGGAAATATTATATTGAAGCTTGCATATTAAGCGCAGTCGATCAGGGATGTATGTTTACCGAATTTGAAACGAACTTAGTTATGCGATCGACAAATACACAACACGATGTGGCTGTACCTACCATACACCGGGGATAAGCCTCCGCAAATAGTGACATTAATTACTGACACTGCACCCTATTTGCATGTCATTATTCAGAATAATTGATGACTATTGGTAACCTATGCGTTGGAACTCATTACCATATTTAACGCTTGCTCGTGTCGCTGGCTTCAATACTGTGAAAGTCTTCTTCCTCATCGAGAGTTTAATTACTTGCCATAATTTAGTGTTAATCTCTCGCCTAAATGGGGAAACTTCTTGAAACTACCAACCAGAGTCTGGGCTGGGTGTTCTCTTTTTTTAGTAAAAGATTACTTGGAAAATATTATTTCGGTGTTCAGACTGTTGACTAGTATGTGTAAATTAAAAGTTGTCGATCTTCCGACGGTTTCTGATCTAGTAATCGTTTATATGTATAGAAAGTTTATCAAACAAGCTTTCATCCATCGACGCCGGACCTTATCAGGATACATATATAGCTTAAGAAACAAACATTGAATCGGTTGAAAAAAAACACAGATTTAAAGGTGATTTGGAGTTAAGAGCCATGGTGAAGAGGAGTGCTGCCCATATTATAATTATCACTCCTAACTCCTAGTCACTTTTAAATGTCTGTTTTTTCCAACTCATTCAATGTTCGTTTCTAAAACTATATATGTATTCTGATGAAGTCCGGTGTTTCTCGATGAAAGCTTGTTTAACAAACTTTTTATACATATAAACGACTAGTAGATCAAAAAACGTCGGGAAATCTACAAACTTTAAATTACTTGGAAAAGTATGATTGAAAATGGAAATTTTCTCTTAAATGTTGCATCAAGGGGAAAACTATCATACCATAATTTTCTTTGTGGCAGCTTATGGTGCAATCTATACTCTTTCAAACGCCTCAAAGAAGCTTGAAAATTTTTACAAATTACCAAAAGGGCATTCATTTTTGCAAAAAGCTAAAAAGTAAATTTTCTCAAAAAGGCCACCTTCGAGTTTTTTCTTGATTCTTTTCAGATTCATATTGATATAAGGGGGATATCCTATCAGTTTGATTCTTGCTAAACTATCCCATCATATAGAAAAACTTACTTTTTCAAAATACAAAACAAATTTTTCAAATTATCAATTCTTTTTTAACCATTCATAGTTTTATGGCCTAATACAGCTAAAATTACATACATTTACAGAATATAAAGTTACATAAATTAGAAATATCAGATATTTTAGCTTATAGGTAAGGGAAGGAATAAAATCATGATTTTTTTTTGTTCCGTTTTGATTAATTTAACTTATCACTTTACTATCTTTGCTTCTGTTTCTTGTGCTTCCTAGCAGCTAGCATAGTGAGAAAAGGCTCCAGGAAATACTGACATTCAAAAAGTCCATGCGTGGAAAGTAGAAATGAAAATAGCGACAGGAAAGCATACATCAAAAATACCCCAGTTACAATTTACTCGAAGAAGAAGAAGAAAAAGAAGGAGAAGAAGCAGAAAAAAACACAAAAGGCAAAATAGAAAAGTAAGAAGTAAACTTAATCAAAATAGAACAGCAAAAATCACAATTTTATCGATAATAAATGTGTGGCTCATATAAAATTTACATGTTCTCACAGTCTTAGGTTACGATTTATGAAAAATATTCGATAAATTGTTTAAACAGTTTGAATTTAAATAATTTGAAAATTATATCTTTTGATTATTTAAAGCAAAATTGTTTGAAAAATGAAAAAAATTTCCTCAGCCAATTTCATATGTGTATAAATAAATAATTTCATAGTAATAAAATGTACCTGATAAAATTAATGATAAAAAATTCAATTATGTTATATTTATCTTCAAAAATTGAAAAATTTTGTTCCAGATTGAACAAATTGATAACAAATTAATGAAAAAAAAAGTTGTTCCTCGTACTTTTTTCGTGAGACACACCGGTTTTAAGTTACAGCGTTATAAACAATTCATTCTAATAAAACTGACATATTTGCGAAATTATGACTCAAAAACTATTGATGGAAAAATTTGAAACTTAGACAAAGACTATCTTGAGATTACACTCTTAAAAGATTAAAAAATCTCGTAATTAATGCTAAAATACTTTTCGTGAATTGTTGTTAAAAAAATTGTTATTTTGAATATAATTTCTTATGAGAAGTGGAAAGTCTTTAACAACAATTTATGGGAAGAATTTTCGACAATATCAGAATAATTATTTTTTATCTTAAGAGTGTCAGCTTTGAATAAGTTTGCGCCCAAATTTCAACTTTTTATAGCAATAGTGTCTAGGATATCATTTAAAAAATATGTCATTTTTGTTAAAAAACAATAGTTTATAACGCTGTAAGTTAAAAACGATGCATCTTACGAAAAAAGTACAAAGCACAAAAAAGTTTCATTCAACTCAAAGATTATGAAAATGATTTTGGAAAGTATTTTTCATATTCACAAGTAAATTGCTTAAACAATTGTTTTGCAACTTTTCAGAAGTATTGCAAGCTCCCTGAAGTAGGTTTTTCGAGGACACGAAATTAAACCAATGCCACAGGTGTAGGAAACTCATGTTCTCTGAGAAAGTCTGGACTATACAGTACTCTAGGGCCCATGTAGTAGGCTCCTCAAGGACGTGACATCGAACATGTGCATCTGATGTATAAAACACGTCTTTTCTGGCGAAGTGTCTTAGGAGTACTTTAAGCTCTATTAAGTGAGTTGTTCGAGGACACCAAATTGAGCCAATGCCTCAGGTGTAGAAAATTCATCTTCTCTGAGAATGTTTGGATTATACAGTACTCTAGGGACCATCCAGTAGGCTCCTTAAGGACGCCAGATCCAACATGTACATCAGATTTATAAAACACGTCCTATCTGGCAAAGTATTTGAGGAGTATTTAAAGCTCTCTCAGGTGGGTTCCTCGATGACACCAAATTAAACCAATGTCCCATCTTCCCCGAGGAAGTCTGGCTTATATAGCATTCTAGGGCTCATCCAGTAGGTTCCTCAAGGACGCCACTTCCAACGTGTAGATCAGATGTATAAAACAAGTCTTTTTTGGCAAGGTGTTTGAGGAGTATTTTAAGCTCTTTTATGTGGGTTCCTCGAGGACACTAAATTAACCAATGGTCAAAGTGCAGTAAACACATCTTTTCCGAGAAAGTCTGGCTTATACATTACTGTAGGGCTCATCCAGTTTTTCTCAAGGACGCCACTTCGAACGTATGTACCAGTTGTATAAAACACGTCTCCTCTGGGGAAGTGTAGTTTCATGAGTATTTCAAGCTCTCTCAAGGGGGCTCCTCGAGGACACCAAATTAAACCAATGCCCCAGGTGTAGTAAACACATCTTTTCCAAGGTAGTCTGGCTTATACGGTACTCTAGGGCCCACCCAGTAAGTTCCTCAAGGACGCCACTTCCAACCTGTGCACGAGTTTATAAAACACATCTTCTCCAGAGAAGGATTATTTAGTTTCTCGGCTTTCCTCTAGTAGGTTCCCAAAGGACACGAAATCCAACGTGAGCGCCAGTGACATAAAACACGTCTTGTTCGGGGAAGTGTAGTTTCATAACTATTCCCAGCTCACCCAAGTGGTTTCCTCGAGGATACCAAATTATACCAATACCTCAGGTGTAGAAAACACATTCTCCGAGGAAGTATTGATTATACAGTACTTTCGGGTCCATCTAGTAGGTTCCTCAAGGGCACGAAATCCAACCTTTGCACCAAATATATAAAATACGTCTCGTTTGGGGAAGTGTAGTTTTATGACTTTTTCAAGTTCCCATAAGTGGTTTCCTCGAGGACATAAAATCAAACCAATGCCCCGTGTGTAAAAAAACACATTTTCTTCAATGAAGTCTGATTTATTACTGCTTTTGGGCCTTATTAATATTTGAGGAGCCTTTCAGTAGGTTCTTAAAGGACAGGGCATATAATCTGTGCACCACTCGTATAAGACACATCTTGTCCGGGAAAGTGTAGTATTGGGAGTATAGCAAGCTCCCTCAAGTGAGTTCCTTAAAGACACTAAACTAATAGAGTGCCTCAGGTGTAGAAAATAAATTTTCGTCAAAAAAGTCTGAATTATACAGTAGTCCAGAGATCATCCAGTAGGTTTCCCAATGACACAACATCCAACATGTGCGACAGTTGTATAAAACACGTCTTCTTTAGCAAAGTGTTGCTTCAGAAGTATTTTATGCTTCCTCAAGGGGTTTCCTTAAGAACACTAACTGAAAATAATCCCTTAGGTGTGAAAAAACATATCGCCTCTGAGGGTTCTGGGTTATACATTACTTTAGGGCACCTGCAGTAGGCTACTCAAGAAAATTGCATCCAACTTGTACACCAGTTGTATAAAACATTTCTTCTCCATGAAAGTGTCGTTCTAAAAGTATTGTGAGATCCCTCAAGCAGGTTCTTCGAGGCTCCAGGTGTAGAAAAACACCTTCTCCGTGGAAGCCTAGATTATACAGTATTCTCGAGCCCATCCCGTAGGCTTCTCAAAAACACGAAATCCAACCTGTGCACCAGTTGTGTAAAACACATCTCGCCCGAGAAATAATAGTATTAGAAGTATAGAAAGCTCCCTCAAGCGAGTTCCTCAAGGACACCAAACTAAATCAATGCCCTAGGTGTAGAAAACACATTTTCGCCAAGAAAGTCTGGATTATGCAGTATTCCAGGGACCTTCCAGTAGGTTCCCCAATGACATCACATCCAACATATGCACAGTTGTATAAAACACGTCTTCTCTAGGAAAGTGTTGTCTTAGAAGTATTTTTTGCTCCCTCAAGGGGGATCCATGAGAACGCCAAATAAAAATAGTGCCTCAGGTGTAAAAAACACATCGCTTCCGAGGATTCTGGGTTATACATTACTTTGGAGCCTCTTCAGTAGGCTGCTCAAGGAAATTATGTCCAACCTGTGCACCAGTTGTATAAAACATTTCTTCCCTATGGAACTGTCGTCTTAGAAGTATTGTAAGCTTCCTCAAGTAGGTTCTTCTAGGCCTCAGATGTAGAAAAACATTTTCTCTGCGGACGTGTGGGTTATACATTACTCTAGGGCCCATCCGGTAGGCTTCTCAAGAACACGAAATCCAACCTGCGCACAAGATGTATAAAGCACGTCTTCTCAAGGAAAATTTCGTTCTGGGTGTATTTTATGCTCCCTTAAGTGGATTTTTCAGGAACACCGAATAGAACCAATGCCCCAGGTGTGAAAAACACATCTTTCTCGAGGAAGTATTGGTTATGCAGTACTTTAGAACCCCTCCAGCAGGTTTTTCGAGGACACGACAGCTAATCCATGCACCAGGTGTATAAAACACATCTTCTTCAGAAACTCTGATTTTTTTTCAGTACTCTATGATCCCTGGAGTAGCTTCCTCGATGCCACCGAATCTGACCCACGAAACACGTGTAAGAAGCACATCTTCAGGGAAGTCTGCTTCTTTTAGTACTATATAGTCTCTGGAATAGGTTCCTCGAGGACATAATATGAACTCCATGCACCAGATGTCTAAAATACATCTTCAGAACAGTCCAATTTCTTCAATACTGTTTGGTCCCAGGAATAGGGTCATACAGTACCGACAAAACTGAACTCCGGAGTAGCAATACTTTACTCCTTGGTCATGAGTTAGATCGCATGTCCTTATGGAACCTACATCAGGTACTACGTAGTACACAAAAAAAGCAGAAACCCCCGGATAAAATGCATTTTGTACGTGTGTTTTTTGCAGGGATTGGCTGTCTTGTTCTCGAAAAACCCACTCGCGGGAGCTCAAGATACTCCTTAGACTACTACAAACTTTATAGAAAAATTCGTGTGTTTCACACCCGGGGCGTTAGGTTCGTTTGGTGCCCTCGATAATCCAGTCCAGTGATGACAAAATTATACTTGCCCGGTGAAGGTGTGTTCGGTACACCTGGTGCATAGATCAGCTGCCGTGTCCTCTAAAAACCTATTCGAGGAAGCTTAAAATACTCCAAAACTGCACTTTCCTGGAAAAGACGCGTTTTTTACACTTTTGCGAGGTTTGGATCTTATGTCCTCGAGGAACCGACTCCAGGGATCATACAGCATCTCGTGTCATTTTTCTCAAAATTTCAGTTTTGTTTTTATCATTAGAATTTGTTATGGGTAAATCCACAACTGTTCGTCAGAAAAGAAGATGGCTTACGAAACGACCTTTCTCTTTGAGCTCCGAAAAAGTATTCCGAAGCACAATCCAATGCCATATTTCTTTCGAAAGTATTGTGTCTACATATTGCAGACTACAGACTACTACAGGCAGACATAAGGCCTCATAAAAACCTTTTTTTCTTACTCAGTGGATCTCAAAATCTGGAGATATGACGGAAACCGGTGATATCAAATTTCACATGAAACTAGTTCCTTCAAATTCAGGATGAGAATGTAAAAAGCGTTTACAGTTTTATAAAAAAATATTGCGAAAAAAGCAGAAGAGGCAAAGAGAACTTTGTATGATTAGAATGATTGTTTCTTTATTATTCTGCGCGACTAAAATTGTGTTTTTGCTGAAAAAAAATATAAAACCTGTTTATACCTGCTATAAAATTTTAAGTTTTGTGAATATAGATACACTTCAAACAATAAATAATGTAAACAGTTTTTTTCTTCTTTCTGCGTGTTATAATGACTTACTGAGAATTAGAAAGCTAATTTTTATGAGAGACTGCCGAACGAATTAATGGAAACTCAGTCGACACTCTGCATTAATAAAACAATAATGTGTAAGATATTAATCAACAATTTTTCTTTTATTATTTTTATCCACTGATAAAGTCGGTTCATTCTTATAATAAGAGTAGATACCTTAAGATAAAAATTTTATTTTCTGTATGAACAAGAAATTCCTCAAACTTTTATTCTAAATCGATACATGTTCCTGCTGGAGCGTCCTCCTTTCATGCAAAATTTCAGTAAAAGCGAATTCTCATCACATGTCCTAGAATTTTTATCAGAATTCCATGAATTGGTATTCGTAGCCACGGAATGCTAAGAGAATTTAGGGAGGGATGTGGTATCTGCAAGATCATTCTGGGTTGGGTACGCAGCCTTCGCTCGGGATAGCTGAACATAATTTCCATATTTGACGATTTTTTGCCTTCTCGATGTTTTAGATTTTCAAAATAAGTTCAAAGGGCCTATTCAAATACGCATAGTAAAATTGACTCTAGATAAAATTACATATTTGTTGGACCCTACAATAAACCTCAACGAAAAAAAAAGATTGAATACGTTTGAAATCTTGAGTCATAAAAACATTACTTTTCAATTTTTTTTTTATAATAATAAAGTTTCAAAGCTTGTATAAATATCATAATTAAATTGAATATGAAACACACGTAAATATTATATGATACGATCTGAATATTATTCAATGTTTACTGGAAATATGACAACTGTGAGTAAATAATACACCGCATATCGTGAACTGCAACAATTTGATCTGCATTATTAACTGAATTTGTTCCCAACATATGTTGAATGGTTCCCATTATTTCAATACACATATTACCTCATTACAAATTTCTTACTTCCTTTTTACTTCCTGTCATAAACCACAAATGCAGCATGCATATTGAAGCGGACTAATTTGTAAGCAGTGATCGTAAAATGTTATAGTTGACTTTAATAAACTTTAGGTTTATCTTTTATGATTCGACAAAACCCTTCAGATTTAAGTATACACTAGAAAAAAAACACGCGCGCTATGTGCGCGATTATTATTGCATTCTCATAATTTTAAGATGGTGTCTGCCTGTCTGTTGTCGTTGTCATCTGTATACTGAATATCTTTTAAAAGACTAATCGGATTGAATTGCGCTTTGGCACACCTTTTTAGCAAGAAAAATGAAAAGTCGAGTTCGTTTACTATCCTTTTTTGATGAACGGTTCTGCTCTTAACCAACGAAAAAACCACTGGAATATGAAAAAAATTCTATTTTCCAGTCAAACTATGTAAGATACGAAGAAAATGAATTTAGGAAAACTATTTATCAAGAAAAGATCTACAAATTTGTTAGTGACCATTTTTCGATAAAACGCGCAGTTTTTATTTTAATCGTGAAAAGTAATATTTAAAAGAGATAAATTAAATTTCTGGAAAGACCGCACAAGATACAATAACATGTTTCATAAAATATTATTCATCTAAAAATGGTTTACAAATTTTTCCCTAACCACTTTTTGATAAGGCGCATGATTTTAGCTTTAATCGTGGAAAATGTTAATAAAAATAAAGAAATTGGTCCATCACCAAAAGTATGCGAGATGCGAAAAAATGTTAGGGAACAACATTGTTCATATCAAAAAGATCTACATATTTTCGCCTGACTATTTCCTGATAAGCTGCATGGTTTTTGTTTTAATCGTGAAAAACTTGATGAAAAACCATAAATTCTGCTTTTCGTTCGAACTATGCAAGATAAGAGGAAAAAATGAACAGATGAATATTGCTCAGCCAAGAAAGATCATACAAATTCATGATTGACCACTGTTTGATATGACGCGTAGTTTTTTTATAATCGTGAAAAGTTCTTTTAAAAATAACAAAAAATTTATTTGAAAAACGACACGTGATACAATAGAATGTTTGATGGCAACATTTTTTGCCTGAAGCAGAAATCTCGGACCGAGATACAGAAATTAATATAACATTCATTTAGTATGATAGAGTTCAACATAATATAGACGATTTTGTATTATGGACATACTTCTACGATGTCAAAGAATAACAAAAAAACCAGACAATTCTGTACATTTGATATTGAAACCAATCAATCAAAATATTCAAACCTAAAATGATTAAATTCAAAACTGACTGTCAAAGATTTAAATATGAAATTTTCAAAGATTTAGTAGTGAAATCGTCCTGACATTTTGCGTATTTGAATTTGAAGCTATTAAAGATTCGGGAGGATTGCAATTTGAGAATGTTGAATCGTTAAGACTACCAATTAAAAATGATTCCATATTACTAACTTCAAAATTAGACACTATTTTGAAACGAAACATTTGAAATTGCACACTTCAAAGTAGTGCCCTATGACATTGTGAAATTTGAAATTGAAAACCTTAAAAATTCAAGAAATTTCGAACCAAAAATTTTCGAATTTAAGGTTTTAAAGCAAAAAAACTTCTGTTTCGACGCCTCAGTGATGAAATCGTTTTAGAATTGCGCATTCAAAACTGTAACTTCAAATTAAAACTATAGAAATTTCGAAGATGGAAAATATTTTTATTGAATATCATATGATGTAGTATTAAGTGACATTAAAAGTGATTGGATAGATTTATTTTACTAAGAATGGGATTTCTGTCTCAACATAAACCACTGTCAACTTCACCGATTAAATTTGAAGAATTTCAAATATTCTGAACCTTTAACGTTTTCACTATTGTAGAATCGTTGGAAATTATATGCTTTCTAGTTGGAAACTTTAAAAATTAATAAATTCGAAATTCGTTTGAAAATTAGTAAAAGTAGGCAGCAGGCGCCTACAAAAAAGGGTTTTCGTAGCCTATGAGGTCGTTAGTAAAGTCGGTCAAATGTCCTCCTCCCCATGCTCCCCCTCATTCCTCCTCCACACGCCCCCCTCCTCTCATTTCTCGGATGGTGCCATCACTTCCCCTCCCCCGGCCCCTCATTTCCGTCGCCCCCTCCCCACCGACTCCTCATTTGCCCTCACTTCCCCCCATTCCCCCTCAATTCCTTTCATTTCCTTCACTTCCCCTCATTTCCCCTTACCGCCCTTACTTTGCTTCATATTTCCTCGACTCCCTCCCACACTTCCTCCTTATCCCCCACCCTCACTAATTATAAATTCTCCCATACTTACCCTCATTCTCCCTCATTTCCTGTCATTCACCCGCATTATCCCTTAATTTTCCTTAATTCCCCTCATTTTCCCTCATTTTCTCTTCTTTTATACGATGGACGGACACCCGACCGAAATTATAAGGGTTTTTGCCCGGGGCTACGAAACCTTCAAAACTGAGAACTTTATATTGTTTCAAGTAGTAAAACAATTTTCTAAAATGACTAACTGACGTATACAAATGAACAATCAAAAATCACAAATTTTCATGAATTTTTAATGTTTATAGTTTGGAATGACGTGATTTTGAATACTTCTTTTATAATAGTTCAATTTTGAAGGTGTAAAATTGAAATTCATTCAATTGTATAGATTTGTAATTGAAAATTCTTTAATTTTTAAGTCTCACAAATGACGACTCATCAATCTGTAATGTTTATAGTTTGTAACGAAGGAATTCTGAACTGTTTTTTTGCTGTAATAATGCAATTTTTACGATTTGGAATTGGAAATTATTCAATTACAAAGATGCAAAATTGAAATTTATTTAATAGACTGTCTCATTGACGTGATAGAAAAAGTCGCGAGACAAAAATCGAGCAAAAAGCGAGCGGAAACATAGGAGCTTCCATCTAGACAAAGTGAGTGAATTAGTTATTCAATGAATAAATAGATAAATTAATTAATGAAATATGGGAGTCGGAGATTATTATAGTCAATATTCATCAATAGAATTGAAGATGACCACCGAGGTGAAGACCAGAGTATAAACGGCCCTTATTTTTCCGAAGTAGAGATAAACTGATTAATGTATTGAAGAAGTAATTCGTTAACAGAGTAACTAATAAATATTCTGGTCCTTTACTAGAGGATAGATACTATAGTCGCTATCTGATGGATTATAAGCTTCAAGCTTGTCCTTCTGAAATATTTATATTTCAAAAAGCAGTTCAAGGAAGGCAATTTAGATACTAATTCATTTAAAGTGATATCAGAACTTAAATAATCTTTTACGTGTGATAGAACTCGCATTTTTTACATGAAAAAATTAAACAGTGTAATATAAGGCACATTCGAAACTTATTTGAAAAACTAATACATGATTCTACAAAATATTTTGATAGAACGGATTATAGGAAATTCATTATATAAAGTCATTATATAGAAATCGAACATAGGATAATTAGCATTGGAATAGACAATAAAAAAATATTGAAGAAATTAATGTAAAAAAAAGAACAATTATAGAGCAACCATTCATGTTAGGCCACTCATAATCTCATATGGGAGTACACAAAAATAGCAATTATGCAAAATTGAACTTGACACAGAAAAAATCTGTTAACTCTCTTGATATCTTTGAAATCACTTAAAATTTTATTGAAATTTATGCAAACCTTTTGGAATCCCTTGGAATCCCTTGATACCTTTGAAAATATTTTTAAATCCATTAAAATCTTTGGAATTCATTTAAATTCATTAAAATAAGTATAAATAATCTGAAATCCCTTGAATATGAACTCATTAAAACTTATTCACTAAAGTTCTATATACTATGAAAACCATTTTAATCCCTAGAAAATTGATTAAAGTGTTTGAAAATTCCACAAAATCCTTTTAAAAGCCTTAGAGTCCATGGAAGCCCCTCTCGAAATACGTTGAAGTCCGTTGGAATCCATCAAAATCCCCTGATATATTCAGAAATCATCGAAATCATTTCAAATCTCGAGAATTTTTTATAAAATCTCATGAAATCGCTTATAATCCTTGGAAATTCTATGTAATTCCTTAAAATTCGTTGAAAGTCATTGATATATTTGGAATCCAATAACTCTTTTCGAATTCTGTAAAATTCCTTGAAATCTGTGGAATCCTGTAAAATCCCTTGAAATAAATTTAAATCCTACGTTAATCACTATAATTTTATCATTGGGACAAATTCTTTTCGGGGCAAACGTAACTCTTTCGGTTCTAGCCCCGTTATACTACCGAGGATCAAGGACTTCATATGGTATGGGTAAGTAAGGGATGTGTAAGAGAAGAGATGAGTTTGAGATCAATCCAGAAGTCGTTTGCTGTTCATTCAAACGACACGCTCGTCCCACAGCACCGCTTCGACACGGATCGCTGATCAGTCTCTCTAGCGAACACCCCAGGTAAAGAGCTTCGTAAAGTCATTATAGTAATTCACTAAAATAATCTCTTCGCGCGAGCCCATTAGTATCAAGAATCTCTCGTTTCAGGCACCACTCTTCTTCTCATAAACAATTGTCCTCCATTCATCCCTATCCTTGCACACATCTTCTGCTTCCGTTACATCTATACATTGTTTCATGCGCGCTATGGTGTTTTGTCGAATTCCAATATTCCTTCGCTCAAGACTTTCATTTACACATTCTAACCATTCTTTTTTTGGTCTACCTCTGGGTACGGTACCACTCATTTAACCTAAATAGGCTTGATTCCTTAAACGTTCTCTATTCATTCTCTCAACATGACCAAACTAGCGTAGAAAATTTCTTTCGCCTTCGTCAAGCAATGTTTCCTCTACACCACATTCTTTGGGAACCCACTCATTACCTGACTTTGTCCATTAGCGTTTTACCACACATATTCCGCAGAAACTGCATGCCAACCGCGTTCACTTGCCCTCTATCCTTATCTTGATACATCCAGGTCTCGCTACCATACAGCACGGTGGGTGCAAGCACAGAGTTATATATTGCAATTTTAGCTTTATTCGTGACATTTTTACTTCTAGTAATAGCTTGTATACTGTCGATAATCTGTCTGCCCTCTTTTATACGTCTGGATATTTCTGCATCCATCTTTCCGTCAGCAGTATATAAATCTCCAAGATACACGAACTCATCAACTTGTTCTATCCTCTCTTCGTTTAAGGCAATGTTGCATACTGTTTTCTGACCCCTTCTTTCAAAAACGATAATTTTTGTTTTATTTGCGTTAATCTTAAGATCCATACTTTTCATGCTGGTATCCAGTCTGCTCATCATTTTCTGCAAATCGTAGGATCAAAAATTCAACTGACTTCTAAAAAATTCGTCTTTTTAACTTGAAAATTTATTTTTTATTTTTTATTTTTTTATTCTTATTTTTAAATTTTTTTATTTTTTTTATATTTAATTTATTATTTGGGTTAAAAATTCAACTGTGTTTGATTGAAGTTCAACCTTTTTAGGGTTTCGTAGCTTCAGGCAGAAACCCTTAAGGGCCTTCGAAATCATGGGGAAATCCTAAATGTAAAACAGAGTCCAAACGAAGATGCCATTTTGTCTGGTTTTTTGCATACATAATCTGAAGAGTAACAACATTTGCGAATCAGGCCGTTTTTTTCGGAAAAAAAATATTTTTTATGTAATAATCGAATAAAAAATGCAATAAGGGGATCTGACGCTCTATCTGGACAATACTTTCCCGAAAATCGATCCAAACTCGAAATGCGTAGAAATTCAAAATAAAGGATATGTAATTTTTCTACGCATCAAAACGCATCTTTTTTCATTCCAGTTTTTTTTATCCGACAAATATTTTTCGAGATAAAAATTAAAAACAGTCATTTTCTCATAGTTCGAAAATCAATGTTTTTTAAAATATAACTCGCGATAACTGGCTTAATTTACTACGACATAGTTCAAAGCCGCGACCATTTCATTTGGTTGACTTTAGCGGAGCCATCAAGTCGTAGAAAACAATTAAAATCATTATTGTTTGAAGGATATTTAATAACAAATTCAGGGCTTCCGAAACTCGTGCACGGCGACGTTCCCGTGAAAAAAGAGTCAAGGAAATTTCATGATCTAGCAAACTTCCAGGGGGGCGATTGTTCCTTAGGGTTTGAGGAAGCTTTTTCACAAAGTTTTACGCAATTAAATTCATAAACGTAGAAACAGTGTCGAGTTTGAAAAATCGTCGCGCAACGTCGCGTGATCACGGAGCGTGATCTGATAAGTGATCGTGCGACGTT
>JAUMHM010000004.1:11824442-11857112 GCA_032362435.1 Melikaiella ostensackeni
GTCGATGGACTTTAATATAGTTTGATATACTGGTTACTTATATGGTCATGAAAACACCATTTTTGGTCAAATTATTTTAAGCGTAATTCTAGAGTTTTGCTAAAATTATGTTTTCAAGTAGAAAAATAAAAAAATGGATAAACCGCATTGTGAACTGAAAGGTGTAAAAGAAAAGAAAATTTTAATAAGAGTAGAATACGCCAGTAACTCGAAGTTAAAAAACGAGAATGTGCAGAAAGGATCCAAAATGGTCATTATTCAATTTATTGAATTGAATAATGTAATCATTTAATAAAATTATAGTAAAGAATAAAAAACAGAAAAATGAAATATTAAAATTATATTATATATTTTATAATGAATTATGTCCTCATATACATATACATCCCCTTTGAAAATAAAATATGAAATGACGGATGGGGAAGGGGAATTAGGAGCAAGTATGGTTTATTATTATTACCTGCATAGATTATATACATGATCACTAGAACATATGAGAATAACGCTGCCGAATACACTGATTGATTTTCTTTGATTTTTTTTTATTATTGTGAAAACTGTATTCTTAAACATATGTAGGTATTAATTTATTTCATTATAGGATTACAATATTCAATTCCATAAATTAAATAATGGCCATTTTGGGCCCTCCTTGCACATTCTTGTTTTCTACTATAGATTTACTGGCGTATTAGACTTTTTTTATTGAAATTCTTAATTATTTAAGAGTTTTTTCGGATGTCAACGCACAATTTTTTTCTTCAGCTCAAACGGTACGTCTAATTTGACCATTTTCACTCCGCTCTAATATACATCAAAAACCCCCAAAACTCACTCCTTGCTCCTCAAACAGAAACTGTTATGGCCGGCCTCACTTACAAGACCCCCAAAAATGCCAAATTGAAAAAAAAAACATACAACTTATTTTCGTCAGATTTTAAACTATAATCCCACTCCGAATACATATATCAAGAACCCTCAAACCTCACCCCTTGCTTCTTAAACAGAAACTGTTATGACTGGCCTTACTTATAAAACTCCTAAAAATCCCAAATTAAAAAAAATCATATAGGGTAAACAGGGGTATTGTCAGCAACCTTCTAGTGAACAACACTCTGCAATAAAAATGCATTTATTAAAATTATGAGGATTTAAAGTGGCTACTTGTGCGAGGGTAAAAATATTTTATTATCCTAAATTAAATAATTATTATCCTAAAACTCATTAAAAGTGTTGTTCAGCAGTATTAATTCAATAAAACGAAAATTATAATTGTTATAAACAAATAAGTGACAAAAGTTACATATATCTTCCTTATTTGCAACAATTAAATGCACTAAACCAATATTTTCATGAGGAAATGGGAATAAAATAATGTTAACTTAAAACGAGGAGACGTTAAACATCAATTCCCAATTGCTTGTAACAGTTTAATACAAAAATACGCAATTAAGGCATTTCTAATCAGATAGATTTAGTTTTTACACCAGAATTAGCTATAAATATTTCACCGATGACCTCCTGCTGTGATAGTTTGCACTGCAACAACAATCGTGTATTATTTAAACAAATTTAATAAACAAATGCATTGCTCGGCTGTTTTGCAATGAATTAGTTTCGTTTATTTTTCAGCAGAATCAACTGTAAATATTTCACCGATGACCTGCTGTGATAGTTTTCACTGCAACAACAATCATGTATTATTTAAACAAATTTAACAAACAAATGCATTGCTCGGCTGTTTTGAAATGAATTAGTTTCGTTTATTTTTCAGCAGAATCAACTATAAATATTTCACCAAGGGCCTTTTGCTACGATAATTTGCACTTGGACAATACTGTATATTGTATAAACAAATTTTATAAGAGAGGGTATCGTTTGTAAATTTTTCAATAGATAATCTTCTTTTTTTTCAGCAGAATCAATAACTAGTATGTTGTAAATGTATCTTGCTGCTTCACTTGACACTTAGGCATCAATTGTTCATTGTTTAAACAAATTTGGTGAACAAATTAAATATTTGAGCGTTTTTCAATATAGAAATTTTTTTCAGTAGAATCAACTACAAACATCTCATAGATAGCCTATTGCTATGATAATTCGCAATTAAACAATAATTGTACATTATTTGAACAAATTTAATAAACAAATGAATTACTTGGCTGTTTAAGGGTAAATTGGTTTCGTTTTTCAGCAGAATCAACTATGAATATGTCACTAATGGCCTTTTGCAATGACGATTTGCAGTTAGACAATAATTGTATAATTTTTAAACAAATTTAATAAGCAAATGTATTGTTTGGCAATTTTTCAATAGATAAACTTCGTTTTTTTAGCAAAGCCAACTCCTCGTATGTTGACAATCTCTTCTGCAATTGCAGTTTGCTCAAATAATCAGTTTGTCAACTCAATTTGCTTAAACAATATACAATATTGTTCAACTGCAAATTATCGTAGGAAAAGGCCATTGGTGAAATATTTATAGTAGATTCTGCTAGAAAACGAAACTAATTTATTGAAAAATAGCCAGGTAATGCATTGGTTTATTAAATTTGTTCAAATGATACATGATGATTATTTAATTGCAAATTCTTAAAGCAAAGGACCATTTCTGAGATGCTTGTAGTTGATTCTCTTGAAAAAACGAAACTTTGTTATTGAAAAATGCCGCTGAAAAAGTTGAGTCTATCTAATTAAAAATGCCTTAATTTCCTATTCGTTTATTAAATTGTTCTGAACGATTAGAAATTTATTTTTAACGTTTTCTACTTTTTTTCATTTATGATTATTTAACTGTTAGCTGACGAAAATTTGGAAAAGAAAATGAAATTATGAAAGGAAATTAGGTACCGGGTAATTAATTACGAGACATTTTGTGCATATCTTTCCTTACGTTTAGCAGTAATTTTTAGTTTTCATTTTATCATTGTACAGAATATTATCGCTAATAAACATTTAACTAATGAAGGTATTGTGAATTTATGAAAAATAGCACTCGCAAATGATGCAGTGCATGTCCAGTTAAACTTTGTTACCGCAAACCTTGCTCCAGTTTATATAAAATAGGGACGCATCGTACCGCCTCATCTTTTTTTGAGTCTGCTTTCCTGGAAGATTCTCGCAGGTCATCATTAATATACCAATCTCTATCTCTGAGACAGAAAGCAGTGTAATGGCCAATTGAAGTACCCTATGATCTTGTGTTGTAAGTTGGGATGTAATTTACAATTCCAAGCAGAAGGAACTTTTGGTTGGAGTTAACAGGGTCATCAAAGGTGGTCGGGATTTCCTGCAGACTCAGCGAAGACTCCTCTCGGATCTGCATGAAAATGAAGAGGCCTATTTTAATAAAGTAGAAGGATATTTTGTTGTTCTTAAAGTGGGCGGGAGTGAGAGGAGGCACCCCCTGGCGCTCAGGCTATAAAACCCATTGTGCCACACCCGTATTTATTCTCAAGGCAGTGCACCCAATCCAAGCACCTTCACTGAGTTAGATCTCGGTGCATTCGTTGTTTCCAAAGTTCTGAAAATATACCTCTCAGGTGCCAGGCTTACTCCACGGCCCAGTGAAAGACGCGGACTCCTTTGCAAGGCAAAGTTAGTCTCAACCACTATGCCATCCGGCAGCCTCCCTAGCCAAACTAGGGTAGACGCAGCGATCCTTTCTAAGGTCATCAGTTGGATGCCCACATTCAGCGCCCTGTCCTGGTGTGCAATGCAATGTACAGGTATGTGTGTGTGTGTGTGTGTGTTTATTCGGAATAGACCAGCGACCACCGAGTAGTAGTCCCCTCGACATGGAACCTTTCTCATAAGGAGATCGCTAACTCTTTTCCGTGTCTCTCAAAATCGATTAGTGACCCCCAAGCACAGTACCCTCGACATGGAGCCTTCTATCTGGGATGTCACCAGCCTCTCTTGACGGGACCTACAGTTTAAGGTGGATTCCGAACAATCGAAGCCCCGTTAGAAGTACTTCGAAAAATTTCCATTGGTATCGGCACAGGGATCGAACCCCAGTCCTCCTGCTCGGAAGCGTGAGACGCTATCGCCTGAGCCACCGGGACTCTGTAGAAGGAAGTTTTCATAATAATTAATATTTTTACATATGTAAAGTTTACAGTTCCTACGTTAATATCTAAGTAGAATTATTCGCAGTTACCTGTTTCCGTTACGACGTTTTTCAGTAGTCCATGGCTTTTATTCTTAGTACAACACTTCGAGGACAAAAACTCAAAACGATTCATAATATCGCTAAATTTTTACCCCGAAGAGCTGAACTATGAATCATGATTGACGCCATTTCCATCAATTTGGATGAACAGCCCTTAATGAAATCGAATATAATTTTCGCACTTGGTACAAGCCGAAACAATATCCCTGCTAGCTCCTTGACACCTTCTTCGCACTTAACCAGGTGAGTGGTCCCAAAAGCTTTTTGGATGTTTTCATCTTGAAGATTCAAGCAAGGAAATTGATATTTACCCAGAAGCAAAATCGTGGGAGATTTTTTTATTTTTGGAACGCGATCGGGAAGCAATTCACAATAAACGAGAGCAACAACCCTTGAAACGAATTAAACGACTTTTCCCAGAAACATATGTTTCTCCTCTTTATCGTGAATGAATTTCCGATCCCAATAATATAATAAGAATATCTCCCGTGACTTAGCTTTCTAGAAAATGTCGATTTCCTTTCTTGAATCCTTGAAGAAATATTAAAACAACCATTAACGTAAATTCAACGACTTCTTCTACTAAGGCATGTTTCTCTTGTTTATTGTGATTCAATTTCCGATCGTAATATTATAATTATAAATCTCCCACGATTTTTCTTTCTGGATAATGTCGATTTTCTTGCTTGAATCTGCTTGAATGTTTAGGGGATGTTCAAGCAACTCCTAAACATCCTGTATACAGCAAATCGTGAATCTGTCAAATTTATGGGTACAAAACTTTCGTTTCAGTGGACCCGACCTACAAAAAAAGCCGAGACATCTAGCCAAATATGACAAAAAAGTTTGAGAAGCATCACATTTCAACAATAGAATTTTTCATTTAAAATACATGTAAAAATTGGAAGTAATCAGTGAACAGATATGAATATGCGAATAGCCCCGAAATATTTTTGTAGTGATCGTGGTTACCAATATTGTTAACATAATTATGTTTTTTATTACAGAGTGTAAAGTTCCGAAAAAAACAATATTCCTTGCTTAATACATGTGCCTTCGACAGCATCGCACAGGTATTACTTGTCGCAGCTTACGATACTCCCATAATATTATGAACACTGCAAAATTTGATTGAAATCCCGACGATAAATCTTATCACTTGCATTATGGATCACTCCTACCGCTTAAGGGCAGAAGTTTTAATGAAAACTGTTCAAGATGAAAACAATATTAAAACAAACCTTAAAACAAATTCAACGAGTTTCTTTACTAAGATGCGTGTTTACTTTCCATTGTAAATTCATTTATGACCCTAATAGTAGTATAATAAAAAAATCTCCTGTGATTTTGGTTGTTATGAAACGTCGATTTCCTTGATTCAATATTTAATGGATGGTAAAACAACCCTTGGAATAAATTGAACGACTTTTTCTGCTAGGATATCTGTCACATTTATTGTGAATTGATTTCCGACACCATTGGTATATTAAAAAATTCTCCCGTGATTTCGGTTGTTCGTAAATGTCGATTTCCTTTCTTGAAAGTTTAGGGGATCTTCAAACAACCCCTAAACATTCTGTATACAGAAAATCGTATACTTTATATTTCGGATTATTGATCTTCCGGTTCGAACATACGGAAAAAATTATACGCAGAAAAAAGCAAGGCTTACTTTGCTGCGTCTCATTTTTTTGGTCTTGCTTCAGCCATTGTCGGGGCAACTTCGAGTAATTTTCTTTCTTTTAGCAACTCAGTTCGAGTCCTTTTGTCTAAGAAATGCTGCGTGTCAATTGAGGGTCAATTTCCGACTCAAAATGAGCCCAGATTTTTTCTGTGTAATAACACATTTTGCCAAAAAGACATTTTCTGTACATTTGGTGCGGAGTCGTTTATACAAAAATTATACCAGCAAATAGTCACTGTAGACAATTCTAGGCATCACATCATGTCACTGCTATCACTGGCAACATCATTCAAGGATAATTAGGAGAAAAAATGATTTCTCGTTGACTTTGAATGTCCACACTTGGGAATCGTTTATACCATTTTTTCATAAAAATAACAGATAATATCGAATGACAAATTTTTTTATTATTAAATTTCACTGACAACACAATGTAAAAAAATCGAGAGAAAAGACAACCTCATTTACCCTTAAATTTCTGCAATAAAACGGATTGAGAAAGCTCAAATTAGTCTAATCGTTTGAGCTAAGGGAAACAAATATGTCGTTTGGCATTCGAAAGAAGTAAAAAAAATGTTTGAAATCGGTTATTATCTTGTGTTCGGTTTTTGAATTCGAAGATTCAAAAAAATTTCATATCGATTGAAAAATTATGATAAATTTTTTGTGTGCACATTTTTTGCTAGTGAACAAGAATAAAAAATATTTGAGAAAAAAATTTGTTCGTTTCAGAATTTTGGGAAAATTGGCAAAAAACTTGTTTTTTGGATTGAGTTGAATGCATACTTTTTTTGAAAATCTATATAATATATATCGGGTCCAGAAATATCCATACTTCAAAAAATCAAGCCTCAAAATTCAATTTTGCGCAACTGCTGTAATTTCGAAAATTTTCAAAAATACCTTGAGCTAAAAATCTTTTTTATATAATACTATAATTTCACTAAGTTTCATTGAAGTCGAACGGCCACTCGCAGGTCCTGATATTTATGACATGTACTGGCACAGTTTTATACTTAAAATGTTTTTAACACAGAATTTTCAGCTTAAGATATTTCTTAATTATGTAAGACTGAAAATTTTCAGAGCTGCAAATTCCATTAAGCCATCCATGTTCGAATCCTGTTTTATATTTGGAAGGATTTCCTGTAAATTAAATGGTCACACATTATTATTTCTAGCAATAAAAATGAAAGTACATAATGATAATTTCCAACTAGTACGACGGCCTCCATCCGATTATAACCGAGCTGAGTGATGCTCAACTTCGGTGATCGAACGAGAAGCCCCAAACAATTCTATTTGTTCAATTGGATATTCTAAGATCATAATTTTAGTTTTTCTTGCACTTATATATCAGACTTACCTGTAATGACGGAAAGTCTAAAACCTAAAGTATAATATCTATTATTTATACAATAATGCAATTGGTATTCTTCTAATTGTGTGTTCAACATGAAGAGTGAGAGTGGAGAAGTCTTACCAAATCGGATTACGAGTATGTCAGAAGAATACTGTATTTTTCAACTTTCTTGATACTTGACACAACTATAAAGACTATTTGAAGTTAGCACAAAATGATATTAAAAATGATATCGATGTTGCCAATTTAAGGCACTGATACATGTATGTGTATTATTAAATACAAAGGGATACTGAATGCAATGGATACTAAGACCTCAGGTATACCTGACCACGCATTAGAGGCGAGATATCCTAAATTCAAGCTTCATAGAGCTTCTTCAAGTAATGTTGATTTAGCGCACCAATAAAGACATCATCATTTTGAATGAATGTTTGGCTTTCCCGCCATAAATAAACATCGAACAGAATAATAGATTACAATATAGAGACATGAGAATGGTACCTGGATAAGGACCAAATATGAAATTTCAGTAATTTTACAAGTTGAAGAAAAAAACAAAGAAAAAACAGTAGTGAATTTTTGTTGCGGGTAACTTTTGAGTGATAAAAGTTGATTTTTTTCGCATTGAAACAGAAGAAAATTCAACAAAGTTAGCATGGTAACCGTACTCAATGTTGTGGGTGAATCTTACCACGTGAACGTAGTTTTTGTCACAGGTAGAGATTACTCTAAAATGGGGGACACTAAAAGTTGTTCATTGCTGAAGTTCTCGCAAGCTTATTGTTAGATTGTCTAGGACTTCAGAGTTTAGGCAAATAAAAAAGGAACGAAGCAACCAACACTCAAATCTATAAATGATGTTTTCTCTATCTGCAAAATAGCGATTTTTATTGAAATTATATTTTTCTGTAAGGATCACCTACACCGGAAGAAATACATGAAACGAGACAGAATTTACGGTATCGTCGCCAAAAAAGTATAATAGTAACAATAGAGATAAGATAATGAAAATCCGTGAATAAACTTATTTAATATATTATATTTGAAACGTGATTTGAACTTTCTGCTAGAGTAACGTTTAGAAGCTCCCGATAAGCGACTTAGGTCCTTCGGAGTAGCATTTAGCTTCATGTGAACTCAGCGCACCAGCCATTTTTTATTCAAAATTTCAGAGCCAAATAATTAGGTCTCAGGAATCTTTTCAGCCCTTAATGAGCCCCTAATTTTGGCATGGAACCGGGATTGATTCCAGCACTGGTTTCGGAATAATAAGTGTGGCGGTGCCAGCTTCACATATAAAACCAGAATGCGCATTGTTTTTTTTTTTACTGGAAGAACTGCTTGATCAAACCTTGCATAGATTAAGAGCCCATGATGAGCCCTTGATGTCTAAAAACACATGGATTAGATTAAATAAACGGTTTTGAAGTTACGGGTATGGCAGTGCTAGCTTCATGTGAACTCAGCGCAAAAGCCATATTTATTAAAAATTGCAGAGCACAAAATTTTGACCCGAGAGTTATTATCGGCCTTCAGTGAGCCCTTAATTTTGGTATGAAACCGAGATTGACAGCAGCACTGGTTACGGAATCATAGGTGTGTCAGGGCTAGCTTCGCATATGAAACCAGACTGCGCATTGTTTTTTAAAAAATTAAAAGGACTTCGTGATTAGGTCTAGCATAGATCAAGAGCCCTCAATAAGCCCTTAATTAAAAAAAACAACCGGATCAGATTAAATGAGTAGTTTTGAAGTTACATGTATGGCAGGGCTAGCTTCTTCATGTGAAGTCAGCGCGCGAGTAATTTATAAAAAAAATTGCAGAGCCCAAAATTTGGGACTTACGGCCCTCAATAGCCCTCAATTAGTCCTCAATTATAGCATATTTTGAAACCCGATTTTGGAACAAAGCGGAACTAGGTTCAGAGACGTGTGATTTACTACGGTTCGACTGGAAGCCTGTGTCATTATCGAATGGTAAACGCTCCCGGAGGACCCTGCGGTGGATGTTTGAGACCTAATTTCTTATTATATGACAGAAGTAAGCTCGTAAAACATGGAATAAATAATCTTTCAGTCCAGAGACATATGGAAAAAAATCGCAATTTTTAGTCTTGTTTGAAATCGCAGCAATTAGTTGCTTACTTAGTTTACAATTATTAGTAACGATCACAAGTGCTGAGCAGTCTTTGGCATCTTATCAAAAGAATAAACTATTGGAATACAATACTGTAAATCATGAATTATTATGCACCCTTAAGAGGAAACAATGTTTTCAGTCAGCAAAACTAAACAATTCAGAAACATCAACATCTTTTTGGTGCACCTGAGAAGGCGTGGAGATATACATAGATTTGGTCATCCTATTAAACATTTTGAGATGTGGTGAAAACTTAACTCAGCGCCCTTCTTGCTTTCTGACGGCCTAGTTCGCATGAAGTATGCCGTTGACTGCTGGAGTAATTAGTTGGTTCCGAAACTTTGTCTTTATATTGTTGACTTTTGAAGACTCTCTATCACATTCGGAATTGGAAACAGGCATCGAGAGGGCGTTTAGGGTAAACTTGGAAAGGGCCTTGAACAGCTGCTCTCCGCACTCATCTCTATGATGCAACAACTGTAAACAGAACGGACAGAGCAAATGTTTTGAGAAGTGTTTTGATCAAGTATTCAACAATTACACATGACATTTGCTTAAAATAATACCTTGTGCCAGAACTGATCTGACTCTGATGTATTGCGCGCTTCATGCGGCAAATTCTGAGCTTCAAGCGGCAGCGAGTAATCGTGGTAGAAGACACGCCAGAGTTTGCAAACTCGGGGTCTTTTCTCTCTCTTTGTACGAAAGAGCTGTTGTTGGACTGAGCAGGTACATCCGAGCAAAAACGGGATTGATAAAGGTATACCTACACTCATGACATACAGTATAACAATTATTATAATAGAAAGGTACTGTGATACATGCTTTTTAAGTATCATAGCAAATACTTACCTTTTTTCTATCGCCTGGCAAAATGTGACAACGAAAAGCCGACATCTTTCTTGGAAATTCTTTACTTGCTCTGGATTGGCCTTGGACTCTCGTTTTGAGAGAAAAGATCATCAACACCCAGGTACGTGTTACCAATATGTACATATTTTGTACAGTCATCTGGGCAAATCTCGTCAATTGGGGTGCGTGAAACGTAGTCACGAGGCATGTAAGTCAGCAAAAATTCTTTGTACACTGTTATCATCTGATAATGCAGCACAGTTATTACTGTCTTCTAAGACTGGAAGTACTCATTCAGCCATGTAATCTTCGGCACTCACTCGACCAATCTCTTGATTGTAAAATCTCACCATCATACATCATACAAGCAGCAATTTGTCAGGAATCAGGAAATATGTCTTTTAAAATATTAATGATGTATTCCGTCTTTAAGAATGTCTCGTTATGAGCTGCCATGAGAATCTGCTATGCTATCGTTATGAGTTTGATTTCCGCGTACTTGACTTTAATTTCTAGAGAAGACTGTTTGCAAAAAGTGTAGCCACACTCTTCTGGGTCTCTAAACACGAGGCTTTTTCATTTGTTAAGTGTTTTCTTCTCAGTAGCATTTCCGTCAGTGTCAGATCTAAGGAATTAGAGAAAGAATAAAGTTTGAAATTGTCACGCGCAATGTTTCACATACACTAGGTGGGGCATGCTCTATTAACCTCAAATTTGTTTCTCCTACTTTTTTTTGTCATGCTCATGTCCAAATTGAATAAGATATCAAGTTAAAATTTTGAAAAATTGAATTAAAGATACTGAGGAACGTGTTTCTACATTAAGATGTTTATAATTACAAAAAAAATATACAACAAAATTTTTTGAACTTTTTTTTTGTAATTACTAACATTTAGATGTAGGAAAACGTTCCTTAGTATCTTTTATTTGATCTCCCAAAATTTCAACTTGATAACTTATTTGGCTTGGACAAGAGAATGGCGAAAAAAAGTAGAAAAAAATGTTTAAGGTTAATGGAGCATGTGTTTCAAAATTTTATTGATATTGTCCCGATTTGAAAAATGTTATCATATTTGAGAAAGCTAAATCACTTTGAATTTTTTTCGTAGTCGTATACTTAATTTTATCAACATGTATATTCCGATGCTCACTTTTCTGACCTAAAACTTGTATTGCAAAGCTTGCAAATGCATTTTAAAGGATCAGTAAGGTCTGGCTTTAGAAATCCGTATTTCGATTGCAACTCCGGTTCAAACTTTACAGTTCGGTGCTTAGGTTGCTTTGAATTATTATCACCCTCATTGCGAATCAGTTTCTTCTTTTTAGGAGTACAGGATCCAGTTCTGTTTCTATTATTGTCGTTATCCTCAACACTGCTGAGACCCATAATGAAGTAATGAGGTTATATGCCGGCCGGAAACAACATGAAACTGACGCGACCAAATATAATTATCAAAACCTAAATGAGGCATAGCATTATCGCGAAAAAAAGAAACGAAGATACTCTGGTATTCCCATTTTATTTCATCCAATAGCATTCTTTAGTTCAGTGAATTTTGGATAGGTTCGCTAGTGCGGCTTGGAGAGTCTGGTCCGGTGCTATCGGAACTAATCAGAACCTCGAGATGCACCTATCACAAAGCCAGAATTCACTTAGTTTTCTTTTATGATTGGCCGAAGGTTTACTTAAAGTAACAAAAGGCAGATATTTCGTCATCCGCATTAGGTATTAGCGAGTTACGAATAGTGACTCAGAATTGCGGTACAAAATGCGGAAATGCGGAACATCTGGCAACATTGCTAGGACATCCTCGATTCTGCCCCAGTTGCCTACCCCACTCTTCGCTACACGGTCTTAGTGGGGACTCGCGAGTCTGCGCGCCTTGGTTTGCCCTTCTCGTTGGCAACCCACTGAGAGTTTTACTCGCGTGCTCACCACGTTGCCTATGAGCAGGCTTTATGTGTGATTTGCAGGCGACATTTCATTTACATTCAGAGAATTGAGGTATTCTGTTGGATATTCTACGGCACGTTCTGGATCGCAAGTTATATCTATGGATTTAAATTCTTGAACTGGGTTTGGAATTTTATTTAGAACTTCCAAATTGATAGTGTTGACTTGATGAGTTTTCAGAGCCTTTAGTACATGTATACTCATACTGGTTCTCAATGAAAACGGCTAATTATTCCACATGAGTAAGATTGCTTCAAACAGGCGTTCAATTCAGTAGCCGGTGTTCCTCTTGATGTAACTGGCAAAGTCTGATGAAAATTGTCAGCTAAGACAACCATTACCTTGCTAATTATGATATAATTTGATAGTATATCTTCTAAAGTTCTATTACGAGCTTCGAATGCTTTCTTATGTGACATCGTGCACTAGGGCGACAAGGAAAAACCTAAATATTTTGATTTAAAAAAGAATTTGAAAAGAAAATCACGTCAATTTCTCCTACGCGATTATTTTCAAATATTTTCCAGTGGTTTTCCTACATATTTCACATGTAGTTGGCGTTTTTGCCTATGGGTTCCGTGGTTTAGAGGTGTAATTAGTATTCTTGAAGTTTTGTTTCAAAGCGGAGAAACAAGTGTTACTCAATTCAAATATTACAGGACTACTGAAGTGACAACAAAATTCACAATGAGTATTTTATTTGTACTGTTTCATTTTCGGGCAAACATACACCATATTTCCCAAAGACTTCAGTTCTTGAAGAGAAGAGATTTCTTTAAATTTGCGCAAAGAATTTTAAAAGACCCGTCAGAAAGGTGAAAATGAGCACCTTGGATGCGTCATATTATACCTCAAGTATCTTGGACTAAACAGCCTAACGGAAATCGTTTGGGAGGGCGGTTCGAATCGGGAATTCAAAAAAGAATTCAAAAAGAAAACAAAAATTAAAAAGATATTATTCAAGTAATTAAATTATAAGTTGGAATCTAAATTTTAATTGATAGATTATGCATGCGAAAATTATAGATTGAAATTTAGTTGATAGATTGTATCCGCGATACTCAGTGTAGTAATAATAAAATTGGAAAATTATTTTATAAGGCATTCAGGGAGTCCGCGACTGGCTCTACAGATAAAAATCAATGGAAAGAAAATCGGAACATTCTTTAATTAGCGTGCTGCGACTCATGTGAATTGATCCATAATAAACAATTGAATTATATTACTAAGAAAAGAATAGAGCTTCATTTCATTTGCTCGTGCCAACCCACACCAGCGTTATACGAATATTCTCCTTGAAGAAATTGAAGCAGTTACGCTGATCCTATGAATATTTGAATAAATAAATAATTATCAACAAATTAAAATTTGAATTGTTTCAATATATATCGGTTCCTTTGGAATCGAATCGGAGGGCATATGACAAAGCCACTCCACGCGTCCTCAGGTTGCGGATGGAGGGTCTCCGTACCGAGGGTTTCTGCTGAATACGGTGACAAAAGTTGATAACAGTCGCGGACAATTGTCAGGGATGGTCCCGCAGTAGAAACTTCTAAGCTAAGGCGTAAACAATCGTGCCGAAAGCTGAATGGCACGGGTGATGTGCCTCAAACAGTGTCTCTGGGATACCAGGCGACCTCCTAAAGTATCAGCCTTATCCTTGCATGCGGGGCCCTGCAAGGATGGACGAATCCTTTCCCTAGCTTCTCGTGGGAACAACTATCATAGAACCAAATCCAGTTGTGAATGTGGTTCAAAATAATCGAACGCGTAGAGCACCCGACAATGGGTCGGCAAACAGTGCCGACCACCCTAGAGTTCGGGGTGCTGCAAATAATTTGGATAGAAACACGATGACGGATCGGCGAGACGGTCGACGTCTTAATGGTGCCAGAAACACCCAGAGCTTTCGCACGTTTCGCAACAGAGGTTGCGAAACCGCGCGAACAACCTCTTGCAAGAACAAGCCGCAGACGAAGAAGTAAAAGTGACATTAAAACCAACCGCGGAAATCAGGCATCCCCGGGAGATGATCGTGATTTCAGGACGAGGAGAAACATCAACATCCAGGTTCTTCCTAAGCTCCAAGATCTGGCTGAAATGGATGACGCCCTTCGTGAGGATCTCTCAGAGGAGAAATGTTGAGGTTTACCTTGACATTTGGTCCAGGAAGTTGAATATAGCGGTTCACAATCTGTCAATCACATTTTAGCTACTTATAAGCAGACGAGAAGTCTACTCCTCTACCTGGTTAAGAAATTAGTTAATGGTGGATGGTAGAAAAAGAGAGAAAATATCTCTGTCTTTCTAAAAAGGGACTTAAAGCTTAAAATTGAGAAAATCCACAGTAAATAATATTTAACACGAGGTAGAAACCAGCTCTAATATTTTCTATCCTACCTTCACCATCCTAGTCTGACTCATATCGAAAGAGCGTATACCTGCGGTACGAGCGACCCTCGGCCCAGCCCGTATTCGAAACGTAAAATTTCTAATATCCAATTATTAGGTAGATTAAGTGACAGAGTGTTAATTCCTTTTGGAATTGTGCAGTAAATCGATAGTATAAACAGAAATTAGAATTTGCGTGCGTTCATTCATAAGAACATAATAAAGTTGAAGTCTTTGCTTTGCAAACGTCCTCTCTAGAGATTTTACTATTAAAATAAATGAAAAATGAAATCTAAATAGATACTTTGACTCTATAAAGTTTGGTTATTATGGTGCGAATAAATAAAATAAATGTAAAAAGATAGTACAAAGTAGAAAGAAAGAAAATAGCGTTTTTTTTCTAAAGTTTAGACTGCCTACGGTGCACGCCTTTGCGTTTCGTTAAGCGAATTTTGTGATAGAAACCTCATGATTGGGGGATTAATAAAATTATTTAGCAATTTATATTGAAAAATACTATGGATTCAAATTATAAAATAGAAGCCTGTTTGTGAAAATAGAATAGTGCAGGATTATTGAATAAAATCCATTAATAACATTCGGAATCTTATTCTTTCTCCATGAGACACCCCTTTTATTGATCAAGTTATTTAATTAATGATTAAAATCAACAATAAAGTTATAAATATACTTTATTTTAGTTGACCGGCACAAAGCTAAGGGTTACACTTGGCGCCCAACGTGGGGCATGCGAGTCCAATGGATAAAAGTAAGCTCATTGAAGCATTATTTAAGGGTGATACGAATTCCTAAAGAGTCTATCTGCCACCACCCTCGAGCCAAAAACATGTATCACAAGTGATGGTAGAACTAGGCAAATGGTTACAAGAGCATAAGAATCAAAGTGAAAAGAAGCGTGAAAATCGCCCAAACACAATTAAGTGTAAAAACAGTGTATCAAAGAGAAACTTTTCAAGAAAAACTTTTTAATCAAAACCTTGTAAGAAAAACATTCAGTGAACACTAATAGTCAGTGAGTCTCATAAAATAAAATGAGTAGAGCGAGTTCAAGGTCGTCAAAGACGATGAAAAAATTAGTTATCAACAAGGACAACAACCAAGAAGATCCAGATCTGACCATGCGCAACATTTCTTTAAAAAATTTGAAGGAGCCCCTCGTCACACCCCTGAAGCAATAAACTTGAGTTCAGAGCAGTTGTGAGCCCTCATCAATCAGCGATTGGAGGAACTGGAGAGACGAACACAGCGAATCCTCACTGAAGAAAAGAAACATCGATAACAGCAGGAGGCCAAAAATGAGAAAATTTTGCAAAAATAAGCTGGCCGCATTGGAAAACAGCGTGAATCGCCCCTTAGAAGCAACCACCAGCATGACACAGAGTCTTGAAGAGAAGGAGATTCACATGCAGGCACAAATCAACCGATTAGAAACCGACCACTCAAGAGTAGCCGAGCGAATCGCTGAGGATCTAGACCATAGATCCAATAATCAGGTGGCAGTGACCAAACCGAGCATTAAGTACGTGTTGCCGGAGTACAATAGAGAGGGAAGTCCCATGAGATACCAACGTCAGCTCAAGCAATATTGGGAGGTGGTACGTTCCAGTTCATGTGTCGTGGAGAATCTCATCGAAACGTCACTATCAGGCCCGCCCAACGACTGGTGACTGGTCGTTAAGCATGACGTCACGGACTTGGATACCTTCATTGGAAGTGGCAACAACTGGGCCGCACAACCGTCGAACGGCAATGGAAGTCGACTGAATGGAAATTCAGGATCCAGACCCAATGCAAATTCTGGGGGGCACCAAGCTCCTTATGAAGGAGACTCCTGGAGGCAGCAGCAAAATCAGCAGCCCTCCAAGGTGCAAAATATGGAACTGGAAGCCCAGCAAGACCCGGGAGGCGCAAAATACTCGCAGGAAGAGCAAATACTTGAGGCGGGAAACGAACAGGAACCACGTGAATAAAAAATCCAAAGACAAAAATTGACGTGGCACCTGAAATTACATATTTCACGCACATGCTCACTAACACGCGGGAAGAATTAACCGAAAAGACATGAAATAGCAAAAGGAAGAGCTCTAAATGTTACACAGCTAAAATGAACCCCTCACCGACAAGTGTGAGCTCGCAGATATTTCAGGAATTACATAAGCCGAGGTGACTCCAATCCGGACTTAAGTGTATTCGTTTTATAGGAAGATTATTTAGTGAAGTTCCCCTAGGTTTTTATTTTTTTATTTTTCTGTTACTGGAGTGAACTTTAGTAATACAGAAAAATACGCAACTCAAAAGTTCAGAATTTTATATCCGTTAAAAACTTCTAGCTTCTAGCAATTTTTTTTATCTACAAAAGTTTGCATACTCTGTAGAATCCGTCAAGTGATTCCTTACCACTTTTAATCATACGAGCTTCTTTTTTTCTGTGTGTGTTAACAATGAGGTGGGTATGAAAAACTGATATGGTATGTTTCCTCGTTGTCAAAGAGTGTGAATAGTAAATGTGTTTTCAACAGGGTGAATTCACAAATGAGTGATTCGACTAAGGGCATCATTTCTTAAGCAATCATAAAGATAAATAAATAAAATACTTTTGAGACAAGATACAGTCAAGAAAATTAAGGCAAGAGACAAAACGCATGCGAGACTTACTGCTTGCTGATACGTCCTTCCACACATCAGACTATTCTATAAAAATAGAAAACTTCACTGACACTTCACTTAACGGAATTGACCTTTCATTCACTCCTGCATTACCACATTTTTTCTTTTCCAGGGTTGCAATGGCCATTTGTTTATGACCAGTCGATAATTGACCTCCAGGCCCAAGGAGAAGTGGTCGCACGAAGTCGAGGTTCGCTATCCAGAGTTCAAGGGTCCAACGGTGGATTATACTTTATGTATAATCGTCAGTCCTGGTCCAACGATGGATTATACTTCACGTATAATCGCTCCGTGCGTTGCGTTCACTAAGTTTGTGAACCTTTAATTTACTTGTTTCGTATGATTGAAACATGGAAACTCTGAAGCGGAAAGCATCAACTCTTTGTATCAAATAAGTATCTTTTCAACTTCATTGATATTCTTTTGAATTTAATATGTAATTATTTTTTTAATTTAAATAAACCTAAATATTTGATTCAAATATGGACAAATTAATTAATTCAAATGCGTCCTGCTCAATTCAAAGAACCGAACTCATTGAGTCACTAAAATATTTCTTTGAAGGACAAATCTGATTTCAACGAATCTAGACCTTTTGAGTCAAGGAAATCATTTCCTCGAATGTGCAAAATATTTATTTTAATCAAGAAAATACTACCAAAGAATTAATGTTTTTAGATCAACAAAAGATATATGTCTGTTTCAAATGAAAATTACTCCTGTAAAAGAATATCTTATTGATCCTAAGAAGTAAGATTCGAGTAAATGCATTTACACTCATCTCCCGTAACTGTGCCACCCTCGGGTCTGGTGGGCACAGTAACAGGGGCTATTCAAATCTAGTTTCAACCGGATTTAGAGCGACGAATGAGTAAACACTTAGGACCGTATAGATGGTCTCTGAACTCGGCAACTTATATTTTCACAATCTTTCAAATATTATCAAAATATCGATGCAAATGTATCGATACAGCATACAATTCATAATTATTGATTGATCATGTAATTAAATATAATGAGCAATTCATAAAATTAAAATTAATTATCATTATAATAAAAAGTATATCGCTACTGAAAAATTACTTGAATTGCAAAAGTACAATAGTAACAATTTATACTGTAGCAATTTAGAAAATGAACAAAATATTGTTATATTATTGCTAAATTCAATATTTATCTTCGAATGCATACGTTCATAACAAATTACTTCAAGGGTTGCTGGACCCTTTACCATTTCACTGAAAATTCAAGCTTTTTTCTGAAGCATCGTTGCCGCAATCGGTTGACACGAGGCCCGTTTTTGGATAAACAATTTCAATAAAGCGGCCTCTAATTCAGCATTTTCAGCAGATCTCAATGTTTTTTTTTGTTTCTGAACTCAAAGTCGTTGGATTTATTAATAACTCCATGGGCCACACAGGAGGGGAGACAGAAGCAGTCAAGCGTGAACGACCGAGAAGCCGGTACGAAAACGGGTGGCATAGTTACGGGAAATGAGTGTACTTGGTCCCAAAAATTCTCTTTCTAAGTGTATTACGTAACATTAAAAAAGGGGGTGGGGTTCGCGTTTTGTTACGGTCAGTTATGTATGGTAGAGAAGGGGGGAGGGGGGTATTTTTACCCGATTACGTAATGTTTTTACTTGTATGTATTTCTTAAAAAGCAAAGAGCGAGAAAAATCTTGATATCACATGTGCGCAGAAGTGAACAATTTTCGTCCATTACTTGAAATCCGTCGGAAATTTTGAAAAAAGATCAAATTTAACAAAGTGGCGATGCTATGATTTAAAAAAAATAATAAAAAGTCGATTTGCACAAGAAAACGTACGCTTATATTTTTTGCCAATTTTTTTTTCAACTTGGCCTTCTGTAAGGAAGACATCCTTCTAATTTTAGGCGGGCTAAACAACTTTTGTGACAGAGAGAATTTTTTTTCTCAAAATATAATTTTCGATCTTGTAAGCAATGCAAAATATCACAGAAGAGCAAGAGGCATTTTTTGTAGAACTTTTTAAAATGAGCCAATCTTTCTTTCTGAATTTTGTCAAATCTGTTGTTGTTTATAAGAAAAATGTAAAAATTCAATTATTCGAAAAAACAAGTTCGTGGCCACAAAAATGATTAAACCCACATAAAGCTCACATGATGTCTTCCTTATAAAAGGCCAAATTCAACAAGAAATTAAAGCATGTGTTTTTTGTGAAAATCAACTTTTCATAATTTCAAACAATTCGTTGCCACTTTGTTAATTTTGAACTTTCATCCGAGTGATTTCGAAAGAGGACGTTGAAACTCATCAGGATCCGAAAAATTGAAATATCTGTGTCAGATCGAAAACTATAGAATTTTAAAGGAAAAATATGTTGGTTTTTTTAAAAATAAATGTGAAAATTTAAATACTTGTTACTTCGTAGGAAATAACTTTGTTCTCACATCAGAAAAATCGTGTTGCCTTATTCTCTCTAAAAACAACATATTTTGTCACTGAGAGATTCTGCGACTTGAAGTGTACAATTTGCCTGACTTGAAATGGATTCTATCCAAAGATATAATAGTAGAAAGGTTCAGCAATGAAGCGTCCATCTAATTGGTCAGGGGGGCGTTGCCAGAGGTATAGAGTGGCCCCCCCATTAGTCGAGGGGGCGTGACCGGAGGTATAGAGCGGGCTCCTGATTAATTCGAAAATAATTAGTTTTAGGTGTTGAAAGCAGGGGCGGATTAAGGCGAAGGCGAAGCAGGCGGTCGCCTGCTCGCCAAGCGTTGAAGAGCGCCAGTCAGTCAAATAGCTGCGCCTAGAGCGCCAAGTGGCTGCGTGAAAGGAAACTTGCAAGGGCAATAAATTACTTTCTGCCTGCAGCTCAAAATACCCTACGTCTGCCCCTGGTTGAAAGAGGGCAGAAGTAAAATTAGTGCAAGAGGGTCCACAGGGTCATATGTTGGTTGGAGAAGGGATTTTTCAAAATAAAGGATTAGGGTCTTGGTGATGCATATATTAATGGAGAAGGAATTTTTTTAAATGGTGGAATAGGAACAGTTGGCTGGGAAGGCAGGTGGATGTATCTATGTGATCCATGTGATTATAATATGGAATGAAGAAATGCTTGAAAATATCGGGACATGCGTTCGTAATAGACATAGATTATCATAAGTATAGAGTAGCGAGTTTCGATGAACATGATTATTCACAGTACTCTAGTTTATTTAAACGAAACAAGTAATTGTGAGGACCGCCGGTTTCAGAATCAGACCGGGTAACGCTTTTTGGTTTATGTTTTTAGAAGAGTTTTTTATGAAAATCCACGACAATACGATCATCGTTTAGAATATTGTCCGTAAAAAGTTCATGAAAGTTACAAAGAGAATAACTTTTACACAAAAGAATGCAAAAACATGATACAAAACTGACCACATACGCTCAAAAATTTACTTAGTAGTTGTTTCGTGTTTCATCTGAAGAGGGTACTACTATATTTCGCTGTAAACAATCCAAACGTGAAGAAATAACAGGCGGGATGCCAGAACTGTCGAAAAACGTCCCCCTTCCGCCTGGTTTCTTGTCCTTGATGCTACATAGTCGTTTTCCGTATCGTTGTTTTTCGATCCATCGTTTCAGTTACATGGTATTGTTTAAAGCACAGGTGAAATATTCTTCCTTTTTAGCACCATGATGAAAGCAATAGACACGACTTTGAGGCAATTTCTTGAATGATGGACAAGTCAGTTCCTCCGAATTCACAATTTTCTTGCTAGTGATTTTTCGCAAAAGTTGTGCCTTTTCTCGTGCACGTGTGTAGATTTAAGTAATTATTTTGTTGTTTTGCACAGTCTCAGAGTTCTGAGAATAGATATGGTGGTGCAGAAATCCAGTGACCAAAGAATTTATAATCTATGGGAACAAGGTCGTCGTCCAAATTGCGAAAGCCTTGAATGTCTACAACGTAATCCACCATTTTGTCCAGTGGACGAGGGCGAGGACTATGTGAAATCTACGTGTATACAAAACTTTGAACCAAGAGACTTTATACAGTAATACAACGCATGTTGAGTTCTGCAGGTTTATATAAGCCCAAGGCATACAACGGTCTTATCCCCTGTCTTTCTCTGAAGCACCCCTTCGTTTAACGGGCGTTATGAACCGTTATGATGTGATGCGTGAAGAGTTCATCACAGTCCTTCGAACAAATGACCAGGTGTATCTGAGAACCATAGTCTGGTATGGCCTACCTGGATGAGCCGATTTCAAGGACGTTATCGTATTCCGAGCATGCGATGCAGTTGACAGTTTCCGTAAGCATTTCTTCTAGTCGAACTTCTATTTAGAGACTACCGTTTTTACGAGATTCCAATGGGAGCAGCAATGGGCAGAAAGATTCGGTGTAAGATCAGATGCGAAAAGACAATATCCATTTTCGTAATCGTGTCGATCAATGTTATTTCCCTCATTCAGAAAATGAATACCGGTACCCGAAAATAGGAAGTGATAAGCTTCAACATAAATCTTATCTTTTGTAAAATCTGGTTGTAAATATATTTATGTATGTGTATGTATTGTACCATTGGAAGCGGTGTTGTCGACAAACCCGATAATTATTCTTTTAGGTAGTTGACCAAGAATCACATTGTCTAGTGTCTCACTGTGTATACCAGCGTGAATGGAAAGGGCCTCCACCTCGAATCTAGTAATGGGATATTTGACTGTGCCTTGAGAGAGGGTCTTGGCGTGAGCGAGCAAAATTTTAGGGCTGATTCTTGCCCGGCGAACAAGAAGAGATGCTTCTTCGATGTGCAGGTAGGCGCTACCTATAGGACCCATCAGGCAAAAGGCGTCTTTCGAACGAACAAGTCTGAGTCGAAGTTCTACACCGTTTAAAAGAAATTTATCCTGATTAAAAACATCACCGTATAGATGTCCAATCATATCGATTCTTTTCTCTGCACTTAGATATTTGCGACGTGTAGAAAGACCTTTGTTTTCGACATCCGTATTATCCATGTGTTCAGGTGTGTCATTAACGTACAATGACGATGTAAGATGACTGTTTTTGGTCGGTGGATCATATTTAAGAAGTGTTTCGATATATGCATATGCGTTCTTTGGTGGTGATACCAGTATTTAATTGAAATAGACGTCGACTTGATTAAACATTGAGTGCATTAAGTTGTTAATGGACTCTGTCGCTTCAACTTGAGTCCTGTTCAGATACGTCTTGTCTGGCGCCATTAACCGATATCGTAGACTCAGCATATTATGCGGCAGGTCAATGTACTCATCCTCATCGACTGGGATAACAAACTCTGTGGGTGAGTCGTCTGTACGGGATGAAACCGGTTTGTAGTGAATCCATTGAGAGTTTTCTTTTGTCGTTTGAGTAGGCGCTAATGAAAAAAGGTCCAGCTCGGACTTTAAACACTCGCAAAAATGAGAATGTAGGAAAGACATGATCACTGTTCATTAACTATTTGTGAAAATATCGTATTTTGTTTTTTTATTCGTTTTTCTACGCCTTGAAGGTTTTGCTTTATTGACACTTTTACTTTTCTTCTGCTTGTTCTTGGTAATCCTCTTGACTTTTTTCGTTTTTTTCCCCGTTTCAATTTTATTTGTTCTGACGAAGAGTACAGGTCTAGGTATACCTATCAACTGAGCTTGATGCGTCATCCCCATGGTTTCATAGCCGGAAACACTCATGAGATTCTGTACCTTTTCCATAGCTTTTCTTTTTAAGCTCTCACCCGATTCCTGAAACCGGGTTTTAATTGCGCGTTTGAGCGGTATGTTGTGTTCAACTTCATCCATGACGTTTATACCGACACGGAGAGCTTCTTTGCCGACTGCTCAAGCATTACGTATTAGGAACGGTAAAACTCGGCGAAAAAGTCCACCGAGGAAACTCCCTATACCATGACCTCTTTAATAGGGCGATCTAACGTATATTTGTGAAATCCTGCCATCTTCAACTTGTGTAGTATAATAAACCTCATAATGGCTCTTCGTGGGTAAAATTCACATTTAATCTATTCGTTTTAAATGAGGCGTCACAGTCAACAATCCGTATTCAAATGGTATGGATTGCCCGAGATTATCCCTCATATCGATTTCGAGTGTTCGGAATCCTGCATTAAGTACAGGTATGTAATGTGGTGGTGAAAATCGGGTAACTTTTGTGGAGCCATGTGCATAATTTTTAGTGTCTTCAGGCACGATTCGGAAGAGTGGAGCCTTTACATTCCCTGTAATGCGTGGTTCAAAAATATCGCAATAAATGAACTTTTTCTGGCAAGCCATATGTTACACTCGGTGGATGACACGCCCTGTACGCGTTAATTGGTGACAGGTCATCCGGGCCTTATCAAAGAATTTAAGAAAGTTTCTGACTAACAACAAGAAAATGTGTCCCCATTAATACCTAATCGTCAGAACAGGTTTTTTCCAGAAGTTGTGTCCATTCACCAGACAATATAATCGTTTTTTTATCTTTAAATGATGCGCGACAATTATGATCCGATCCCCCATTATGCTGGATTAGTCTGGGTAACGGATATTGAGAAGTAAGGTCACTACCAATAAGTGAATCAGGAGCTATGCTATAAATATATGATTTTTATTTCACACGTGTTACTTCAGCATCTGATTTCGTCAAAAGTGCAATTGGATTCTCTAACAAAAGTCCAAGTCTAATGTGAAGAAATGATCGATGAAACTGAATTTCTGTAAGTACAACAACAGCCCAACGGCCTTGTAAATGTATTTCCTGGGGCAAATGCGTCGTATAATGGGTAATTTTATTGTGAGGAAAATATTTTATACTATTGTCACTTGGTAATATTATATAAAACTGATCCTCGTTCATTTTAAAGCTTTTCAATCAGAGGAGTGTATACAGGAATTGAATTTACCAGAGTATCCTGCCCACTTGACAAGTAATTCTTTTCTTGCGCCACGTCCTCGTGTGCGAATCACTTTTTCAACAATAAATTCGTCGTTGTGCACGTTTTTATTTGTAACGTCTGCTGATTCTTGCTCCTTAGAAAAGTCCGTCGATCTCTTCACCAGCTAGATCTTGCAATTCGTAGACAACGGGTGAATTAAACCTCCACTTTATAACACGTTTGATAACGAATAATTCTTCCGACCAGCCTGCTTCGTATCCTTTCTCGAAGATACCTGTTGCGCTACTGACACGAACATGATCACCTGCTTTATATTTGGCCTTTTCACCGACTTCTAATTTTTTTAAACAGTCGTTATATATTATTATGCGCCTCCGCCGCACTGTAGAGAGTGACTTCAGACGGACACATGTTTATAATGGAATGTCGAGCATTGTTGTAGGCAGACACAAGTTTTTGTAAAACATCGATGTAACGGTGTGCGTTTAGATGTGTGAAAAAACGCCACATGCGTTCTTTGTAAGTACTGTTAAAACGTTGAACAAGTCGGTTCGCGAGAAATCCGAAAAGATATTTGACGACTGCGTAGAAAATTTTGAAAATTTGCTCTGAGAAACTCCTTCTCCTTGTCGGTCTGAAATGTGATTGGAACACGTTTATTACTCTTCTGAAAAATGCGTTCGGAAGCATTTTTCACTTCAGCTGCTGTTATGCTTCGAAGTGACTCAACCCATTAGAACTCGCTTAGTACATCAATGACAACTTAAAGATATGTATAGTTATCGTTTTCTGTTTTTAAAGATTTTAAATCTACCAAATCGGCCTCCTATACATTATCAATGTTGTCAATATTATTGTAATTTGCCCATAAGTACTTTTTCCTATAAGGCCTGTGAAGATTATAGGCGTCTTGGCTTTTAAGCCAATCAACAGCGTTCTTACGTGTAATTTTGCTACGTGTGGCAGTCACAATTTTTTCCCGTCATTGTTCGAATGAAAGGACTTGTAAAGCTGAGATTTACTTTTTTTAGAACGCGCGCTCCTGTTTTTCCTTGCAGAAATTGGGGTTGATTTTGCTGTAGGGAAGGTAGCGCTCGTTTGCGGGTGGTTCCAATATGACTCGTTTCTCACGAGCTCTCTTGGTTTAGATATGTCGCGCAGGAAAGCGGCAAACTGTCGTCTACCTTAAACGGACACAGTTTTTCTAAGTCTCACTGCGTCAGTTATAAGATCAACAATAGTAGACCCTTTTACACGAAATCCTTCGATGAAAACGTTGCCTGTTCGATTCTACTTGAGTCTGCTCTTAATATCCAATTTTTTAAATTGTTCCAGTAACAACTCGCACTTTCGGCTTTGTAAGTTTTTAGTACAGAGTCAACTATGTTCTCTGCCGGTAGAATTAAGTCGTCTGTATTATGTCGTCTTTATCTCCACTGTCTTTATTTGCGCTCCCTTCTTCGACTTCTGTTCTAGCTGGGAAGGAATTACTTTTTTCACTAGCAAAAAAAAGATAAATTGTTGCAACACCTGTCGGTGCATTCTCCATTTTTCTCACTTGTCTTCACTATAAGGCGAGTATAAAATTTGGCTCATTTTCGAGTCAAGCCGGCTGATTGTATTTCCAGGAGTCTGAGTAGTTGAAAAAGTGAAACTGGAAACATCTTGCTGAAGGTTTTGTGCTGTAGGTATTTGTTGCTGTTTCTGAATTTTTCGACACGGTCGCAAGGTACTAGTACCATTAATGGCATGCTCCATATTAATATTTTATTCAAATTAAGATGATGATGGAAATAAATTCGATAATAGAGCACCGATAATGGGTCCAATTAAAAGTGGTGAAAAGCCTCTTTTGTGAACAATGATTTTTTTCTTACTTTTTGACGTGCCCTTTTTTCAGCTGATTTTCCTAAAGTGTGTCAATGTCTTTTCAAATTTACTTTTTCGCTTTGCTTTAGAGGATCATTTCCGAGTAACAAATTGAACGCGCACTCACATATACACTTTATAAGCTTTGGATTGGCTGTCTTAAGAACAGCGCGTTGATGATTAGCATCCAACTGGCACAGGGCGCGTAACACAGTGGCGTTTTTATCGCTAATGACTTTACGTGCGTGAGACTTCATTATGAGCGTACAACTGGTACCATCGTTACACTGTCATATATTTTTATACCCCTTACAGGATTGTAAACATAGTGGTAGGGATCGTTTGAAAAAGTACAGGTTCTGAATCGACAGTTATCGGGTGCTGATTGCTTGAGATCGAAAAGAAGATATCCGTGTGGTGGTGAGGTTGCATCGTGATAGGCCTCCTGCAGAAAACGAGGGTATTCCGGAACCACTTGACGGGCAAGATGTTGTATTTGTGTTCTATCTCTAGGATTTACAAATACAACTATACAATTCAAGTTAAGTGAAAGATCGCGCCGCTCATGAACTGGATGGAATAAATTTTGAGTAATAAAAATTACACTGAAGTTTTTGTGGTAACGTCCTTCAGTGAAAAGGTCGATTACCGTATGTTTCACAACTCTCTCATAAGGTCGTCTATTATTACGAGTTTTGTGCCTGGATCGTTAGAATAGTCACTGGATTGCGGCAGCCCCTCGCGAAAATCAATCCTTTTTCCATACGCGCACTGTACGACTGTTGCCACTTGGAGTAATGAAAAATAATACGCGCAAAACAAACATCGCACATGTTGTCAATACACTCAAGAAAATTTTTTAACAAAAAATGGTTTGCCACACCCTGTTGGACCACATATCATGGACGTGAATGGGTGCTTCCAGTGTGGATCCATTTTGGTGTATACTAAATAAAAATGCTACCTACTTACGCTTTTATACGTTTATTTACACGTACAAGACGCATGCGTAATGATAAATATGTTGAAAACATAGAAACCGATATTATAGCTGGAAAAACATCTACCATGAGAATCGGTAACGCCAATTAGCTAAACGAAACGCTCGGCGCGACCAGGTAGAACAGCTTATAGACCTGGGTGCAAATGCCAGATTGTCTACCTTGTAAGTGTGGAAGTGGCGGCGGAAAACTGCTGTGACCATCGCGCGCGGACTTTCTCCTGAAAGCTTCTACTTAAGAGGGCTGTGTGCACCCATGGGAATTCTGAGTTGAATGTGCGAGAGAGACAGAAATATGATAAGCACGCCTGCAAAGGTGGAGTTTGTCAGTTAAAAAAAATTTCGACAGTCAATCAATGCTGGGATATTTTCAGAAAAAAGGATACATATGAAAAAAAAGTGTAAAAAATTGCCTGCAATAAGCTCAGCAGCACCGGACAGTCGATCTGGGTCAGGCAAGCACTGGACAACCACATCCTTGCGCCGGGGGGTAGCATATGTCAGAATTACTAAGTAATGTACGACTTTACGACAAAAGAAAATTTTTTTACAAAATATATATGTAATGAAGTAAAACAATCATCCATTTAACTCCACAGCCAGGAAGGTGATAAAATTCTGCGCCGAATAAACCTAAATTCACCTAATTTTTTCAATCTCATAAGATTTATCCTACATATTACTTGTATTTCACTGGTGCTTTTAATACTTTCTAGCTTTGCACTACAATTTTAGTGAAGCATTGTAATCAACAATTTAACTGGAAAAAGTTATAAGAGATCAAATCAAATTGCAATTAACTCAAAATGAAAACTCGAATGTGCTATTTTACATACATGTTGAACGCTAAAGTCGGTACAATTATTTTAAGGCTTTCTTTACATCGCATTTGCAACTGCTCAATTTGCTCTGTTCTACAGAATCACTAGCTGCAATATTCATAGCAAAGAAAAGGGAAAATCCCCAAATTTCCTGGAAAAATATTATTTAAACAAATGTAGTTTGTCTGAACAAATAAGGGTTTGCTAAAAAATAAAGCTGAGATGTCGTAAGCGTACATAAGGTATATTGAACATTGAAAGATAACCACAATTAAATTAAAGTAAAAGTAATTAAAGTAAGTCAGTGATTATCATAAAGCCTTTGTAAGAGCAAGATTCAATTTTTTCTTTAGTTACTATCAAAGTTATTAGTATCGTGAAAAATAAGTGACTGCTTATTATTACGTTTTTATCATTATTTAACATACTGGTTGATATAACTTGGGGGGTAATTAATAAGTTAAAAGTTAATTAAATACTTAAAACCAGTTTCATTATTTAAGAGTGTACTTATGACTTTTTTAACATTTCTAAGTTATATCAGCTCTCCCAAAAAGTTTCTGAAATGCAGATGGACTTATACACGACGCAAATTACATATAGTCTCATAGACAGCGCTTTCAGCATATAGATTCATATTGAAAGGAGGCGGCGAGCAGTATTAATATCATAGAAGTATTATTATTCTTAGTAGTAGTAGTAGTATTTTATAGATGTTTCTGTATTTCATTCATAACATTAAAAAATGTACTATTCATTTCCTAAATATAAAGAATAAATATTGATTTGTGTGAAATAAACGCGTAGATACACATATGATTTAAGTAAAAAATATGTTCCTTATTTTAAATAGGTAGAGTATAACACAGATGTTTTTTAAATATATTTTTTAGGATATCTATGAAAAAGGCTGTCGGAAGACTACACGGACAAGGCGAAATGACCTCTTGAAGTCTCATCGGCGCTTTCTATGGCTTAAAGAAGACCTTCTTTGGAAGACCCACAGGTATTTCAACGCCTCTTGAAATAAAACAGTAGGAAAATAATAAAAACACTGTATTTTTTATAATTAAAATATTGTGATTTTTACTTTAATATAATTATACGTACGATTATCGACATGTCGAATACATCCATTTGGAATGAACCGAGGACGTGGTGGTGGAAGCAGGTTTTGCGGGTACTCTACCGATCCTTGATCCAATGGCAGTATAATTAGTATTTCTGAAATCAAAAAGAAGAAATGGTGGGGAAGAAAACGCATATTACAGATATTTTTCTAATAATAAGAAGATTATGTTTTTTTGTAAATAATTAAAGGTACATTGTATAATTATCGTTTGTTGTGTATACGAAAAAAATGAGGAGAATTAAAGAAAGCGAGTGAGAGGTTAATTTACTGGAAAAAAAGTTGACACTAATCGTGTTGTTCTTTGTAACCGTATGGAACATATTCAAAATTTTTCAGACAACGCCTTTTATTATTTGTTGATCTACAAATTTTATTTTGTCCTAGTCAGCACCTCGTTATAGGCCGTTCGCCGAATTACCGGCGATGAGATATTTGTTTCAGGACGAGTTCTATTCACAACCATTTCGCGAAATGAGTCGAAATTTATTCTCATCCCGTTTTTGTAATTTGAGGTGAACCTTTTGACCTTACACGTATGGTGAATGCTAACATCACCGCCCACTGCTTTATACGCGTAAAATTTGGGCTCACCTGAGACAAAGCTTTCGATGTAGCTATCCGGTCCATAGGTCGCTTCAAGCTTGTCTGTCATTTGCCCTAAATACCGACCAACTTCCGATTTGTATTCATCAGGGTTGTTTTCATGATCGATGTAGATACATGAATCTGTATCGTGATACAAAACCCTTTTATCTAATTGGTCGAGATATTCGAACAATTTCAGACGAGCCTGCGCCGTCACGTAAGCTGCTCTGACAACGTTTGTGTAGGCCGTTGGTATAGATGTACCTTCACGATCCGCATAAGAGACGTAAAAAACATAACCGTTTACAGGAAGAACGCAGTGGACCTCTTTTTTTGGATTAAACATAATCTCCATAAGCTGATGCAAGGTGTAAACTTTTTCTTTTTTTGGATTAAACATAATCTCCATAAGCTGATGCAAGGTGTAAACGATATCGATTTCCGGCAAATTCTGTCGCTGGCCAAATTTACCCCAAAACGAGTTTAGACACAGCTTTGCAACAGATCTGAGATCTGTATTTTTTTGAATCTTTTCCCTATCGAGTTTCACACCCTCTATCCTAGCATGATCGAGTAGGTATTCTAACTTAGAGGATATAGAGAAAAAATATCTATATAATATATTTTTTCTCCATGCCTTACCCGGTTATGGCAAGTAGTCGTACCGGTGCGCCCACCAAAGAAAGCATCCCGCGGATTTAAAGGAGTGTGAACTAGAAAAGGGCTATTTTTGACGAACTCACGCATTTCTGGGTATCTTTTTTGTATCAAATTCCCATTCCCAAACCGAAGGAGTTATGTCTGAGCACGGGTATGCTTAAACTTTGAAGTAGGACTTCGTACACGATGGGATACCTTGTCTCTGTTCACAGTATAACATTGCGCACAGCCGTCCCAGTAGCAACCGTGAAAGTGCAGAATATACCGCTCGCCCGTATCCTAGTAGTAACCGTGCGTACCCGTCATCGATACGATGTTCACGGCACCTACGAACATGTTCAATAGTTTTCCCTAGCACATGCTCTATCCACAAAAACCATTCGATTGCCTTCTTGGACTGGTTATTCGCGGTTCGGTAGTCTCTATTTTGCGGAACACTGATTTTGTCTTTTCCAGGAAATTTTTTCCGAAAGAGCTTCATGCATGCCGACGCAATAGTCACACATTCTGCGAAAGGACAAAAACCACCTGAATGCAAAAATAACTTTCTGACAGATAAGCAAGCTAATCCTAGTATAGTCACATCATTTATGCAGTAGTCCGTCAATTACTGTTTAAAGTTTAAAATGTAGCCAAGGTCTTTGGAAAGGGGCTCGTGCCACGAAAAGGACACTTTGCGTTGTTTTTCATGAAAACGGTTACTTTTAGTGAGAGAGAGCGACTTGGTCTCACATTGTGGGGTAAAGTCACTCACACTTTAAGGGATAATAAATAGTTGTTTATGAATTAAATGCATTTTTGTGCTTTATGCTAAGAAAGAGGGCCAAATTGAGATTATATATTTGAAGTATCAATACCTAATTTAAATTCCTTCTTGTGCTTTATTGTAAAAATCCGAAAAAAATGAGCCGCTCGGCCCTAGTTTACGGTATTTTTTGCATGGCGTATTTTATAGTAAAGTAATTATCAATATTTCAAAGTAATTGTCAATAATTGAAACAAATTTTATTTGTTTAAACATTTGAATATTATATAAACATAAAAGCGTAAATTGCTTAATAAGAAATTATAATCAACAAGTTAATTAAAATAGAAGCTAGAATTAGTGCCCAGATGGCCAACGTAAGAGATAGAATATAAATAGCGATAGCTTAATGACTAATGAAAGATAAAATAGAATTAAACTAGGAACGAATGGGACAACAAATTGGACCTAAGCCACCAATAAACCAACAGTGGCAAAGGAATACAGGGGGCATCAGCAACTGGCGTAACCAACCATTGCAGACACCCACCCACAGAGTTCGAAACTTGAAAGTCGACACCAACCTGGACCCAACAGAGCAGAGCTTTGAAACTAACACAACCAATAGAGAGCAGGGAAACGAGATAATGCCGCACATTTAGAGAGTAAAGGTAAACAAGGCGTGGCACAAGAAATCATAATTCACGCCCACGTGCTACAAAACACACAGGAGCACCCAACAACAACAACCCAGGAGGAAACCACAAGAGGGAGGTCGAGATACTGCGTAATTAACTTGCTAGTGGGGGGCATCCTCGTCAAGGCCCTTGAAGATACGGGAGCCGATGTAACCTGTATATCTCAGGAATTTATGGCTCAAAACAAAGACAGATTCAGCGTATTTCCAACACTACCGCTCAGTGGCATGTCCCTTGCGGGACCCATGGGGGGCAAGGCCACGCGACTGCATAAGCAAATTTACGCTGACGTGCAGCTGCCAAACCAGAAAATCCAGGAAAACCTCGATCTCAATTATAAAAGACCAGGAAAAGGAGGAGAAATCATTGACACTATACGATGTTAACGGAGGAGGCACGAGCCAAGAAAGCAGCCATTGCCAACATGGGAAAGGCATGGAGCCCAACTCTGAATGATGACATCGATGCCACAAATTTTCGAGCCTGGTCACCATCGCAGGCGTGGCCCGCTACAGCAACATGGCAAGGAATCGAAAGGGACCATCGAGCACATCCCAGTAACAACAGCAACAGGCTAGACTACTTGTATTTGAAATTCTAACGATGGGAAGTCAAGACACCCAAGTTAGAGTTTCAAATAGGGGGGCAATTGTGACATGCAAATTACGCAAGTCCCCTCATATTTGAAAACCAGTAAACCGTAAGAGTAATCAGCTCGCGAGAGCAGCTGCCTACAGGGGCAACAGGACGCACACTCGCAACCTCCCACCCACACGCTCGGTGGGACTAGAGAAGGGGGCTCGCGAAGCACGGCATAAAAAGGCCAAGCGCGAACTCTTCGAGAGAGTCGGCGGTTGAGTCATCAGCCGTATAGATCGGAGGACTACCCGGTAAGGAGAGAATAATAGAGAAAAATTAATATCTTCAGATTTAAATGAAAGAGGGAGAATTATTTAATTTTTTTGAATGTGCTAATTTTCCATCGGGAGAAGTGCCCAACGAAATAATAGGTTTATCTCCG
>JAUMHM010000004.1:11878007-11902064 GCA_032362435.1 Melikaiella ostensackeni
GAGCCGGTGTCATTTTCATGGATGGCAGTCGCTCCCAGGGGGACCCTGCGGTGGTTGTTTGACCAATTTTTTGAATTGTATGTATATATATATATATATATATTCCCAACCCTGAGCTCGAAGCTAATGAAGTTCGGTGGTATGGAAGTACAGGGATGGACGAGAGGAGCGGGCTTTTTCCTTTCGATCTATCTCTCAAATGTGGCGTCATCTGGCATCAAGTAGCGATACTACAAGTAATATATCTTCGAACAAGTAACCATGAAATATAATCAAACCACGATAGGCGTCCGGGGCTTAGATCTAAGAAGGGGGTTTCTGTAGTTCCAGATTATTAAGAATTACTCGGATATGGGGGTTAAAGCGGGAGCGTCAGTTTGTTGTCTGGATTCCTATTGGGGGGCGGCAGGGCCTGGTGGCGCCCCCGCCACCGGTTTTCCTGGAGGGGTTCAGCTGATCTAAAGGGACTTCCTGTTTGTCCTTCACGGGACAATTACGGTTGAAATAATTACCTGGGCAGTACCAACATTTCGGTAGTGGGCTTCGGCTTCATCGAATTCGGCTTTTACCGCTCTCGTCATGAGAGTGTCAAAGGCGGCTGGCTGGGAAGCCCTTATTTCTCGGCGAATTGCGGGACGTAACAATTCTAGAAGGGTGGCGATCATGGATTCCTCAGGAACACGAGGTTGCAGACGCTGGAATAGAAGGTATTTTTCCTGGAGGAAAAGGCAAACGGGCTCCTTCATTCCTTGCTTCAAGCATTCAAGTTTGGAGGTTAGACAGCCGATAATGGTGGCTCTATTAAACTTGTGTAAAAAAAGTTCACGGAGTCGAGGCCATTCGTTTGGCAGGCCGCGGCACACGTTCCACCATTTTTCTACACTGTCTTCAAGTGCGTGGCTCGTGAGAACAAACCATTGTTCAGCCTCTTATCTGATTAACAAAGGCGATGGGCTTTCGTAATAATGTCGATGGAATTCTGGAAGTGGCCGAACAAGGGTGGTAAGTGCGTTCAGAATAGCCTGTAATGTTCGCCAATTGGCATAGAGTACTTGATTTCCGATAGGGGGTTGAATATTGATAAGGGGGCTTCCCACAGGACCTTGATTTTGTCCAAGGTGTGGATTTCCTATAGAAGGTTGAATGTTCGTAAGGGGGTTTCCCCCACAGAGGTTGACATTTGCCGATATAACAGGTTCACCATAGGAGTTGAATCAAAGAATGGAATTATTTGGGGAAGATTCGGTATTCTGGGGATTAATGTCAGGGTGAGAATTTACACTCAAACTCTCATATAATCCTATCCAGGTTAAAGATTCCTAGAGCTGCTGGCCTCCACAGTTTCTCCGCTCGCGGGGCGAGAGACGGTGTTCAACGAAGCGTAAAACACCAGCAGCGTATAGATAAAGGCGCAGTACGCGTGTACTCAGGTTTGAACTCACGTTCAGAGATTGCGTAATATTAGGAAATGATTCACACGTCCCTGACTGTTTACGCTTCGAAGGTACTGCGTTAATCCCAAGGCCAGTGCGAAGCAACTCCCGAAACTGACCTTATATTGGAGTTCGAGTGTATTTACAGTTCAATTGGATCCAGGGTCCGACTGGGACGTACTGGTGTTCGGAAAACCATGGGCGCCACCGCGTGTTTCTTCACTCCCGGAAGTGAATGTGATGAATTTCTTTGCAGAGATGCAAATAATTACCGATTTGATTTTTCTTCTGGTGATGCAGAAAGGAATGGATCGGGACGGAATACCTGTGATTTATGAAAATCAGATAACTCATTTAAGTTATCAGAGTCAACGTTCGTATTCTGTATTTCGATTTGCAAGTCACAGCGGGGGTGGGACTTTTTCTTTAAACGATGTTTATTTCTGCGTGATCGGTCATCGGTGACGAGATGTCATTTAGATTCACTAAAAAGTAGTTAAGTTTGCGATTTAAATGAGCAATGACGACAGGTCATTTAGCTTTATTGGCATAACAAAAAAGTTCAATTTAGTTCGGGGATTTGAAAGGGAAGCGACGAGATGCAATTTAGCTTCAATGGCATAAGTAAGAAGTAGGTTTAGGGATTAATGTCTGTTAGAGACTGTATAGTAAAAAAGTATTTTAACTTTTTTTCTCAGGGCCCCATGTTTGGGCGTCAAATTAAGGTCATCTGTGGGTTGAGGCTGCCTCGTTAATTAAAAATTAATGAACTAGCTTATAGGGACCTGATCTATCTTTCCGATAGTGCTGCCGCCACCGAAAATTGCGGCGAGGCTCGAAATCCATTGTAAACAGTGCAAAATCAATTAAAATTATAAATATTCTCATAAGTCCTACAAATTTTAAACAATTTTTTTGCGATTCATAACAAATTTATGTATGATGTAAGAATTGTTCAAAATTTTTAGGACTTATGAGAACATTTATAATTTTAATTAATTTTGCACTACTTCCAATGGATTTCGAGCTTTGGTCACCTCACTTTTGCCATGGTCGTCGCAATTTTCAGTGAAATCAGCGCCATCCAAAGATATATTAGGTCCCTATAGAAAGCTTCCGTTTTTCCCTTCAAGTCCATTATTAAGGCCATGTGAGCGTAACCTCAAAATGTTTTTTCAGATTTTTTTTAAACCAGCTGACGTTTACACGAAACGGAATATCAACTTGAAAATTTTGGAAAATAAATGAAAAGTACTAAGAAACGTTTGTCCGGTCCTAAATTTTTTTAATTATAAAAAAAGTGTTTTTTTCTGAAAAAATTTTTTTTTGCTTTTTTTTAAATTATAAAAATTTAGGACCAGGCAAACGTTCCTTAGAGCTTTTTATTTAGTTTCCGAAAATTTCAACTCGATATTGCGTTTAGTGTGAACGTAAGTTGGTTTGAAAAAAATGTGAAAACAAAATTTTGAGGTTACACTCACATGGCCTCAAACAAATTTTCAAATACTAAGAGTTTTAGAAATGTTTGAAATAATAATTATCATTAAATGAGGCGAATCGCTACTCCGGGTAGAATCGCTACAATCATTTCATTTTAAATCATCAAAGTCTGAATAATTGTATTTTCGAATTGTTCTCAGGCTCAATACAACTGGCAATGTCTCTACTTTATCGATATAAATAAATTAACATACATATATATTGATTTGTACAAAAAAAAACTAATAGTGCTAAAAATGCGAACATCTCGCATCGGTCAAAGATTAAGAGATCGATGCGAGATGCTGACATTTTTACCACTATTAGTTTTTCACAAATCAATATAAAGGGCAGTTTTTCTCAAATGTACCCATCCTGAACGATGACATTTTCCGATCGAACTCAAACTTGGGCAAAGTGTAGTCCTACTAGGTAGTAATTTACAGGAAAAAAAAATTTCCAATTGGAAAAAAATTGATCAAACTAAGGGAGAGGCAACTTTTTGGATTTTGCGCTAGCAGCCCCTGTTCCGAATGTACCAAACTGCTTTCGATAGATTTTTTTACGATATGACGAATGGTTATAACTATTCTTCGAAAAAAAAACAACTGACCCATTCTTTTCAAAATCAAAAATATTTTTGATTTTTTTTCTAAGTTCGACCCATTTTTTTGTCTCAAAATGAAGATCAGGATTTTTACTTTCAAAGCCTTGAAGCACAAAATGACGTTTTTTTTCTTTTCGAGAAAATAAATAAAGAGTATTGCCCAACATTTTGGGCTCTTTACGGCGTACAAACTTGGTTCTTTCAACGTAATCAAATGTTAATAACTAATTTCTAAACTTTGGATGACGGTTTAATGAAAATCAATCATTATTATTTTTTAACAACAATTTAAACAAAATTTATCATAAATGCATTATTTGCCTATTTTCCAACATTTAAACTTTGTCCATTTAACATAATCAACTTTCAATCACTAATTTTAAAACTTTTTTAGACACTTGGATAACGATAAACTATTGTTATTGTTATTAACAACGTTATAAACAAATTTTTCTCGTCTCATGCATTTGTTAACAAAGAATTACGTTTTTTTTGTGGAATTTACTTACAATTCCTTAGACAAGAAAAATTTGTTTATAACACTGTTAGTAACAACAGCAATAGGCAATCGTTATCCAAGTGTCTAAAAAAGTTGAAAAATTAGATATTAACAGTTGATTAAGTTAAAGGGACAAAGTTTAAATGTTGGAAAATGGCCAAATAACGCATTTTTTAAATAATTTTGTTCAAGCAATCATGAATTATGATCGATTAATAGCAAGGAGATATGTTATTTCCTCGAAGAAAAGTGGAATTTTTTATTTATAGATGCATAAGATGATAAAAATTGGTTCAAAAATTGTTATTAACAATAATAATTGTTGACTTTCATTTAAATGTTCTTAAAGATTATGAATTACACTGAAATTTCCTATAAAGTCCGACTTTGGTTCTTGCCAGGAATGGCCTTGGACATATAGCGGACCGACTCCAATGTCAGCAATCAGGGCCGTATGAACCATTTCTATGTAATTTTCGTTCGCAGTAAAAAATATTTATTAAATTTCTTTAAATGTTTATTGTTTTGAAGGATAAACGCTGCTTCTTGTTTTCCTGCGACATTTTTATCACACATAACCTAAACACTGAAAGCGAATGAAGCGAAGTGCGAACCGTGCGAACAGACGAAATTATGAGCTTGTGATACTGCCCGCTTTGTTAGTACGGTACTGGACGAGTTTTCTGCCTTTAGAGTGCCGCTCTCTGTACCTCTTTGACCCCTGATCCTCGAACGAAGTTCTCGAAATGACATATTGCAGACTGACTTAATAGGGACTTTCAGTGTAGTTATTTGCATTTGATTACGTTCAAAGAACCAAGTTTGTACGTCAAGAAAAGCCTAACAGTCCCGGCGGTCTCGAGTGCCGCCGACGCACCGCAATATTTTTTATTTATTTTCTCGAAAACAAAATAAAACGTTATTTTGTGCTTCAATGCTTCGAAAGTGAAAATCCTGATCTTTATTTTAAGACTAAAAAAAAAACAATGAAAAAGTGGGCCGAATTGAGAAAAAATGCCCCATATATACATTTATTTCAATGGCCGCTAAAGTAGAGACATTGCGTGATCTATTGAGCCCAAGAACAATTTGAAAATATAATTATTCAGCCTTTGACGATTTTTTGTTAAATTGTTGTAGCGATTCAACTCGGAGTAGCGATTCACCCCGGTCGACGGCAATAATTAATAATTTCGAATTCAAAGCGTTTGAAATTAGGAGAAAATATATTAAACGATTTTGAATTGAAAACGTTCCAAGTCAAACAATTTTAGATTAGGTAAAATTAAAAAAAAAAGAATAATATTTTCAATGGAATGAAATTGAACTTGTTTCATTTCTAAAGAAAAGCGTTTAAAACTAAATAATTTGAAATTGAGAAATTTTCAGTCAGAAGCTCTCAAAATTGAACAATTTTATTTTGAATTAATGAATCTCGAAATCGAATGATTTTATATGAAAATGCCGAAAATAGCACAATATCAAAACGTTCAAAATTGAATAATTTTGGATTAGAATCTTGAAAATTGGATCATCTGAAATTCAAATGAATTGATATTTTATTATTTCTAATTTAAAGCCTTCAAAATTGAATAACTTAAAATTGAAAGCTTTTGAATTTAAATAATTTTCAATTAGAAACCATTAAAATTTGACAATTTGAAATTGAAAAACTAAATTGATTGTTTGAAAGTCAAAGTTCTTGAAAGTCTAGAATTTTTAATTTATACTACATAAAAAAATTATAATTTAACATTAAAATTAATCAGACAAATTTTTCTGAGACTATAAATAAATCCGTCATTTTTCCATTCAAAATGGAAAAATTTTCAATTATAAACCTTTAAAATTAAATTATTCTAAAAAAACGTTTAAAATGAAGTAATTTTAATGTAAAACATTAAAAATGAAAAAATTGCTACTATGAAACGTTGAAAATTAGGCGAATCCAAACTTAATTTGAAACTTAAAAAATTTCTAATTACAAAGAATTGTGATATTACCATTTTTTTATACTCAACCCCTTTAAAATTTCAGTTACTTAAAGTAAATTTAAATCGTTTAAAAATTAATAATTTTGAAATTGTTAATTATACTTTTGAAAATTCAACCATTTCAATTTTGATTTTGAAATTAAAACTTATGAAAGGAAAAAATTCAAAATTCAGCGTTCAAAATGAAAATTTAGAACTATAAAATTGTAACCATTGAAAATTAAAAAAATTATTCAATTACTGAGGTATTAATTTAAGATCGTTTAATTTTTAACGCTTCATTTAGAATTTTAAGGTATTGCATTGAAAATTAAAAATTAAAAAAAGAATACAAAACAAGATCGTTATGATTCCATTTTTTTAATTGCAGAATTTTAAGCCTTTAAATTCAATTTTTTTAAGTTGAGTTTGAAATGTTCAATATTTTCGAACATTTTCAAATACAAAATAATTCAACTTTTAATGTCTAGCTCTAAAATCTTCCCATTTTTAAGGCTTGCAGTTGACAAATTATTTTCTTAATTTTTCATTGCTTTTAATTTGATCTGGAGGCATTTAATTCGTAATTGTTCAATCACAAATCCTTCAAACTGATAATTTTGCAACTACAAGTATCAAGTCTTTCAATTTGATATTCTACAACTTCTGAGAATTAAAAAAAAATCAGATAATTTTGTACGTTTAAAATTGAAACCAAACAATTAAAGATATTTACATCTAAATCATTAAATTTAAAACTAAGTATCATGGCTTTCAATATGAAATTTTGCAATTTTAAAATATTTAATAGCAAAATTGTCCTCATATATATTTTTTAATATTTGAATTTGAAACAATTATCGATTCGGGAGGATTTCAACTGAAAATTGTTGAATCATTAAGGTTATCAATTAAAAATTATTGAACAATATTATCAGTATGTTAAAATTCTCAATATAAATCTAAAATATTTCAGGGTAACCCCAACAGAAAGAGCATGAAAAACTCTATCGTAATTGTAGTGAGAACCACATTTTTTCACTAGATATTAGGATTTTAAATTAAAATTTGAAATTAAAAACCTCCAAAAATAGAGAATTTACATGCATCTTTTTCATCGATTTATTTGATAGTTTATGATCTCAACATTTTATAAAAGCGCTTATTTTTTTCATTTTAAGTACTTATAGCTTATTTAAAATTGGTTGAAAATGCCAATTTGGAATATTACATTTGAATGAGTGACCATTCTGATGACGTTCGTTATACAAAGCGCACAAAAAAGTGGAGCATGTGCAAATAATTTATTATATTTTTGAATTTGGTGACTTTCAACCATATTATCTCAGGTTAGTATGGCTCTATTTTTAATTTTCTGATGTTATGAATGGACATTTCCACTGGACACATGGACCCTAAATATCACTATAAAAATAATTGAATGTGACAGGCAATTTTTTTCAAAACTACTGAATAACCAATCACTGACCAGGACTGCCCGTATAACTGACGTCACATAAATAATAAAAGACCCCTTTCTCGCAAGTTTTTTTCAACTTTTAAAAATTGAATTTAAAAATATTTAAACCTCATATTGATTTAGTTCTTGTAAAAATAAAATCAGTTTGACGTCCTCTGCAATAAGAAATAATTATTTTCCGCATTTATGACACATGCAAATTCTCTATTAAAAAATTTCAAACCAAATATTTTCGCATTCTTCAATTAGAATCTTGAAACTAAGTCGTTAGAAATGATTGACTTTAAAATCATGCATCACGATTGTTGAAATTCAATCATTTTAGTATGAAGTTTAAGATATGGAGTAAAAGTAAGGAGACCAAACGAGAATGCGCGCGCGAATGAAAAATGAAACTCGAATTTTCGAACATAGTTTGGGGGAGGATGTACGCTGAATGGTAAAGAGTCGCCTCGTTTTGAGTGGAATATCTGAGAGGGAAATGAGAGAAATTTTTGATTGGTGGTTTTATGACGGAAAATTTGAATCATGAAAAACCCACCAATAAAAGACCTCACGCAGATATTCCACTCAAAACGAGATGAACCTTTAAATTTAGCGTACATTCTCCCTCCCCATCAACTATGTCTGGAAAAATGGTGACCAAAATAAAAAAATGTTGCTTCAAGTGGGAAAACAATTTTATAAGATATCAAACTGACGCATGCTAATAAACTTTCAGATTGACATGATGAAAAGTCGCAAAACAAAAAACACGCAAAAAGCGAGCGAAAACATACTATGGGTTTCAAAAATGTTAACCTCTCTACAAAAGATAGATTAAGTCAGTACAAAAAAATCGCTAAAGAACGAAACAAACTTCATTGTAAATGTCATTTAATTGGACACAAATTCTCCATTCATGGTTCGTTATAGGTTCCGGTTGTTACGGTTAAAAAGTTGCGGTTGGATCAAGGTACAGAAAAACGGTCAACACCGCAAATTTCACGGCAGTGAACTTTGACTTGCTCTTTTTCGTTGAAAAAATGAGTCAAAACGAGTAAAAAAAATCAGGCGGCTACCATGACATTTTCTTTAGAAGGTAGATATCATGACAATTGTAAAATTTCAATAATTTTAGCTGGCAAAGTTGATTAGAGAGGGAATGCGATTTCAACTCCAAATTGAGATAGAAAGCTCTGCTAAAGCTCGAGAAAATTCAAAAAATTCAAATAATTCAATGACAGAAGAAATTAAGTTTTAAAACAATTACATAATTGGCTATTAGCAATTATTTTTTCTACGCTTTTTCTATTCTCCGGGCATACAAGGAGTCATACACTATCAGTGTCAGGCCCAGGATTACTGTTCGGCATATTCAACCTAATGCCTGTAACTTGGGGAAATGAGAAAAAAAAGCAAAGGCGTAGGGAAAGGATATTCACTTGGGAAAATGAATTTTACTTTTCACGTTGACAGTTCCATTCCATAAGAAAAAGAAACTTTTAGAGAAAGAGAAAAAATATCATTGAAGAAGAATGACCACATAAGATGCAAGTAATTAAATTCTGATTTCAGGTGTTTGTAAAATTGAAGAAAATCTTTAAAAATTTCAAATTTTCTGATCCACAATTTAATTTTAACTTCCTTGATAATTATTATAGGTAAGTATCAATATTTTTAAATATTAGGCCGCAACCGACTTAGGCGAAATAAAGTGAAATGACCCAGTGACGATTTCGATTTTCAGAATTTTGTACTTTCAGCCCAGCCTAATAAACATTCACAATTTTCATTAATGAATTATATTAAAAATTGCGTTACATGTTATGTTGCGTTATATATTCATGCAGGAAATTTCTTTTTTTTTACCAAAATGTGACTTGAATGACTTCATAACGTTATCTAGGTGGAAAGGTTTATTCCAAGTCAAGATTTCCAATTTTTATCAACACGTTATATGCCTAATTATTTAATATTCGTCTTTTTAATTAAAAAAAAACTTTTTTAATCATTGGCATTGCGTTTAATAATTAAGATCTTTAAAAGAGTGTTGAAGAAGCACTTTCTTTATTTTAGTACTTTCTTTCAAAATTCTTTGACAGTAAAAACAAAGCTATACGACTATGAAGAAAGTTTTTTTAATTTGTTAATAACAATTGGAAGTTTTTCATTAAAATGAACCTTTTCGTAGATTTTAGTAGAAAAAGAATTTTAACTGCATGAGCATACGAATATAATGCAATTGCTTTTATAATTTGATAATAAAAAGTATGATTGAATTTTATACAGAGTATTTTCAAATATAAAAACTTAAAAATCGCTCGAAAAATGCGAACTGTAACTTAATTCGTCCGCGAAAATCCATTCCTAAATTACTTTTAATCATACTAACTGTTTTATAGCCCCAAAAATAATGTTTTTACGCATTTTCAAAAAATTCTAACGAAATTTGCTTTAAATTGATAATTTTCTACTATATTTTACTAAAAAAAACTGTACTTGCGAAAGATTCACCATAATTTTGTGGCCCATAGAAAATTGGTCAAAAATTGAAACTTTAACCCCGATGCGCAAGGTTCAAATATTAACCGATTTCCAAATATTTTTATGTCCTTGATTTGTCTCCCCCAAAGGCAACTTTTCCACACTAGACCGTTTGTAGTTTCGTAGACTCGGTTTCTTCGGCCCACCCTATTATACAACATTAACGATTAAGTTGTTACTTTAAATACATGTTTGTGATGTTTGGAAAAAAATTATGCATTTGATACGAAAATAAGTGAGAAAATAAAGGTAAATGTTTATAATAACAAACTGCAATAAAAAAAATAATTTCACAAGTTGCCATTTTCTTAATAAGCCAACAGAAATATTGCCTAAGTCTTTGGTAGTTGTAAGGTTGCACCCGTAATTTTCAGGCAACTGGAAGAGCTGGGGAAGCTGGACCTAGCTGGACCGGATAATTATGGTTGGGATTCTATTGACTGTATCAGTTACACTTGCCGCTCCCAAGCGACAAAAAAAAATGTAGAAAAAATAACTACTAAAAGCCAATTATGTAATTGTTTGAAAATTGTATTTCTTATGTCATTGAATTATTGGAATTTTTTTAATTATCTCAAGCTTTAGCAGAGCCTTCCATCACAATTTGGTGCTGAAATCGCATCTTCCTCTCTAATTAGCTCTGTCAGCTAAAATTATTAAAATTTTAAAATTGTCACGATACCTACCTTTAAAGAAAAATGCAAGGTAGCCGCCTGATTTTTTTGACTCATTTTGTCTCATTTTTCTACACAACAGAACAAGTCAAAGATTACTGTCGTGAAATCTGCGTTGTTTACCGTGTTTTTGTACCTTCATCCAACCGTAAATTTTTTTATAATTCACCAATGACGAATCATAAATGGAGACATTGTGCCCAATAAAATGACCTTCAGAATGAAGTTTTTTTCGTTCTTTAGCGATTTTTTCACTGACTTAATCAAACTTTTGCAGAGAAGTCAACATTTTTGAAATCTACGAGTATAGTAGGAGCTTCCATGTGGACAAAGTGAATGAATGACTTTGAAGATTATTATTAATAATTGATTAAATAATTAATAAGAATGTAGCAAGAAGTACAAGTTCAACTGATGAAAAATTACCTCTTGGACGAGTTGATTGTGTCTGAGTAACTTTCTACTCTTCATGATTCGAACGATGGCAGCTTGGAGGTAGAGTTTCCGGTCGTCATCGACGCTACGATGGGTGGCTTCAGTATCGTGAGGAGCGTCTCGTTGCAAAGCTCCAGTAATTCGGAACTTTGTTCTTTTGTTATAGTAATCAAAATTGAGCGTGAGAATTGTATCCTCTTCGACTTCGCCCTCGGAGGACTTTTTCAAAATTTTGCAATCTACTAAACTCGCAGCATGTTTCACAAGTTGATCGTGCGAAAGTCTTAATGAAGCCGCAGCTTCCCTGAAAAAAAAGATAGAAAAGTAAAATAAGTAGAACAAAATATTCAGTCTATACAGGTATTATATTTGATTCAATAATTTCTTTATTATTCATAAAAATTACAGAAGTGTACAGACAACTATTAGGTCTATGTAAATCAAAACAATTATTATTATTTTAGGCTCCTGTCTCTGGAGAGACTATATCCTATTAATTTGATTTTTTTTTAACGCATTAGCAATATAAAATTTTATTTCAGAATAATATTTATAACGTATCTTTGGGAAAAATGTTTATGATTTCAAAACTCATAAATTCATAAGTCGCATATATTATAAGAATGGAATGCATTATATATTGGATATTATAGAAGTAGAGGTATTTCTAAAACATTCTAGAAAACTAGAAAATTCCTGAACATTTCAGAATTTACAGAGAATTTAAGAAAAAAAGAATGTTCAATAAAATTCTAAGCCATCCTATTAAATTCCAGAATACTTCAGATTATCACAGAAGATCCAATATTCTTCAAAAACATTGTAGAATATTCTATTATACAACATTCCAAAACACTGCAAAATATTTTATTCCAGAACATTCCAAAATATTCTAGAATATAAATAAAGACAAAATTTAGATAAGATCATAATAAAAAATTTCTCTTTAATATCTAAGGGGCGGTGCATAAATTAAGTTCAGTTTTTTTCGGAAATTTTGAACCACGCACAGTGGGGCCAAAAAGGTGCCTGTGGACAAATCAATTTTCATCCGATTGGCAGGTTTTTTTTTATAAAAGCTTATGAAATTCTGCATCGTTACAACGGAGCATAATTTTAAAAAATTGTTTCAGAAATTTTTTATTCAACAAACAAAATAAAAGATTTCAGGAACAACTTTTTTTTTAAATTTGCTTTGTTGTAACGATGCAGAATTTCATAATCTTTCATTTTAAAAAAAAATTGCAAGTCGGATGACTAAGAGTTTGTTAAAAAAAATTTATATTTGTTGTGTTTTTTAAAAAATTTGTTTACATTCAATGTACTAGGTACTACTAGTAGTTAAAAATTCTTTTTTTTTCAAAAGCTTAATCAGAAGCTTCTAACATTAAGCAATTTTTAATTGAAAACCAGCAAAATTGAAAAGTAATATTTCAAATTTGATATCGTAAGAATTTAACAATAAAAAAATAAATGTTAAACATTCCGGAAACATTTGAAAATTTGGAGATCTAAAACTAATATCTGCAAATTCAAGCTTTATACGTAACAATTATTAATTTGAGGCCTTAAAAATTTAAGTCGTTTAGAATAACGCTTTTAACTTCTAAAATTTCGAATTGAAATCGCAGAAATTTGAAAAATGATTGTGACTGGACAGATTTTACTATCAAAAATAAATTCACTGACTTTCAGCGTTTAAAACTAAAGACATTCTAGAAAGGTCAAGAACCTTTCAGAATTTATACAACATTTTATAGGTAAAAGAATATTCAAGAAAATCCAAGAACATCCTAGCATATTCTGAAACATTTCAAAATATTCTGTAATTGTCTAAAAATGTCCAAAACATTTCAGAATATTAAAAATCCCAGAAAACTCTAGGAAACAAACGATGGATCTTGCTTAATATTTAATGTTTTTATCTTCCTTTGAAATTAATTTACAGCATGTGAGGCACAATGACTTGTGCGGGATAAGGCTTAATTCTCCATAATTTTTTCGCGTATTTGAGGTTTATTACATTTAATGATTTTTTATTACACTCTTATGAAATTTGAAAGGGTCACAGCACTCTACTCCAAAATAGTGTGAATAATGTTTCTGGTAATGGTTTTCATAGTCTTCACAAATATCACTCGAAGCGTTGTTTATTCGTAGCTTTAATAAATCCTGATCGTCCTTCGATAATTAATTCACAGATAAGAAGGAGGTTCGTTTTCCTTGTTTACAGTTTTGATTGAAATATCTTCCAATAGAACACTGCATTTTTATTATTTATTTCAAGAATATCAGGTTGATTAAATGTAGTTTGTGAAAAAACTTATGAAAGTATGAAGAGAGAATTTAACTCACTGGAATCTACGTTCATGTCTCACATCCTCATTATTTAATAAATTGAACACGGGAAGAAAACGAAAAATTATTATTCTGCAATGGGAGCAGAAATGATAAAGCGACTAAAGACTCCGGAAAAACTTATCGCAACTCTAAGAAAGAAGAAAAGCCTGCTGTTAAGCGTTCAAACTCGGTATTATCTGTTTTTTAAAATTAAAAATATTTATTTTAAGTATAAAAAGTAGGCATTCAAAACAGTTATAGGACAAAAATAAAATTCATTGTAAAAAAGTTAAATAATAGTGTACCTACAATCAGTGACATAACCCAGTATTTAAATTTAGACGTCAAAATTAAACTTCACTGATTTCAGCGCTACCGCGGACGAATTTCCGAATTAAAGAAAACTAACAGTATGAACACAGATTCCAGTGAATCAAAACCTCTGTTTATACAATGTTCTTTGATCCGATGTTTCAAATTATTTATACAAACCAAGAAAAAAAATTTCTTAGCAGCTGTTTTGAAGTATTTGCAAAACCTTTACAAGGATTTCCATTTACTCCGCATTATTGGATTGTAATTTTTCTCTGGTATTATATTATTATATATTTATTATAAATTACTTCAAAAAAAATTAATGAATAGATATATTTGGATAAAAGTTCACTCAATCATCATGTTGTCGCCAGGTTTAAGTTCAATCAGGGTATCTATCCAACAAGTGATTTTAAATTCCCGGTGATTTCCCGGTTTTTTCCCGGTAAATTTAAAAAAGTTCAAAAGATTTGAATGATTTCGAACGATATTTTGAATATTTCAAGATATTTCTGAACAATTGAAATAATTTCGAAGATTCCTCATTTGAAACAGTGAATTTTGGAAAACAATTATCATTTTGAGTTGGAACATCAGATGATTTCGTTTTTTTCAATTTCCTTTTTCTAAAACAGAATTAAAATTACTTTCCGAAATTCCCGTTCCATGTCAAAAATTCTCTGTTCCAAGTCAAAGCATAATTATTTATGGTAACTCCCTGCCCTGAAGTAAAAATTATAATTCTTAACGAAACTTTATGTTTCAAAGTGAATCTAAAACGAAAATTATAATTCTTTGCAGAAATGTACAGTCCTGTCTCAGAATTATAATTCTTTTAGAAATTCATGGAAATTCCTGTTCCAAGTCACAATTGCATTCATTTCTAAAAATTCTCTATTTCGAATCAGAATTATATTTATTTACAACATTTTTTATAATAATCCAAAAAGATAGTAAGTCCCTGTTTCTAACGTTTGGAAGAGGGAAGTTTCAAATTTTGGGAAAGTTCAATATGCAAAAAAAAGAATGTTCAAATTCAAACAAATGCTGATTTGGAACAAGAAACTTTCAAACTCCGACAAATTCTGACTTGGAACAGGTACTGTTTTTGTGAATTCCCTTTTTATAAAACAGAATTGAAATTATCTCCCAAATTTCCCATTACATGTCAAAAATTACCTGTTCCGAGTCAAATTATAGTTTTTAATGAAATTTTCTGTACTAAAGTGAACCTAAAACGAAAATTATCATTCCTCAAGGAAATTCCTTGTCCTAAACTCAAAATTATATTTCTTTACTGAAATTCCATATCCCAACTCAGAATTATAATTCTTTTATAAAATTCTTTACTAAAATTCCCTGTCCCGAAGTAAAAATTATAATTCTTCACGGAAATTTCCTGTTCTAAACTCAAAATTATATTTCTTCACTGAGAATCCATGTCGCAACATATAATTATCACTCTTTTCGAAAATTCCTTGTTCTAAGTCAAGATACTTTTAATTCTTTAGGTGATTTTTTTATGTCTTTTATTTATTCTCTATCCCAGCTTAGAATTATAAATTTTTTGGAAAATTCCTTTTCTCTATGTCAAAATTATAATTCTTTTAGAAAATTTCATGTTCCAATTCAGAATTAGAGTAATAAAATATATGACATCACTTTTAACATACACATTAGTACATTCGAGAGAAAAATCCCGGTCACTGAATCAAATTCCCAGTCATTTCCTCGTTTTTCCCCGGTAAACAAAATTCCCGGTCATTTTCCGGTTTTCCCGATTTTCCGGTCAGGTAGACACCCTGTAAATATATAATTTGCCTGTTTAAGGCCATTCAAATGTGTGAAAAACGCCATTTTTTACACCAGTGCACCTTTGAATATCACTTAAAATTAAACAAACAATAATTTATTCACTATGTGGCGCTGAATCAACTCTAAACAAACTAATATTTACATTTAAAAATCATACTTTTCAAAAGTATGCCCACAACACGTTTCAGACGAAAGTTAGTGGACTGACCCTGAAACATTTCAGAATATTTTGGAAAAGTTTAGAACATTACAGAATATTCTAAAAAGGTTATGAAAATTCGAAAATTTACAGAGAATTCTAGATTCCGATAAGAATTATTGAATATTCAAGAATCTAAGTTCCCTTTCACGCCACAGTGGCTTCACGAACATGCTGTTGTAATAAATTTCCATAAGCAAAAAAAGAATATTAAATTATGTGTTAGTAAAAATTTTGCTAAATTAGAATTAATACCTTGGCGAAAGAGTTTACTCGAATTATGTTCTTTTTAAAATTCTAATAAAAGAATTTGTTAAAAAAGTTTATTTGAACGATATTTTTTTCTGCTCAGGTTGTCGAAAGTAAATATTGTTGCTTTGTTCAAATTATCCAGCATACAGGTCGATACATTAATTTTAAAGATTTTAAATATAAAATTAAATGAACTCAGTTTATTTGTTATGAGAGTAGGCTATCTATGGAACAAAATGTTTATTTAAATAAAAATTAAAAGCATGTTATGATCGAGGCACCACCGTGGTTTAAATGAGAACTTTAAGTATCTATGAAAATATTAAAAAGAAAGTCGGGTCCATGGAATAAGGTAACATGCAACGTTTTTACAGCCGACGCTTCAAGTGATAAACTAACCTGCTGCAAAACATAATTTTACCTGCAATTGATGGAATCGCACTGTTCAAAAAGCAGTAACAGCGCCATCTGGTAAGTTTGCACGGTAACGAGGTAAGGTTTCTTGAGGTAATTAAATTTGAGTTCTCCCTGACAGAGATGATGTAGCCACGTAAGCTTCCGCCCACTAAACTGGGCGTGGTAGAAGCTCTCAAAAGCCTGAATGGACCTCTCAAGTTGCTGTGGAACGTGGAAAGGTCCAGGGGATGGCGCGAGTCCTAGAGGCCACGCACCAGCTTGAAGAACGTACACCACGAAGCTGATGCCGAGTTGGCTTTCGCCCTCTCGCTCTCGCAAACTCGCCGCGAATTTCGCGTTCAGATCTGTCGACACCGACATGTCCGTGAACATCCGGTGCAATTTATTCGTAAACTCGTAACCGCAGGCTTGCTTTAATCTGTCAATCATCGCCTCCTCAGCGTCCATTGATTGTGAGAGTTGATGAATCAGACGTTTCGCCAACATCCGGGCGTAGAATTTTTGGAAGACGTCTTTGTCGTCGACGTATTTGAAAACGGTTATCGAACGAGAGAGCTTTTCTTCGATTTCACTTTCCGTTGCGCCTTTTGCTGACTTTTTTAAGAGGGAGTCGCAATATTTTGCCAACTGTGAAAAATATTAATGTTGTGATATAAACAAAAAAAAAATTAAAACAAAACAGAAGCACAAGTATGACCACTCGAGGGGTTAAACACTTGACTTTTTAGTGTACACCAGATTTCAAGATTGCAAAAGACTTCACAAAAATTTCATAAAGATTTCACAAAAGTTTGTTAAACATTTCAGAAGGATTTCAAAAGACCCCAACAAATTTTTTTTAGATATCAAAGATTTCAATAGATTTTACAAAAGTTTCTCAAAGATTTCAGAAAGATTTAAAATATTTCAGAACATTTCAAAAGACTTCACAAAAGTTTTTTAAGGATTTCAGAAAGATTTCAGAAAGATGCCACAAAAATTTCAAAGATATCATAAATGTTTCATTAAAGTTTCTTAAAGATATCAGAAAGAATTCAAAAGATTCCATAAAAATTTCAAGGATTTAAAAAAGATTTCAAAGATTTCAAAAGATTTCCCAAAAAGAGTATATCTGAAAAACAATATTTATGGGAGCTATGGGGGTAAGAAGCAAAGTCTAAACCAAATTTCTTCTCGAGAACGGCTAAATTGACTTTGATGAGCATTTTTAAATCAGTCAAAAATTTGTTTTTTAAATAAAAAAGTAGCGTAAAAATGCTTTAAACTAATGACAGAACGTATTTAAAAGGGAATTTTTTTTAATATATAATTTATTATTTAATAATTTATTATATCATAAATTTTTGTATGTAAATAACTGCGCCGAAGACTATATATAATAAGGAGATGATTAGAGTTGGAATTTTTCCTTAAATCTCACAAATTCTCTACTGAGAGTCCATTGAATGATTATTAATTTGCCAAAACATTATTTGCTAATAGCGATCAGTTTTTGAAAAAATCGACTTTATTAAAAAAAAAGTTATGGATTGAAATGTTTATTTATTAAATTCTCATGTTGAATTATGCAAATATAACATTTTTCTACCAGAGAAGAGGAATATTCAACATAATACATGAATTTCCAACCAAACAGTTAAATTTTCAACCAAAATGTTGAATTTTCAACCAAGAAGATTAATTTTACATGAATGGACAATATAAATTTATAACATATACATACATTTTTAACAAAAAAAAATAATTTTTAACAAAGTCGTTCAAATTTCAATGAAGTACTTGAATTTTGACAAAAAAAGATTTTAATTTTCAACAAAATAGTGGAATTCCCAACCAAAACAGATTAATTTTCTCCTACACAGCTGAATTTTTAACCGAAAAAGATGATCAGAAGAAATTTCTATCAAAAGAGATGAAGTTTCAAACCAAAAAGACGGAAAACAAACGAGTTAAATTTTCAACCAAGAAAAATTTATCAGCCATGAAAGAAAAACAATTTTAACCAAATTGTTGAAATTTCAAGCTAAAATGACGAGTTTTCTAGAAAGCAGTTGAATTTTCAACCAAAAAATATGAATTTTTAATAAAAAAGTTAATTTCCAACCAAATAATTCAATTTTCTACCAAAATATTTGAATTTTCGACACAAAAAGACGAATTTTTAACAAAACAGTCGAACTTGCAACCAAAAAAAAACGAATTTTTAACCAAAAGGATGATTTTTCTGACAAAATTGTTAAATTTTCAGCAAAATAATTAAATTCTCACCCAAATAATAAGATTTTTAACCAAAGGGGATGAGTTTTCAAACCAAAAAGACGAAATTCAACTAAAATGATTAATCCTTAACCAAAAAAATGAATGGTTAACAACTGAAAATTCAAGAAAAAGACGACGTCGACACGTTTTTGAAAAAAATCAACTTTATCAAAAATTTTATTTCATGGAATTTATTTATTAAATTCTCATGTAAAATTATGTAAATATAACAATTTTAACACTTGTTTTTAATGTAATGTTCGCTTTTTTCTTTAACTTTCAACAGTTGAATTTTGTATTAAAAACAAATGTTGAACATATTATATTTAGATAATTTTGCATGAGAATTAAAAAAAAAGACATTCAATCCATAAAAAAGTTTGCAAGAAAGCCGATTTTTTCGATATCGGGCAGCCAATGGCAAATAATGTATTGGAAAATTAATAGTCATCCAATGAAGTCTCAGTAGGGAATTTATGAGATTCAAAAAAAATCCCAACTCTGGTCATCTCCTTGTAAGGAGAAGGGAATGATCAAGAAATTGCGCTTAAAGCTTTTATTCGAAAAATTAGTGCTGCCTTTAATTAATATGGAATGACAAAATTTGAGTAAGACAAAATATTGTATTGTTAAGGCACAGTTTGTAGTTAGATGTGCAGAATGGTTTGATTTTAATTAAATACAAAAAATGACTTTTTCAAAAACAACCCCTTCGATTATTTTCATTTTCATCTTAAAATGTTCGCGGCATGCCATATTACCTTAAACAATCAAAAAGTCCCATTTATTTGGAACTTTCATTCAAACTTGGTTCAGCCACACCGTGTACAATGTTCTAAGAAAATAACGGATTTTCTTTTCAAAAAAATTATTTTTTAAATTTAATTTGAATTTTTTATGGAATGCATTTGAGGCACTATTACCATTTTCTTATAAAAAAAGCAACTTTCGAATTTTTTTAACAGTATCTCCCAGTTTCCCGAAAAAAATTGATACGTATTTTTTTTATTGGAAAATATTAAAGGGCACCGCCCACCCCCTCAATTTTTTCATTGAAAATACATGGGAAAAACCCATGTTTTACAAATATGAGACTAGGAGAAGCAATTTTCAATGAAACGAGTGCAAACTACTTGAACGGCTTAAAACCACTTCCTCAAATGTGACCCACCTACAGGTATATACTGATTTTTTATTTTAACCCCCCAATCCCTTAAAGCATGCCCCTAAAACGACCCTCCAAACGAGGATCAGGTATTTTGCGATATATCGTTCTTAATTATTTCATTTTTGGTCTTTTTTCTACAGATCATTTTTTATGGACAAATTAAAAAGTTTCATATATTTGCTTCTTATTGATTGATTGTTTAAACAATTTTTATTTGTGTAAAACATTCTCTCTTCACATTTTATAGCAAGTTATCGGTATTATCATAACACCATGAACTAATCAGGCAATATAAAAAATCAATATGGTTGATTCAATGTGCTTTTAATTGTTTAAACAATTATTTATTATTGCAATGTAACTTTTGACGGGAATAACCACTTAACCATAATTTTTAAACAATTTTTTTCGACAAAATATCCAAAATTCACACCTCCTCTGAGTAGCATGAACTAATTAGATTAAAGTAAAAGTCAACACATTCGATTCACTTTGTTGTTAATTATTTAATCAATTTTTTACTGAACAAATGTAAGTTTTGATAGGAATAAGGCAGAAAAGTGTAGTTTTTTGCAAATTTTGCAACAAATTTTATCAACTCCTATTATTTTGACATTTTTCATTACTTACCCATGAATACTTAAACAGTTTTCATTTGTTCACTTTTTTCGACGAAACAGTCAAAGTTTTTACTTTTTATGATTGACATGAACTAATTAGTTAAAATTGAAAATCAATGAGTGTACGTGTAAATTTTTATATTTTGTCAAAGAAAATTGTTTAAACAAATGGAAATTGTTTACAAAATTCACAAGTTCAAAAGTTACATGTAAACCATAAAAAATTGTTTAAACAACCAAAAACAAAGTGAATCGATCCTGTAGATTTTTTATTTAAGCTAATTAGTACATGTTACTCAGAGGTGTAAATTTTTCATGTTTATCCGAAAAAAAATTTTCAACAAATGTAAACTTTTCAAAAATTATGAGAGTGTAGTAAAAATACAAGACATACTAGAAGTCGATGGAGATTGTTGAAAAATTTACAAAGAACTACATTTCTTTGATTTATTTCAGTCAAAAGTTACATTTCAATGATAAACAAGTATTTAAACAATTAACAGCACATTGAATCAACCATATTGATTTTTATATTACCTAACGGGCATGCTGGAAGGGGGAGGGGTGTAGAAAAACAAATGGATATGTCACATTTGGGGAAGTGATTTTAAGACATTACTGTATTTTGCACTCGTTTCATTGCAAATTACGCCTCCTAGTCTTAATGGGAAGATTGAGGCAGTGGGCGGTACCCTTCAATATTGTCCGATGGAAAAAAAATACGTATTCACTTTTTCTAGGAACCTCACAAAAATGGGGCGTACTATTAACAAAATTCGAACTCTGCTTTTTTTGAGCCATCCTACTGTACAGCGCGCCATACATCGCACGTGACGCGCTCCAGATCTTAATTTTTTTTCAACTATGCGCTACCCCTCCGATCGTTTTGAAATTCGGAAATATTATTCTAGAGTGTTTAAAGATTTTTTAGAAAGAAAATGTCAATAGTGTCTCAAGTGCATCCAACAAAAAAAATTCTTTTGACCCACATTTTAAAAAAAATCCATATCATATAAATTTTTTCATTAAAATCGGTTAAGCTGTTCTCGAAAAAAAATTGGTTTCGATTCTTCTTACCCCCATAAGATTTTTTTTCAGAAATAATCTTTTAGAAAATGTAATCTCACACCAATATCAACTTACTATAAAAATCTCAACTTGATCCTAGCGGGGGCAGCACACACATGTGTATCCCGCTATGCCCTTTCAAAGATTTTACAAAGATTTCAAAAAATTTCAAAAATTTCACAAACATTTCAAACATTTTACAGAGTTTCACGATTTCAAAAAGTTTCAAAAGATTTCATAAAGATTTCAAGAGATTTAGAAAGATTTCATGAAGACTTTTGGACCTAATTTCAAGAGTGATCATTTGATCAACCCCTCGATTACACTTTATAATAATTTAAAAAATAAAATACCAGTTCCGGAGCTCGAGAAGGTTGTTTAGGTCCTGGCCTGTGATTAACGAGAGCCGAACACGCTTTGTCTAAAGCACCGCCGAAGACTTGGTCGCCTTTGAACACTTCTTTTATCATATTCGAGTATTTAGAATGCACAACCAGCATGCTTTCCACAAACTGCGTATGAACCTGTCGTGAAAAAAAATTAATAGAAACAGACTTGCTAAATAAAATATTAGTTTTTTTGTGAATTTTGATTGTAATTTTGATTTATAATAAATTAATTATAGCCCTACATTCTCTCCTAGTAAAGAACCGATGGCTTTTAAACCCTCGTTGGTGATGTGTTGAGTGAGTTTTTGAACGAGAGGTGCCAAGCCATTAGGTAGCGGCCTAAGGAGAGGATAAAGGAGAGTCAAATCTCTTCTTCTTTCGTGCTGTATCATTGCATCCACTTCAGCGTGAAGCCACGTCAAATGAGCTGCCACCATTTTTTCTTCGCAACATTGTCTTACCTGAAATACATATTTTTTATTTTAAGACGTCAAAAATAAAAAAATTGTAACTGGTTTTAATGATGGAAATTGTATGATATTAAAAAATATATTTTATTCTTCTATTTGATGTAGTCAAATTTCTCCAAATTTGATTATACTTGAAAACAAACTTGAAAGATTCTAAAACTTAATAAGAAGTCTTCAAACTAAACATTATAACATTTTTAATTAGGGTGGCCACTAAGGTCTAAGCATAAATTCTCGTTCATTTCCCGGTTTTCCCCTCGTTTAAAAAAATTCCTAGGCAATAAAAATGCTTTCAAAGCTGAAAAATTTGATTTTTGAAATATTCAAAACTAAACTACACCTCAAAGGTTTCAATGTCAAGCTGTTCTAGATTCAAAGGGTTCAATATCATACAATCAGAAAAATTGAAGCCGCCTAATTTGAATAAACACAATTCTAGCAGGTTCAAATTTTTTAAAAAATAAAACATTCAAAATTAAAATAGAATTCGAATCCAAAGGTAATTCAAAAAGTAATGAAAACTACTTAAAATTTTCTCTTTATCTTAACTTCAAGCTTTTAAAATTGAAAAAATCTTATCTTGAAGCTTTCAGGCTTAAACAATTTGAGCACTGATTGTTTAAAATTTTTAATGTTTCAAACTGAACAATTAAAACTCAAAGCGTTAAAAATTAACTTTTTATTTTGTGAGCTTAGAACCGTGCAGTGACAAATCAGAAGCTTTCAACATTAGGCATTTTTAAATTGAAAACCTACAAAATTGAACAGTCATTTCAAATTTAATATCGTAAGAATTTAACAATTAAAAAATGTACTAAAAACCCTACATTTTAACTTTTTTAACATTAAGGGTTAAACATTCAAAAATTTTGAGACTTAAAACTAATATCTTTAAATTCAAGCTTCGAAAATAAACAATTGTACTGATTTAAATAAATAAATAAGTTTTAAATTTGAGGCCTTATAAATTAAACCCTTTTAGAATAAAGCATTTTAAACTGCTTCATTTTTTATTTGAAAATTTTCTGGATAGAAAATTTCAAATTCAAGGCTTTTAAAATTCTGAAATTTTAAATTGGAATAGCATAAGTTTGAAAAAATTATTGTAACTGGATAAATTTTCTATTAAACTTCAAAAATGTAACTTTTCTAAAAAAAAAAATAATTGACAATTCGAAACATTTATTCAAAACTGAACAATTTAAACTATGAAAAATTTGAATTTAAATCTTACATCAAAATTGCTTTATGAAGAATATATATCGACAATAATTAATAAATAAGAAATTGTTCAATTTCAAATGATTAAATTGTCTAATTTATGAAACATCAATCCGAAATTATTCCATTTTGAATGATTTTAACGTATAACTATATAATCAATAAGAGTTTTGACTTGAAACAGTACAATTTTGAAGATTAAAATTTTTTATCATATATGTAATTTTTAACGTTTCAGTTTCAAAATCGTCTTATTTTGAACAGATTCAGAGTTTTTTATTTTTAAAATCTAGCAAAGTGAAATTTTTTTTTAATTTCTTAAGGGGTTATATCTACTTGTCCTTGGAAAAATAAGGGTTTTTTCATAATCGTTTTTAGTCATAGTGATAAAATTTTATTAGAATATACTACGAAGTAT
>JAUMHM010000004.1:11904741-11927843 GCA_032362435.1 Melikaiella ostensackeni
AATACTGATTTAAAATCACTTGAAATCCTTTAAACAATTCGGAAATACTTTGAAATTCCGGTAAATCGCTTGAAATCCTACAAAATTCTCTAAAATACGTGGATGAACTTTGGAATCTTTTAAAATGTCTTAAAATCTTCTAAAATCATCCCGTGAATATAATAAATTGTCAATTATGAAGGTTTTAATTTCAAATTACTGGATTGAGAACTCTTTCAAGTTAAATTTGTACAATTTTAAACGATTTTAACTTAGAAATTTTCAAGCGTTAAAAACTTTATTTCTTAAAACTCTTTAATTTGAACAAAGAACGATTAAAAAATAAACAATTTTAAAGAAGCATAACTTTACGTTTCATCAAGTGACATTTAAAGTAATTCAATAGGTTTCTCTATAAAAAATTAAATGTTTTTAAATTTCAAAAAACTTTGAGTAGTAATTTTTTATTTAAATCCCTCTAAACTCTAGAAAGAATACACTTCCTACTGAAAGTTTGGATACACTGATATTTTTTAAAATTTTCAAATGGATGTCATATCACTAATACCAGAATCAGAATTCACTCTTTTAAATGAGGCCTAGAAACTTCAATTTTTGAAAATAATTTCGGAGATAAGGTAAACGTCCAAATAAATGTTCGTAAACATTTAAATTATAAATAAGTTTCACGATTATTGGGACCGTCACGATTACTGGGACATCTACCTTATTGGGAGTTTAAAAAGTTGGCGAAAGTTGTTCATTTTTTTATAAAAAATTTTTTTTCAATTCAAATAGGGGTCATTCAACGCAGATTTTTATACGTCTTAACATAATATAATTTTAAAATATTTAGAAATTGTATTAAAAACATGACACCCATTTGAACATTTAAAAAAATATTAATGTACCCAAACTTTCAGTCGGGAGTGTAATTCTAGAATGTTTGGATAAATTATTGAATAATAATTTCAATTACCTTAGGTACCGAACTTGTGTGAAGAAATTTATGAACTCTTAGTTCCTCCTGACTGAATCTCCAAGTAACTCTTTCCATATACCGAGTCACGTCCGATTGTTGTAAAAGTTCCGAAGCTTCCCTAGAATAAAACTCTCCACTCGCTTCTAAAAAGGGTCCTTCAAAAATTTCTTGGTACATCTAAACAAAAGCCCAAAATATACATATTATAAATGATAAAATGCATCAATCACCAATTTAAAAATCCCAAAACAGTAAACAGTAAATACTAACATCCAACTCTCCCTTCCTTTTGTACTTTTTAACCGTAACAAAGCTCTGAATGACTTCACAAATAACATCATTAGTCATTGGTTGAGCTTCCCCAAGTCTGTCGGCATGAATACCCTCCAAAAGAAGCGAGACGAGTTGATTCTTCAAAGGAGCGATCATTCGTTTTTCCCAGATATCGAGACCCAATTCGCCAATTTCCATTTGTTCCTGATATTCGGTTACGGTTCCTAATGCCGTACCGTAAATGATTTCTGCCTCGGTCAGTCTTTGCTTCTTAATATGCTGCTGATTTAAGTATAAGTACAGTTGATGGAGGTAATTAATTCCCTGAGAATATTCCCTCCAAGCGTGGTGATAGGCCTGCAGAAGACCAATATCTCCTTGAGCTAGCACCTTCGTTAATAATTGTGATACGTGTTCGTCTAAGAATTGCTTTGTCTCATTGTACAAACGATCGGCATGTGGTTCCGGATAAGCCACACATAATGAATAAACATCACTGTAAATTCGAAAAATATTAAATATTATAGATTTCAATTAATTTAGCCAGAATTTAAAAAATTTAAATTAGAAGAGATATTTTCTTGCCTAAATCTATCGTTCCATATGGCTCGAGGGACATGGTCAAGAGTTATGACTTCCTTGACGGTTTTTTGTAAAAGATCCCAGGTTTCAATAAAATCGACTCTCTTCGGCTTAAGAGACATTCTGATCTTTTAGCACTGCCTACCCGACAGTCTAAATTAAGTTTTTACTCAACTACAAAATCGTGAAATCCAGCGATAAGTTTTCACCTGAAAGATAGAAACAAAAAATTGTAATACATGTTTCAATTTCAGATCATATTATTTAATGTATTCTTTGGATTATCATGAAACCCCGTGAATTTTTCTCAAGTAATTTCAATTCTACTGAATTCAATTTAATTTTTGCTAATTCTTTGGAATCTTTTTAAGGGTCATTTGATTTCTTTTGAATTTACTTTAGTTTAACTGAATTCGATTGAATGTTAATTAATTCTTTGGATTCCTTTAGTTGAGTTTAATTTTTGCGAATTTTGCGTTTTTAGAAATTCATTTGAACTCTTCTCAATTCCTTTTCTTTGGATTCTTCTGAATTCATTTTCAGTCTTCTGAATTCATTTTCAGTCTACTGAATTCAATTGAATTTTTGATAAATCTTTAGATTCTTTTGTAGTCATTTGATTTCTTTTGATCTTACTTTAAACTTTAATAAATTGAATTTGTGTTAATTCTTTGGATTCCTTTAATTCACTTGAATTTTGTTTAATTCTCTTGTATTTCTTAAATCCTTTGGATTCTTATAAGCTCACTTGAATTCTGAATTGATTTAGATTCTAATGAATTCAATTTAATTTTTGTTGAATTTTGTTAAATGAATCTGCCGGAATTCTATTGAATTCAATTGAATTTTTGTTATTTCTCTGTATTCTCTTGAATCCACTCGAATTCTTTAGAAATCTTTCAAGTTGAATTTTTTTTATCTGGATTCTATTGAATTTTTTGGATTCATCTGAATTCTTTAAAATTCTTCTAAATTTATTTTATGTATGCTAAATTTAATTAAATACTTGTTAATCTTGTGGACTCCTTCACATTCATTTCAATTTTACTGGAATTAATTGAAGTTTTGGTAATTCTGTGGAATCTTTTGAATCCCCTCTTGAATTCTTTAGAATTTCCTCAAACTCTTCTGAATCATTTACTTTTTTTTTATTCTATGTATTCTTTTGACTCCACTTCAATTCTTTGAACTTTGAATTCTTGAACTGAATTTTGATTAGTTCCCTGGATTCCTTTGAAAGCACTTGAATTGTTAAAAAATTTTGTTAATTCTTCAAATTCATTTGAATCCTTTTTAATTCTCCTAAATTATCTTTAATACTACTGAATTTAATTTAATTTTTGTAAGTTCTTTTGAAATGTTTTTAATTCCTTGGGCTCTTCTGAATTTATTTCAATTCTAAGGAATTAAATTTACTTTTTTAAATTCTTCGACATCTTTTGAATCCACTCTGGAATTCATTAGAATTCCCTGTAACTATTCTCAATTCATTTGAATTTCACTTAATTTACTTCAATTTTGGATAATTATATGGACGTTTGAATTTTCGTGAATTTACTGGATTTTTTAAATTTACTCGCATTTTTTGAACTCTTAGGATGCTTCTGAAACCACTTGAATTCTTCAGAATTCTTTTTAATTATGCTGAATTCAATTGCATTCTGTTTAAATCCTTTGGATTCTCTCGAATTCACTTAATTCTTTGTATTTCCATTAATTCTTTGATTTTTTTGTATTGTTTAAATTTCTTGAATTTTCTGTACATTTTTTTGAATTCTTGAATTCAGGTGTGCAAAAAAATGTTAGTAGTTAGTGGAAGACTTAATATTCTGATTGAATTTCATTTTAGAAATGCATACAACTTTCACTTTTAAAAACGTTACGAAAAATCTCAAAATTAATTTTAAAAATGTCAGTAGTAAAGAATAACTGCAAATGAGATAAGAAATTTATTTTAAAGTACTCAAAACGGCGTTCATTAAATGAAAATTCTAAAGAATGTTATCATCGGCGCTTTGAGCAACGAAGTTTAAAAATAAAATTCAAAACACATGCCATCAGAGCCACTTATAATTCAGATCCAACTTTCTCTTTTTTTTTGTGTCTCGGCATTACACTTAATTTTCTTTGGCGAATAGCTTTTCTTTTTTCTCGTGTCTGCTTGAAATCGAGAACGACTTGCGAGCCAGATCAAGGTCACTATCAATGAAAATGAGAAAAAGTGTGATCAAACTAAATCATTAAATACACAATTCGCTTTTTTGAATAGTTTAAAACCTTTTTTATTTTTAAGGATTTGAAATTTCAACCCTCTTGAATTTGAGTAGTTTCAAAAATTCCTTTACTTCAAACATCCTCAAATTCGAATACGAAAATAATTTCTTGTAGTTTTATAAATATCTATTAATACAAAATTACATTCTTCATGTTATTATTTTTAAAAAAAGTTAGAACATAAGTGGTAAGCAAATTTTTTGAAATCCAAAAATTTTCATCAGAAGATTTACATTAATTTCTCATATAGGCTAGAATTTAAAAAAGAAAAATATGAAAAAATTTTTTTTAAATGAACCTAATTCAAGCTTCGAAGTGCTTTATGAAACTAAAAAAAAAAGCATAAATCTTCCAGAAGAAAAATGTATCCTAAAAATAAATAAAAAAGTACTAAAACAGTAGCCTCATTAAATAAGCAACAAATTAGTTTTAAAAAATAAAAAAATAGTGTAAAAAAAAATTTAAACTAAAAAAAAAGTATTTAAAAGGAACTTTCAACAAAGGAGTTAGACTTTCAACCAAGTATGTAGTTGAATTTTCAACCAGAAGATGATTTTTTGACCAAGAAGAACAATTTTCCACTGGAAAAGACGAATTTTTAACCAAATATTCAATTTTCAACTGAAGAAGATGAAATTTGGACCAAAATAAATGTATTTTTAACAAAGTAGTTCAAATTTAAGCCGAGTAGTTGAATTTTCGAACAAAAACGATTTCAATTTTAAATAAAAAATAGTTGAATTCAACCAAAAAAGACGAATTTTCAACAAAATAGTTGAAAAAAAGAGATGAAGTTTCAAACCAAAAAGACGAGATTCAACAAGATTTGAATTTTCAACTAAGAAAGATTTTTCAGTCACGAAAGAAAACAGATTTCAATTAAATTGTTGAAGTTTCAAGCCAAAAATATCAATTTTCAACAAAAAAAGTTCATTTCAAACTAAACAGTCATTCTACCAAAATAGTTAACTTTTCAAAAAAAAAAAAAAAACGAATTTTGAAGCAAAGTATGATTTTTTAACAAAATTATCCATTTTTTGACAAAATAATTAAATCCTCAACCTAATAATAAAATTTTTGATCAAAAGAGATGAATTTTCAAACAAATATGACGAAATTCAATTAAAATGATGAATCTTTTAGCAAAAAAATGAATTGTTGACTGTTAAAAATTCACTTTTAAAAAAAAAAAAAAAAAAATGGATTAAAATGTTCATTTCTTAAATTCTCATGTGAAAGTATGTAAATACAACATTTTTCTACCAGAAAAGACAAATTTTCAACAAAATACATGTATTTTTAACTAAAAAAAAGATATATTTTCAACTAAAAGGATAAATTTTCAAACAAAACAAAGGAGTTCAACTTTTAACCAAGTATTTGAATTTTCGAAAGATGAATTTTCCACCAAGCATATTAGTTTTCTACTAAAAAAAAAATTTTTCAACAAAATACATGAATTTGCAACCAAATAGTTCAACTTTCAACAAAAAAAAGGAGAATTTTCGAGAAAATAGTTGAACCCTCAATCAAAACAGATTAATTTTCAACCAAAGAGATGACTTTTTAACCCAGAAAGACGATAAAAGAAATTCCTACCCAAAGAGATGAAGTTTCGAACCACAAAGACGAAATTTAAGAAAACAATTGAATTTTCAACCAAGAAAGATTTTTAGTTTCAAGCCGAAAAGATCAATTTTCGAACAAGCAGTTGAGTTTTTAAGAAAAAGGTTTAACCAAATAGTTCAGTTTTCTACCAAAATAATTGAATTTTTAACAAGAAAGACGAATTTTGAACCAAGCAGAATGACTTTTTAACAAAATTATCAAATTTGCAACAGAATAATTAAATTCTCAACGAAATAATAAGATTTTTAACCAAAAGAGATGAATTTTCAAACCAAAAAAGATGAAACACAACTAAATTGATGAATCTTCAACCAAAAATATTTACATAATTTTACATGAGAAATTAATAAATAAATGTTTCAATCCATTTTCATTAACATTGCATAACATTTCAACATTGCAAAATTTCAAAATTTTGATTTAAAAAACGATTTTTTTGATAACGGGTAGCCATTAGCAAATAAGTTTTTTTTTTTTACTATATTCACCTTCTCACTTTGACATTTTTCAAGGAACTCATCGACTGTTTTATTTTGATTTATTTCTTTCTTTTAGGTAGAGTAGTTTCCTTAGGCACACCTTTTTGTCTTTATTATTTTTTATTTTCAAACAAATGAAATTTGTTAGTACGATCAATGTTTTATATCACTTTACTGAAAAAAGTAACAAAAAAGTAGCTTTACATTATGAAAAGTATTTTAAAAAGTAGCCTTGTCTAAAGAAGTATCTAACATAGAAAGTAAAAAAGTGTGGAGCTTGAAGCATGCTAATCTTATTTAAATAAAACTGCAATCGATACTGAGTGAGTAGCGCGAATTTTATAGGTACTTAGAATGTTTTCTTCACGGGAAATACAATCTTGCGGTAATATTTGTGAATTTTTTTTTAGGTTTATTATACAAAAAAATATTCTGCGTCTGTTAATGTAAATATTGAAGACACTTTTGAACGGTTGTTTAAAATTTTATACAGAATTTAAAAGCCTTTATAGTTAAAAATTAACTTTTTCCGATATTTAAACGATTTTAAATTTGAAATCGTCCAATTTATCTATGTACTCTCATTCTTTGTATTCCAAAAAGATATTTACCTTTTTTACAAACTTTTAATTTAGATAATAGAAAATTGTGCCATTATTAAATTACCTTATGCACATACACCTTTATTGATTAACTTTTCGTTGCAATGGCAAACAATGACACATTTAGAGACAATGATCCAAATGAAAGGAACAATAGAATAAAAGAAGGTCAATGGAAATAAAATAAGAATAATTCACGCAATTATTGCGAAACAGAATCATTTAGGGTTAAATATCACAATCTTTTATCATTGCAAATACAGTGTCACTAATTTTTTAATTTTCTCTAAAAACTATACAATAATTTCGAAAACAAACAATACCAAGGAGCCAAAGAAAGCTGTGAATGTGATTAAATATTCAAGGCAGAAGCAGGATCAGAAGCTAAAATAAAAGGCGAAAAATACTCATTATTTTGTACAACATTTACATCCTAACCAATTTCAAAAATACATTTTGTACTTGATATGTCAACAATTAAATCGAATAAATTGCGTCTTAGCGTAAACGGGGGGACAATAAACAGTAAAAAAAAAGGAATAAATAGCTCTTTCAGACGGAATCGAGGTGGTCTGCAGTGAGTGAGAAATTTCGGCGGAGACGGAAAAAATCGAATGCAAAAAATACAAACGGATTTTACCGTTAAAAAATCTCTGAGACTACAGTTCAAATTGGTTTCCTGACGACGTGTGATCGTTCTGGACCATTTATTTTTGGGACATGGCAAGTCATTCCCTGTTGCAAAATGTATGACATTTGCAATTACTCGACTCAATGGTGCACATTTCACAACTGTTCTTTATCCAGAAAAAATCACTTTTTGTCACTTCACGATTTTCCCCTTTTTCCATGTAATCGTCGCAGGGATAATTTGATTTTAATTAAATCACTGGGCAAATAACCATCAGAAGTCTACTGCATCGAAAACATTAGCGGCCATTTTTTTACACATCAAATACTATTCCATCGATGCATCGAAAGGCCCAGATCAAAAAAAAGGCGCGGAGATTAAATTTATGTATGATTTTTTCGTGTTTTATTATATTTTTATTTTATTGGGTCACAAAATCAAATCATAAAATGTTTTACTTTAGTTTTGAGTACTTTTTAATATTGAAATACGATTGCGAGTGCTTGTGAAAAATAAACTATTTTTAAATTGTTAAGGCTTGAAAATTCGATCACTTTCAAATTTTGAAACACAAAATTGGAGTATTTTTAAATTAGAATTAGAATTTTGGAAAATTTCAGGCATTTAAATGTCGATAATGCAGATTTCTTTATAGAATTTACTCTACCTTATCAGCATTCCTCTTATCGACTAGAGAGTTCGCAATATCGCGTTAAACAAATTTTTTCGCCGCTTGTGAAGTTTCGTAGGTTTTTGGATTGTTGATTGTAGATCAAGCAATTAAAATGGTAAGCAATTTTAAGAAACCGAAGAATTTCTTTCTTTTAATTAATAGCGCTAGTAAACAATTTAATAGATTCTATTTCCTAGTAAGTAATAAAGTCCAAAAAATTTTGAGGTTATGTAAGCGCCAATTGATCAGATGACAATGCATGTTTCCATCAAAATTGCTGTTTAATCCTGACAAAAATAAAATTATAATTACATTTTGAATACTAATTCTCTTCTAAATTCTTATAAGAAGAATTTTTAAAAAGAATTATATCTTGACTTTCTGAGATTTTTTAGTTTTCAAATTGAGGTTATGAATGTACGATTTTACGTTTTTTTGGTAATATTTCATGTTGTATATTATCTTAAAATAACAAAGTGTAGAATTAAATAAGAAAGAACCTGTTTTAATATTTTGAATTCGAAAGATTGATCTTTGGGATTAGTTTCATTAATTTTTTGGAATCAATTGCAGGTCTCGTACGCAAGCCACTATTGACACTATTTGACACTTTTTTTGAGATGTCACTATTTTGAAAAAAATGCCACTAATGCCAGTATTTTCTTGCAATTTCCCACTAATAAATTTTAAGTACTATAAATTTATCTGTCCTTTATTATTTTGCATCTTAGACCTCGTATTGTAGGACATTTTCGACTTTTTCAGGAAAAATCTTTCAAAAGTCTACCATTTTAATTTGTAACATTTATTGGTTGAATATTTTAAAGTTGAAAACGTCCGAAGTTGAATATTTTAAAATTCGAATACTAAAAAATTAGCAAATTCATATTTCAATCATACCGTTTCAAAGTATAACTTCCAAAAAAAGCCTTAATTGTCGATATATTTTTTATTGAAGCGTTGAAAATGAAAAAAGCTTAGATTTGAACAATTGAAAAATAAATATATAAGTTCCAAATTTAAGAATATTTGAATGTAAATGACTTCAAGCATAAACAATGCTAAATAAAAGCATTAATCCTTCATAAATGTCAGAAGTTTAAAATTTTAAAGTTTTTCTGTTTTGAAAATAGTTCATATTAGAAATGATTTCCCAATTAATAAGAATTTAAATAGAAAAAAATTCGAATTTGGGAAAAAATGAAGTTGAAATTAAACAACTAATCTAATTTTCGTTGTTAAAAAAATATTACTAATTACTAATTACTCTGCATTCCTAAAGAAATAAATTTCTCGAACTTTCGTGTGACTTATGTGACTTTTTCAAAAACACTAGCAAACAAAAACGAGCACTACGCGCGATTATTATTTTTGTTGTCTTGCGCAATTTCTAAATTAAAATATAAAATTAATATTAATTCAAAATTTTTATATTTCATAGTATCTATTATCTAAAAGAAAAGATATGCAAGGATCATATTTTTGATAATTGATATCTTTACTTCAGATTAATGTATAATATTTTTGTACAATATATAGACAATCAAACTGTTGCATTTTTATTCAAAAATACCAATTTCCAAAGAAAAACACTAACATAAACTAAAGGTGTTTTAAATTGTCAGTTTAATTTTGAAGCAAAATGATTTTTGTTTAAAATAATATTCCCGTTGAAAATCACTAACATACCCTATTATTGTTGAAATATTGTAAATATTCTTTGAAATCTAATGATTTTTTATTAACAATATTAATTTTAGACGAAAAACACTAACATAACCTAAAGTTGTTAAAAATTGTAACTTTGTTGTTGGGAAATTGTAAATATTCTTTTAAATTTAATAATTTTTTATTAAAAATACTAATAATTTTCCAACGAAAAATACTAACATAACATAACAGAAAATTGTTCAGAATTGTAAACCTTGTTCGAAATCTACAGTCTCAATTTAAATTATTCAAAAATGACTGATTCGCAGTCAATTTTGACTGATTCAAGTAATGCGGATCCAACGACTGACAAATCAGACAAAATTGGTTTTTCGATTCAGACAATTTGACTCACTGATGACATCAGTCGTTTTAAATCATCCAATCTGTTATTTTCACTGATGAAATCAGTCATTTTGAATGATCTTAACTGTGATTTTTATTGATTAATCATTCAATTTCAGTGATCTAAACTGTAATTTTAATTAATTAAATCGGCCATTTTGAATGGCCTATTCATTAACTTTCGCTAATTAAATCAGTCATTTTTAATTATTCAACCAGAAAATTTCACTGATTCAATCAGTAATTTTTAATTGTCTAAACTGTAACTTTCACTGACTAAATAATTCATTTTGAATGGTCTGATCGGCAGCTTCCATTAATTTAATCAGTTACTTATGGTTAATTTTAATCGTTCATTAAAATGTAGGAATTTAATGAAGAACTTAATTTACAAATTTAGTCACTTCAAGTGAGTGTTTGATTCATTCAGTAATAGGGGTTGATTCATCTGTTAAAATGACGGTTTTGTCAATAGAAACTACAGATTTTTCAGTCAAAGCTTACTTGATTAATTTAATCAGTCAGATTTTGATTGATTTAAATTTAAAGTGTAATGATTTTTGTTTAAAATGACCGATTTCTTGTGAAAAATGTTAATATCACCTGAAACACTAAAAAATTGCAAATATTGTTTGAAGTAAATGATTTTTATTTTATAATACCAATTTTTGGTGTCAAACGCTAACATAACTTGAAATTGTTCAAAAATTATGAACCTTCAAAATAAAGATTCTTAAGCTTTGAAATCTAATAATTGTTTATTAAAAAGACCCATTTCCGGTGTAAAACGCTAAGATAACTATATATAATAATATATAATTTTTTTATCTAAAAAACTTTACCATTTGTTATGATTTTTTTTTTTCTTAAATGGTTTGAAAAACTTGATAAATTGAAACAAGAAAAACCTTAATATCTCAAAAATTGCAAAAACGGCATGTTTTTTGAAGTAATACTTGCAAAAAACTCATTTTAACGTTAAAATTTTTAAATATTCTTAAAAAATGTAAAAATGTCACCATGTTAATTTAAAATAAATACTTATCTCTTTATTTTCCACGTAGAAAAACAAATTTCATTGCCAAGCTAATCCTAATCGTGTCAACCGCCGGCCTGCATGCTTGGAAATGGATTCGGTCTTGTTGATTTAATTTTTCAAAATTTTTAATTTAAGATATAAAATGAAACTGTTTCAAGTAGGTAATGAAAAGGCAATAAGATTTTCAACAAGAATGATTTCGAGGTTTTCGAGACATATCGTTCCACCTTTTTTTAGATAGGATTCTAAGCGATCGAGTTCTGCATTTGCAACGAAAGGAAATTTTGCTATCCGATTTTAGACTTTTTAAACTTTAAAGTATTGATTTTTTCAGAGTATCCTCACCTACAATGGAGGTGCTATGATAGCAATGAAGGGAAAGAATTGCGTAGCAATAGCCGCGGATCGCAGATTCGGAATTCAACTCCAAACTTTGGCCACCGACATGCAAAAGATCTACGAAATGGGACCACATATGTACGTCGGTCTTCCTGGCCTCGTCACCGACAGTCAAACAGCCATGGAAAGACTGCGTTTTAGACTAAATTTGTACGAACTAAAGGAGAATAGAAGGGTTCACCCCAAAACCTTTGCTCACATGGTTTCGAATCTCCTCTACGAAAGGAGATTTGGTCCTTACTTTGTCGAACCGATGATTGCTGGACTGGATCCAGTCACTTTTGAACCGTTCGTCTGCAATATGGATCTGATTGGTTGTCTTAATGAACCAAATGATTTCGTCGTTGGAGGTGGATGCTCGGAGCAACTGTACGGAATGTGCGAAGCTCTCTACGAACCGGATTTGGAAGCTGATGATCTTTTTGAAACCATCAGCCAGGCTTTGGTCAACGCCTGTGACCGAGACGCCGCCTCTGGTTGGGGTGCAGTCGTCCACGTTATGTAAGGATTTTTTAAATGTAATTTTTTGATGTTTTAATTTAAAATTACCCAATTTTAAGCAATTAGAAGGATGTCCACTTAATCGGGAAACCAGGAGTTTTGTTCACCGTGAAAAAACCGAGAATTTGACTCCGTGACCGGGATTTTTTTTCGAATGTACTAAAAATGCATATTAAAAGTCTTTTGATGGGTTTCTTATCTCAGTTTTTTCGGTCATGCAAGATCACAAAGCGTGGAAGTGGCTCATCCAAATATTTTAAAAAATAGCTTTCAACAGATTTTTCATATTCCTTGAATTTGTGAACGTAAAATAAGTAAAATGTTTTGAAACATAATAGATAATGTACGAAATTGGACTGTTCAATATTCAGACGTTCAAAACTGAGAACCTTCAAAATTGAACAATTTTCAACCAAAAATATTTAAAACTAAAAAGTAACACAATGAAAGTTTCAAAATTCTTTGTTTTCCCAATTTTCAATTTACGAGATTTAAATTAAACAATCTCCATTCGGCAACTTTCAGAATTTAACTATTTAAAATTCGAAACATTTCAACATTTAAAACACAAATATATCAAAATTTCTTCATTTTAGCTAAGAAGCATTCAGATTTCAGAATTGATTGAAATTGATTAATATTAAACTTTAAAAGTTGGTTTCGAATAGAATTTATAAAAATGATCGGTTTCAAGAAGAAGGTGCTTAAAAACGTTCCAAATTTAAAAAATGTCAAATTGGAAATTTTTGAAAATTTAACAGTTGCAAATAGAAAGAGAAAGTCATTGCAAATTTAAGAATATCAAAACTAAACGTTAAAAACTAACCAATGTTAAGTACTTTAAAATTACAATTTCAAATTTCATTGTGAATGAATGATTTTAAAAATATCAAATTTCAAACTAAAGCGTTTAAAATTGAACAGTTTTAATTTCAAGGCATTTAATTGAACATTTTTTTTACTTTCATTCTCAAAAAGTAAAGAATTCTGAATTCGTAGCAATGTTTTTTATATTGTAAAATTAAAGAGTTTGAAATTGTGAAAATTGTCACATGTTTAAATTGTACAATCAAACATTCAACAATATTTTAAGCTTGATTTTAGGATGTTCTAGGCGTGCACTCAAGCTTAAAATTAATGAATCTTCAAATTGACTTATAAAATAGGCAAAAAGGCCCATTGATAACTTTGAAGAATTTCAGAAAAAAACCTTGAAAGTTTCTTCACAGTTCTATTAGCATTTAAGAATTAGTTAATTTTTTATTAATTCGGAGCTTCAAATTTGTTCTCTTAAATAGGTTGGAAGCTATCTAAATTCATGAGCCCAGGGTGAAGTTAATTTGTCACTTTTTAAAGAAGCTAATGCAAAAATAGTGCAAATTGTAATGTTTATTATTTTCCTAAATTCGAAATAAAATCTGAAATTATAAACATTTTTCAGTGCTCTTGCTGTGCTCATTTTAAAGGTAAATTTCTAAAGAATCGTAGCAACTTATCAACGTAATGGTTCATTTTTTTTGTCACAGTAAGAAGTTGAAGTTGAAATAAAAAAAATTTGGGAAAATTTGAAGTTATCTCATTTGTACGAAAATCATAATAAAAATCAAATGGATGTATATTTTTAAGCATTTTGATGAAAAATGCATGATTACTCGTTTCATATATTTAAAAAAATTTGTTTATCAGTAGACAAGAATATTAAAATTTTTGTGTTTGTTATTCCAATTTGAAGTACTTTAATCATGCAAAAAGATTTTTTTACAATTCTGACAAGTTACTATGATTGAACAAAAATTTACGCTTTAAATGAACGCAAGAACGTCGAAAAATGTTTATTATTTTGACTGTTATTAAAATTTTTTAAATAAATTACAATTTGAACTATTTTTTCAATAAATTCTCAAAAAATTTCAAAATGACTTCATCCTGCCAGTATTTTATTCGTGATTTGGATACCTTTCACTCTTGAAGTCTTTCAATTTTTTGTAGGTCTCTTTCAAATTAAAATGTGAAAAAAAGACAGTTCTTATTGGTTGAAAATGTTCAAATTAAATGCTTGAGATTGAACAATTTTGACATAAAAACGTTCCAAATTGAATAATTTAAAATTAGAACCTTCATTATTAGTAGTCCAAGAAAAGAAAGAAGAAGTCTTTTGTGCTATTTTCATTTCAAATCAAATGTTTGATATAATTAGACAAGTTCATATTTAAACGTGCTAAAATTCAAAAAATTTTTAATGATAATTTTGTCTTGCCTATCTCGTAAGTCTTTAAGAATGAACAATTCTAAAATGGTTCAAAATAAAACAATTTTGAAACTGAAACGTTAACAATTATATATTTTAAAATTGTAATTATTCGAAATTGTACTATTTCAACTTGAAAGTTTTGATAGTTAAACAATTGCAGATGAAAGACGTTCAAAATGAAATAATTTTGGATTTTGGATAGAAGCGTTTGAAATTCAACAAATTCTAATTTATCAATTATTGTCAATAATTTTTCAAAAAACAATTTTTATTTAAGGATTATAATTTTCCTTAGTACTAATTATTCAGTTAGAAATGGTTCCAGTTTTCAGGTATTACTTTTTAACGTTTCTAGAAGAATTAAATTTTAAAGGTTCACAATTTACAATAAATTCTTAAATTTTGAACGGTGGAAATCACAGTGAAGTCATTTTTTGTCCTGAAAGTTGATAAATTCTTACCAGTAAAACTTATCCAATCACAATAGTTTTTTTAATTTCTGCGATTCCAATTAAAAATTTTGGAATTTTGAAAGCCCTGAGTTCGCAATGCCTAATCCTAAATTCGCTTACTTCTCAATGGCCTCAAAACAAATTCTCATTTTTAACTCACTTAATTTGGAATCGTTCATCTTTAAATTGAAATAATAAAAAGTACGGTTTTGAATGTTTGGGCAATTAAAAATTAAAAATTGAACAATTTTGACTTTAAAACACTTAAGTAATTAAAAATTTACTTTGAAAACTACATATTCATATTACATACTTCAAATCGAAAGCCACTTGAACTTAATGAATTTAATCATTAGAAAAATCACCAGAAAATATTCATAATAAGAAAATGTCAAATCTAAACGTTTAAAATTGAATAATTTTTATTTTAATTTTTCCAAAAATGAATCTTGTAGAATTGAACAATACCTGATAATGCAAGTCTTCAAGAATTAATATTTCCAAACGAAAAGTTGAAAATTGAATGATTTCAAATTAAAACGTTCAAGATTGTGTGATTTTAAAGTAAAATAGTTCCAAATTGAAGTATTTCAAAATACAAAATGGTATTAATTTCACAAAAATAATTTAATTTAATTATTAATTAATTAATTTTAATTTAATTTTAGTTTCTGAATTAAAAATTATTCAGTTTGAAAAGAAGTTTGAAATCGTTCAATTTTCAATGCTTCGTAGTTAAAATTGTTGGATTTCGAATGTTTCCAATTCGAAGTTGAAAATTTTTGAATTTTTTTCAGTAATTCAATTCAGAAGGTTTAACATTTGAAATTCTTCAATTTTTAACAATGGAAATCACAGTGAATTTATTTTTTGACCGGAAATCTGATAAATTCTTAATCGTAAATTTATCCAAGCACAATAACTTTAAAAGTGTCTGCGATTCCAAATTAAAATCTTAGAATTTTTCACTGCCTTGAGTTTGATACAAGTACTTCAAATATACATTTTTTAAATAACTACAATTAGAAAATATTTCAATTCATGTAATTAAGCCGAGTTGAATTCCTAATTCTGAAAAGATTAAGTTTTTAAATTTTTTGTCGATGGAATGACTGTTTTGAATCTAATAGTCCAAAATCAAAATGGTTTTTATTATTTCACATATAAAAAAATAAGAACCATTTTGGTTTAGGACTAGTAGATCGAAAGCTGTCATTCCAGCCACAAAAAACTATATCACTATCTTAATCGACTAACATAACATCAAAAATTCACTTAAGTTTTTAAGTCTTAATTTTTCAATTCGGAACGCGACAAATTAATAAATGTACAATTTTTTAATGCTTATTACCGGAATTGCTAAAATTTTATGTCCATTGTTTTCAAATTGTGCAATTAGAAAAGTTTCCAATTTTAAATTGCTTAGTATTTAAATTATTAGTCTGAAAGAAAAGAAAATTTTAAGCGATTGTTATTTAGAGATTGCTTAATTTTTTTAATTTAAAATTTTAATTTGTTTAATTTTAAAGACATTTGCCTTATTGTACAATTTTTAAAGTTCTAACTCAAAATTTTTGAAGCTTAAATGTTTCAGTGTTCAATTCAAAAGAGCAGTTTAGTTTGGAATATTTCAAATAAAACATTTTTCAACTTGAAAAGCTTGAGTCTTTAAATTTCATTGACTAGGAAAAATAATTGCAAACCAGAAAAAGACTTAATCTTTTTCATAATTTTTATTCTAGTTTTTATCTGTAGGAATGTGTTACTTATTATTGTGCGTTCATTTTTGTTGCAGAGAGAAAGACAAAGTTACGACTAGAATGGTGAAGACTCGAATGGATTAAGGATTTTTTGTATTCCAATTACTTTAATTACGTCTTATATTTTGAAAAATTAAAATGTTCTACTCGATCTTTTATTGTCTTTTTTTAATCAACCATTATTTAATACATTATATGTAAAAAATTTGGTACTTTCTATTCTATATTTTCGAAAATTGGTCCGCTTTCGAATTTTTTTGAATTCTAGAAGATGTTGAAAGCATGAATTTTAGCGAGTCCATAAATGAAGGATTTAGTCACCTCTAAATTTGAATTCATGAATGGAGGAATCAACACCCCTTTTGTTCCCATAGCAACCAACTTCCTGCAATCTAAATTACATGTTCCCCACAGTATGAGTATAATCCCACTAATAACCACAACAAACCTGTTCTTTATAGTCTATAATAATTTATTTAATTATTTCTCATCCTAATAAGTTTTTAAATATAAAATAATGAACACGATGGTTAACATAGTGCATCCAAAATTGCTATCAAAACCACCTGTCTGTTTAAAAAAGTTAAAACCGGTGGAACCAAATTTAAAGGACCTCGAAAGTGATAATATCACAATGGAGATGTTTAAAACTATCCAAAACGAATTAACGAAACCTGCTAATGATTGTAATCAAAATGTAATTGAACCGAATTCATGTTCTTTTGAACAACTATGTACTATGATTAATGATCTGGAAAAAAATATGAGTGATCAGTCCACACTATTATGTAAAGAGAATTTAGAAACGGTGCCTCTGAAATATCAAAGCCAAGTAGGTTTTAATTTGTTTTTTACTTAATTTTCAATTGGCAGTTGGAAAAAATTTATTGAATGTATTTTTTTAGGTTCAACCAGAAAAAGATATTTCTGTTAATAATTGTATTTCTACTGGCCCGACTTATGACGATATTATGGAGTTTTTAAGCACTTTGGAACAAGAAGTACCAAAATATGGTAAGTCTCTCTCTCTCTATATTATAAAATGATCTGGCTCCCGCTGTTTCAGGAATCAATACCCTTTCTCAATATTCGTCCGACCTCCCTAACTGTCCGCTAAATCATCTCAAATGCCCGATTAACTGCCCAATGCCTGCTAGCTTCTTAAGTGCCCGTTTAGCCTCCCTAATAAGGCCTACCCACTAGCCATGCCAAATTTTCAAACAAAGTTGAAATATTTAAATTCCAAGATATACTTTTTTTTTTAAATAAGTATATAATTTTATACAATGAATCATTTTATTAATTCATAATATTAATAATTCAAGATTATTAATAAATTATAAACGAATTATTTATTAAAATTTCGATAAATTAAGTCACATCTTAATAATAGTTTACCTAATGACGTCAATGGTATATCGAGAAGACTTATGTTTTCTGAATTTTGTACATGAATGGAAATATTTAAATCATCTGTAATATTTAAAATAATTGTTCAAGATAGTATTTTTTCAATTATGTCTTCAACGTTAACAGGTTAAATTTATTTGCCATTTTCATGAATGCGACTAAAAACTTCAATTTTTTTTCCCTGTTTGTAATCAATTTCAATTTTAAATTTGAATAACGATTGTAGCAAAAATCATTTTTTCTTACAGATTAAGAAGTCGAATCGAAATTTTCAGTAAATATTGAATATCTTTAGAAACTGATTCCATGAAAATTTTCGATGAGATCAATATTCAAACAAGAATATCAAGATTTACAACTGATCTCAATGACATTTTTCGATTGAACGCAAATTTAACGTTCTATAATTCAAACAATTTTCAAAAACTACCAAAACCCAGCTTTTAACAGTTCGGCAAATTTAAGCACAGTTTTTAGTAGATGTTATCTATTTTTTCTTTACATGTATATTCCATATATAACATTTAATTAATTCACAGATTTATCAGAATATTAACAAATTTCTTTCTCTTATTTTTTCTTCAATGTAGAAAGGCAAGCTTTTCTTTGAGACCAAAAAAAAACCAAAAAATTGTCTTTTTCATTTTTAAATTTTAAAATTGAAACAATTTTTCATAAAAAATTGTTTTGTCCCCACTGTTGTTAGTGCTTAGACAATTTCGAATTAATAGCGTTTAAAATTAAACAATGTTGATTGTGTAATATTAGACAATTTTTAGACGTTTTAAATTCAACAATTTCTAAATTATTATTCGTACATGTAAGTTTTTCAAATATGAACCATTTTTAATTGTAGATTTAGAAAATATTAATGTTTAAAATTTAACAATATGTGACTTAACAATAGTTAAGATCTCCAGATACGTAAAAAAAATGGCATTCATAAAAATATTGAAATTAAGAAAATAAGAATTAAAATTATTTAAAAATTTGATTTATGCTTTTATAAATAGTTTATGTCTTTAATATTAGAAAATAAAAATCCAGGGACGTGAACAAGCGCGAGGCGCGCGTGTATTTTATTTAAACGTTTTTTTTTTTTAGAAAAACTTGAAGAATGATTTTTATTTAATTCATATTCATGGAATTTCAAATGGTTTCTACTTATTTTAATATATTTTTACGATTTCAAGAGGTTTTAACAAGTTTTTAGAGAAATTTAGGAAATAAATTAAACTTTATTTCAAGGGATATGAAGGAATTAGAAAAATTTCATAAGATTTTAAAGCTTTAAAGTTATTTTAAAGAATTTCAAGAAATTTTGTTTCAGCCTTTTTAGAACTGTTAATATTCAAAAAAAAATTGTTATAGATTTTTAAATAGTTTATATTTTTAATATTAGAAAGTAAAAATCCAGGGGCATTTGCTGCTAGAGTAAAATATTTTAGGCGCTCGAACTTGAATTATTTTTAATTTGAGTTCAAGAGCATTGAAGAGTGTGGTTACAAATTTACATTTAAAGTATTAATTATAGTAAGGATGAAATAACAAATCTTCGAAAAAAAATTTAAGTATACTTGTAAGTATCACGATTTAAATATTAATGATGGAATTTTTAGAAGAGGAAACATTCTTGATTATGAGAACAATTTAAAACATACAAACATTTCTTATAAAAAATTTGTTATAAAAAATGTTCCTTCTTTTCTACATGTAAAAATACATGTTTAATCTTTCCCCTTTTTCGTGAAAAAATTACCCTATTTCCCCTTGTTTGAGCTCCTTTTGCGCTGTGATCCCTGTAACCATAACAAATACAAAAAACCATGTTATACATGAAATAGGGGATAGAGTGCGCGGGCGGTGGAGCCCCCTAGTTTATTAAAAAAGTTTAATTTTAGTTCTCTAATAGTTTATTAATATTTCTATATTCAAAATTAATTGTAGATCAAGTGAATGAAGGTGGAAAAACGCACGCTATTCAGGATTTATTGTCTAATGATGAGTATTCGTATTGCAATTCTAATAGCAGGTAAATTAAAAAATTATATCGCCAATTCGAAATTCTTATAATTATTATTAATTATTAACCCGAATATTTTTACATTTACATAAATTGTAGAAGCGCAGTGACCAGAATAATTCCGCACTCCCAGTTACAAGACGACTTAGAAACTGCTCATCTACATTTAGAAGAAAAGGAAGCGACTCTCAATTTTTTAAAAGACGAATTAAAAACCGAGAGGAAATCCGCTTGTGAGAAACTCGAGTCTCAAAAAAAAGAACAGATTTTGGCTCTCCAGGTCCAGAAATCGAAATACCAAGGGGTTGTGAAACGTCATCAAAAATTTATAGAGCAGTTAATCTCTGAAAAGAAGGATTTGACGGAAAAATGTAACGCCCTGACTCAAAAGATTAAGGAAATGGAGGCTAAACATCAAAGAGAAATTAAAGTTGCTATCGAGAGACATTCGGTAGAGTTGCAACGAGCGAAGGAACTTTGTGCAGCTTCTGAAAAAATAAGGAGGGAACGATGGTTAGAAGCAAAAACTAATAAGATTAAGGTGTACATTTATTTTTTTTATGATTGTAATCTGGTTTGGAATTTTTATCTTTTTACGAAATTTGACTTTAAATTTAAACAGACTTCGAAGTGCTCTATGGAACTAAAAAAAAATTATCAAAAAAGTATCTTTCTGAAGAAAAAAGTATCCTCAAAAATACATAAAAAAGTATTGAAAAAGTAGCCTCTTCAAACTAGTCAAAAATTAGTTTTTTAAATAAAAAAGTCGTGTAAAAATACTTTAAACTAAAAAAGGACGTATTCAAAACGAAATTTCTTTCATACCTTTCTGATTGTAAATAATAAATGCGCCGAAGACTACATCTAACAAGGAGATGATCAGAGTTAAAATTTTTTTTTAATCTCATAAATTCCCCACTGAGATTCCATTGGATGGCTATTAATTTGCCAAAACGGTATTTGCCATTGGTTAACCGTTTTCAAAAAATTATCTTTTTCAAAATTTCTTTATGGATTGAAATGTTTATTTATTAAATTCTCATGTAAAATTATGTAAATATACAATTTTTACCAGAAAAGTACAAATTTTCAACAAAATACATGAATTTTCGACCAAATAGTTGAATCTTCAAACAAAAAAGTGAATTTTTAACAAGTTCATCCTTTAACAAAATAGTTGAATCCTCAACCAAAACAGATCAAATATCAACCATACAGTTGAAATTATGACCAAAAAAGATAATCATAAGAAATTTCTACAAGAAAGAAAAATAATTTCAACCAAATTGTTACAATTTCAAGCCAAAAAGACGTATTGTCTATAAAGCAGTTGAATTTTCAACCCGAAAATATGAATTTTCAACAAAGAAGTTAATTTGCAACCAAGTAGTTCAATTTTCTACCAAAATAGTTCAATTTTCCACAAAAATAGTTGAATTTTCAACCAAAAAGAAGAATTTTCAACCAAAAAGGATGAGTTTCAAACAAAATTGTCAAAGTTTCAACAAAATAATTAAAATCTCAACCAAAGAATACGACTTTTAGCCAAAAGAGGTGAATGTTCAAACCAAATAGTGGAATTTTCAACTAAAAAAGATCAATTTTCAACCAGAGATGCATGTTCAACTAAAATGATGAATGTTTTAAACAAAAAAAAAAATGATTTCTAACAAAGGATTTCAACCAAGTAATTGAATTTTTAATCAAAAAAGATAACTTTTCTACAAAATTGTCAAATTTACAACAAATTTATTAAGTTCTCAACCAAATAATAAGATTTTTAAATAAAAGAGATGAATTTTCAAACCAAGAAGACGAAATTCAACTGAAATGATGAATTTTTAACAACAAAAAAAATAAATTGCTAACTGTTGAAGATTCAAGAAAAAAACCGAGACCCGTTTTCAAAAAAATCGACTTTTTCAATTTTTTTTAATGGATTGAAATGTTTATTTTTTTAATTCTCATATATGAAATACATTTTTAAACCTATTCTTGATATAAAATTCGCTTTTTTCTTGAATTTTCAACTGTGAAAAATTGAACTATTAAAAATTAAAGAAAATTGAGAATTGAATTATAAACAGTTGAATTTAAAGTTGTTGAAAATCAAAGAAAATTAAAAATTTAATAGCCAACAATTAAATTTTGAATTTTCTCCAATTTTTAACAGTTGTATTTTGTATTAAAAACAAGTGTTAAAATGTTATATTTACATAGCTTCACATGAGAATTTAATAAATAAACAATTCAATCCATGCAATTTTTTTCGAGAAAAGCCGATTTTTTCGACAACGGGTAGCCATTGGCAAATAATGTTTTGGCAAATTAATCGTCATCCAATGAAATGTCACTAGGGAATTTATGAGATTAAAAATAGTCTCAACTCTGATCATCTTTCAAGGAGAAAGGAATTATCTAGTACTTGCTCTTGAAGCTTTTGTTTCAAAAATGTGTTAAACATAGAAAAACTGACAATATAGAAAAACTGAGCTTCAATTTTGCTTGATTTCTTTTTTTTCCGATAGATTAGTATTCTTGGGCATACCTTTCTTTCATTTTTTATTCTAAAAAAACTGAAATTCGTTAGAACGATCAATTTTTTATATCGCGTTGCTGAAAAAAGTAGCTTTACATTTAAAAAAGTATCAAAAATGTAAAAAAGTGTGGAACTTCGAAGCCTGTTAAAGGTTTTCAAATGCAGACTTTCTCAAATTAGAATGCTTGACATTTAAAATACAGATTTGGATTTGTGACATATTTATAAACATGACATTTTTGAATATGTTGAAATTTTAAGTCAAATTTGAGTTTTTTAACTTTGAAAGCTTCAAATTGGAATTAGTTACGATTTTTATAATTTTTTAGATTTGAAAATTTTTGGGAATTTTCGAAAAATAGGACTCGGAAAAACAGTTGAATTTTGAATTTTCTTCTACTTTCAACAGTTGAAAATTCAATTTTTAAATTTTATTAAATTTTCAACAGCTGAATTTTGTATCAAACTAAAAACGAGAATCTTTTAAAATAATGATGAAAGGAGGTGTTTCGGGTTTCAATCGTGTGCAAAACTACGAATCTTGCCGACGTTTCCTGAACATTGCAGTT
>JAUMHM010000004.1:11928439-11949999 GCA_032362435.1 Melikaiella ostensackeni
GCAATGTTCACGAAACGTCGGCAAGATTCGTAGTTTTGCACACGATTGAAACCCGAAACACCCCCTTTCATCATAATAAATCATCGTGAAAGCATTAAATCTATTTTAAAATAATGTTTACAAAGTTTTTTCCATACAGCTCTTTAATTTTAGAATAAGAAATATTTACATATTTTGCATTTCAAATTTCAAAATTGTAAATCCTTCATCTTTTATGTAACGTTTTATAATAATAATTTATTAGATGTTTTTAAAAATAATTTTAATTTAAAGCGGTCAAACAGAAAGTATTCAAATTTAGAGACTTTGAAATTAGAATAAATTCATCTTTTACTATTTGAAAAACTCAAATTTGAAAGAACCCCACACAAAAAAAAAATTAGTCATAATTTGTCCAAGTCCTTTTGGGAAATTTCTTGCAGTTTTATAAACCACAAAATAAATGAGTGTCATTAAAATCCACCGAAAGCCATTTTCTCGTGTATTTTGTGCGGGATCCTTGGTTGAATTTCGAGTTTTATTATAATATCATTTTTTAAATAATATTCAGCATGAAAATATTTAACTTTAATTGAATGGAACTGAATAATATTCCGTTGAAAATAACAAATGGTCTAAATCGAAATTTGAAAGGGTAATCAAAATTTGCTTTTAATTAAAAAGCTATTAAAGACGTTACATTTAATGCTTAAAAAGTGTTAAACATTAAATTCTCGCTTCAAAAATAATTAATTGTATTAAAAAAATGAAATTATTTAAAAATGTAGGAAATGACGGTAAAAGGATTGGAACCCGAATTGCGAAGTATGACAGAACAACATCAGTTGGAAATTCAAAATCTCAGAAGTGCTCATATGCAGGAACTTCAAGATGTGGACCTTCGAGCAATTCGTCGAGCGAATCATCAATTAGAACAACTTCGAATTGAATTATCTGACAGCCACGAAAAACTTCTCAGTGAAGAAAAAGAACTTCTTCGTTCTAGGTTTATTAATTATTTACAAACACAATGCCTTCAAATTAAAATTGAAGAGTTCTCGAATCTTTACTTTTCTAAATTAATTAAGTACTTTTAGACATTCAATCCTTCCAAATCTAAAATTCGGATGCTTTTAAATTTGAAGACTTCTGATTTTTGATGATATAAAATTAGATCCCTTTTTTAATTGTAAAAAGCTTCGAAACTTCAAATAAATTTTAATTCACCTTCCAAGTTTAATGTCAAGGGAAAATTGATTAAATTCCCTAATTTTAAAAAATAATTTCTACTTTCGTAAATCTTATTTAAAAATGTAGGTACGAAGCAAAACTGAATGAACAAGAGGCTCTTTTTGATGAGAAGCAAAGACAATTTTTTGCGGAACTCCAACGAGAAAAGGAAAAATTTTCTCACGAACAATTGAAAAGAGATGCAGAACGAGACGAAGAAATTCGTCGAGTGACTTCGGATGTTAACGTAAATTTAAAACTCTCTTTTCTAAATTAGATTATTTTAATAATCCTGTTCAAATACTTTAATTTTAAAGGAAAAGATTGAGGCCATGAGCCAAAGACATAGAAGTGAATTGGACTCTCTACGAAATTCTTTCAAAACGGAACAGGAAGTTTGGACGGAGAATCAACAAAGGCAGTTTAATATAAAATTAGAAATGGCAGAAACGAGAATAAGGGATGATTCTGATCGAGAAAGGGATCGACAAATAGAACTCGCGATTGGACGTTTAGAAAAGGAAACTAGGAATATGAAGTCAAATCTTCAAAAAAGTTCCGACAATAAATTACGGTATAAAAATTAAAAAATTACATTTTTTCTCTGTATTTTTGAGACTTGCAAAAATAATTTTATACTATTTTTAGATGTTTGAAGGAAAAGTACGAAGCAGAACTGCAGATTGTTTCTGAGAACGAACAAGTTGTGAAAGCAAAATTGGCTTCTGCCCAAGAAAGGCTTGAGAATGTGGAAAGTCGTTTGGAAAGAACTGAACATATTTTACAGCAGCGGATTATTGATTTGCAGAATGCCAGAAAAGTAAGCAAATATTTGTATTTTTATTAATAATTAATCAGAAATTAACTGAATTTAATTTCTCTCAGTCATTAGAAACATTAACAGTAGAAAGGGACAACGCTAAAAAAGTAGTTAGACAAGAAATTGAATCTGAAAAAAGAGAGCTAGAAGATAAAATTGCGTCGCTTTATCGAGAACTGACTGAAAATAATTCCAGCAGAGACGCACTTATGACGCAATTATACAGCAGGTGATTTATTTATTTCACTTTATAATAAAAACACTAAATAATAAAATAACAATTAAAAAATTAATTAAATAAAAAACAATAAAAAATAAAACAGAATTTACTTAAAATGTAATTTACTTAAAAAATAAAAATAATAAATTTACTCAATTAAAATCTTTGTAATCAAATTTCCAGGATAAAATTAATAATTACTCAGAAGGATCTCTCGATAAAAAACCTCATCCAAGAAACGACAGAAACGAAGAAAAGGTGTGATCACTTGGAAAAACTCTTGGATCAGCAGCGGAGAGAATATGTACTGAAATCTTTGTAAATATTTTAAAAAACTATTTTGTGTAATTTAAAAATGTAAGGATCTTAAATATAAGCGAATTTTTATAAGAGGATATTAATAATAAAGAAAGAGAAACTTTTTGTAAAGAATTTAACCAGTACTTATTATTATTGGCGTTTTTGAAGAGGCGATATTCCATTTTCTCTGCAAAGCGAATCGAACTTGGCAGTAAAAATATAAATTGTAAAGATAAAATTACACTTTCTTGACAATTTGTACAACATCCTCGTCGCACAAGACGTGATCCTTTCCTACTTTTTGCGGCATGTGCTTCACGGACGAACCCCAAACGAGTGCACTGAAAAAAATCATATTTACAATCTTGCAACAATTTATTCGTATCCAACAAAGTTTTTAACTTTCGAATGTTTTCCAATGGAAGTTTTAAATATGATTTTAAAATTAATGTTACAAATCCCAGAAAAGAATTTGAAAGCACTTTTGAGTTTTTCTAGAATTTAAATATAAATTTATGAAAGAAAATAAATTGTTTTTGAATAACTTACTATTTGAATTCTTTCGCGATGGTCCGGTGAAGCTTGTTGCAAAAATCTTCGACGGTTCTTCTCTCCGTGTTCAAGACAACTGGAGAACTGTAATCTGGAAGTTGACCTTTTGGTTTCGTGTAACTGAAAAAGAAGTATCAAAATCAAACTTTATAAAGTTTCGAACTGTAGTAGTCAAACTGTAGAAAAATTAAGAATCTTCAAAAACCATAAATTTGACTCACATTCTGACAAGCTGCAAGTAATCCCACATTTTTTCCAGTAAATCGTCGTAGTTCCATTTGTGATGCGCAGAAATGGGGACGCAATGGGGTATTTTATAAATTACGTCTAATTCCTCAATGCTAATTTGATCTGAAAACAATTCACGTAAAAAATCACAGAGAAAAAATGGTTTATTTATAGATCGAGGTGGCTGCTAAAATCTAAGAAGACATTTTCCGTTTGGAAACATATTTACTGTTCATTAAAATTAATAAATTCAAATAATTAAAAACTAAACTCTTAATTAAAGCATTAGAATAAAAATTGAACTCTTCCGAATTCAAAGTACTTAAAAATTTGTAAAACTAAATGAAAATTCAGGAATTTTAAGTGCAAATTTTCAATAAATAATGTAAGTTGATGAAAAGGGATATTAAAACTGTAAAATTTTAATTTCTAAGATTTCAATTTTAAAAGATTTCAGTACTAAGAATTCAAAATTTTAAATGTGTTAAATTGAATGTTTAGAAACTCGACGCGTTAAGAAATGAATCAATTTTAATTTGGAGTGCTCAGAGGCGTACAATAATAATTGAGAAGCCTCCATTACTGTGTAATTTAAAATTGAAAACCTGCAATATTGAACAATTTTAAATGTAATATCGTCAAAATTTAACAATTCCAGAAATAAGCACAAAGAACTGTGCATTTTTAAATTTGTAAGGTTCAAAATTGAAAAATTCAAGCTTTCAAAACTGAAAAAAGTTTACTTATATTATTTAACAAATAATAATTTTAATTTTTAGAATTTGAAAACTAAACCTTTAGATAATCAGGCATTTAAAACTGCTCAATTTTAAATTTGATTTTATAAAATAAATATTTTAAACTCATACCTTCAAAAATTACAAGGTTTGAAATTGCAGAAATTTGAAAAAATATAATTTCATGTTTTTTGTAGTATCAAATGATATTTAAGATTATTGGATAGAATTTTTGACTAAGAATTAACAAGAAATGCAGTATTAGTTTCACCATCCAAAATTGAAGAATGATAAATCGCGAATTTTCAAAATTCAACCATCAAAATAAAAATATAAGTTCTGCTTAAATTCAGACAGAAATCAAAATCACGTCCATTTTATAAGTTCGTTGTAAGTTGAACTAATTGAATTGCAATCAACTAAAATTAGTAACTATGAAATTGTGACTTCATATTGTTCACAATTCAGCTATTTCAATTTCAAAGAAAAATTGAAACTTATGAAATGGAATAACTGAAATTGTAGCGATTAAAATGGAATATTTAGCAATCTGAAAATTTAACCATTCGAAATAACTAGTTAAATTCTTAACTATTTGAATTTTACGTACATTTTTCAACGTTTCAATTTTAACACTTCATTTATGCTTCATTGAAAGAAAATAAATATGTATTTTTCATTCTTGAAGCCTTTTAAAATTCAAAGGATTTCAATTTGCTTTTAATACTTCAAATTTTAGTATCTTCAATTTAAAAATACAAAGTTTGAAGAATTTATATGGAAGCGTCTACGTGTACCGAAAAAATCCGACTATTTATACCGAAATTTTAGTACAAATAGTCCCTTTTCCAGGTCCCACTATTCATACCGAAAAAGTACGGCTATTCGTACCGAAATTTCAGTACACGTAGCCACTTCCAATTTATATTTACAATCAATATATTAAAAATGGTTCAATTATAAAATTGTCTAATTATATAGGTTTTAGTTTTTTACATTTTGAACATTCCTAACTTTTAATTGTTGAACTTGCAACACTTTTAATTTGAAAATTTTCAAGCATTCAAAAATCTATTTTTTAAATGAAACTGAACGATTTCAAATCACAAGACTGAAAAACACAAAATTTGAAATTAGAGCAACAATTTTAAATAGAGGCTTTCTCAAAAGTAAAATGGTAATTCTATGAAATTTGAAACTGTTAAAAATTGAACAATTCAAAGTCCAAACCTTTCAAATGTGACGTGCTTAAAATTGTACAATTTCGAATTGGAACATTTAAAATTTTAAAGAATTTCAAATTAAAATCATATAAAATTGCACAATTTCGTCTGATACAAAGTGCAGCTTTTGGACAGGATTTTCTACAAGTTAAAAAAAAATTTACTCTCATTTCCCCATTCAGCGACAGTCTTGATAATTTTTTTATTTAAACCAATCTCGAATTTGCCAGATTATTTATTAGCAAAAAAGTAATTACCTATTTTGTTGAGTAGATAAATGCAAGGGATATAAACTCGATTTCCTTCAATCACATCAATTAAATCATCCGAAGATGCATCGTATCTTAAAGTGATATCCGCATTGTGGATTCTGTACTCGGAAAGAATCGATCTCACAGTTTCGAGATCGAGTTCAGTTTGGGTGCACTAAGAAGTAAAATGAGAATTTCAATTCAAACTACAATCATTATACAATGGGGTAATTCTCTACATACAGGGCAACATCGTGTCCAAGGGATAAATGATCAAAACTATTGATTATACTGTTAAAAAATCGGCACGAATCTTTCTTCCAATGCCTCATAATATTATCCATAGTTAAAAAAATAAAAAATAGATTTTTTATCGCAAATTACAATAAAATAACACTAAGACCCAACAAATGCCTTTGAAGCATATCCAAACATGCTCGAGGCATATAGTTTACAGCTCAATAGGAAATATATAATGAACTATTTTAGAATTTATGCTTAATGGTCTTAAAACTTATCTCAAAAGGTATAACTGCAGGCTTCGAAGTGCTCTACGGAACTAAAAAAAAAAGTATCAAAAAAGTATCTTTCTGAAGAAAAAAGTATCCTCAGAAATTAAAAAGTATTTTAAAAAATAGCCTTTTTAAATTAGACAAAAATTAGTTTTTTTAATTAAAAAGAAGTGTAAAAAATACTTTAAACTAATAAAACGAACGTATTTAGAAGGAATTTCTTTCATACATTTTAACCAAGTAGTTTAACTGTCAACAAATTAGTTCAATTTTCAATCAAAAAAGATTTTAGTTTTAAATAAAAAATAAGGTTAAATTTAACCAAAAATACAAAATTCAACGAATGAGTTGAATTTCCAACCAAGAAAAACTTTTCAATCAAGAAAGAAAAACGATGTCAACCAAATTGTTGAAGTTTCAAACCAAAAAGACGAATTTCCTATAAAGCAGTTGAGTTTTCAACCCGAAAATACTAATTTTTAACAAAAAACTTCATTTTCAACTAAAAAAAGATAAATTTTCAAACAAAGAGATAAATTTTCAACTAAAATAATGAATCTTCAGACAGAAAAAAAATGAATTTTTAACAAAGGAGTTCAACTTTCAACCAAGTAGTTATATTTTCAATCATAAAGATGAATTTTTATTCAAGAAAATGAATTGTTGATTTAAAAAAAAGACGAATTTTCAACAAAATATATAAATTTTCAACCAAACAGTTAAATTTTTAACCAAAAAAGATGATTAGAAGAAATGCCTACCAAAAGAGATGAATTTTCCAACCAAATAGACGAAATTTAATAATAGAGTAGAATTTTCAACCAAGAAAGATTGTTCAGTCAAGGAAGAAAAACAATTTCAACCAAATTGTTGAAGTTTTTAAGCCAAAAAGACGAATTTTCTACAAAGCAGTTAAATTTTGAACTCGAAAATATTAATTTTCAACAAAAAAGTTAATTACCAACCAAATAGTTCAATTTTCTATCAAAATATTTTAATTTTCAACCCAAAAAGGCAAATTTTCAACAAAACAGTCGAACTTGCAACCAAAAAGACGAATTTTCAACCAAAAAGGATGACTTAAACAAAATTGTCAAGTTTTCAACAAAATACTTAAAATCTCAACCAAAGAATACGATTTCGAACCAAAAGAGATGAATTTTCAAACTAAACAGTAGAATTTTCAACCGAAAAAGGTAAAGTTTCAACCAGAGATGAATTTTCAAATAAAATGATAAATCTTCAAACCAAGAAAATTAATTTTTAGCAAAGGAGTTTATTGTTCAAGTTTCAACCAAATAGTTATATTTTCAACCATGAAGCTGAATTTTCAACCCAGAAGATTAATTTTCTATTAGAAGAGACGAATTTTCAACAAAATACATGAGTCTACTATAATCAAATAGTTGAATTTTCAACTAAAAACCATTAATTTACAACCAAAAAGTAGAATTTTTAAACAAAAAAGATTTTTCAGTCAAGAAAGAAAAACAATTTTAACCAAATTGTCGAAGTTCCAAGCTAAAAAGCTTTCCTACAAAGCAAATAAATTGTCACCCCGAAAATATTAATTTTCAACAAAAGTCAAACTTGTATCTAAAAAGATGAAATTCGACTTAAATGATGAATCTTTAAGCAAAAAAAAAATGAATGGTTTACTATTGAAAATTCAACAAAAAACAGGGACCCGTTTTCGAAAAAATCGACTTTTTTTCACTTATTTTTTATGGATTTCAATTTTCTTTTATTGAACTATCATGTAAAATTAGCTAAATTTCACATTTTTTAAACTTGTTTTTAATATAAAATTCGCTTTTTCTTGAATTTTCAACTGTTGAAAATTCAACTATTAAAAGTCAAAGAAAATTCAAAAGTGAACTTCAAACAGTTGAATTTTCAATTGTGGAAAATCGATGAAAACTTTTCATTGAATTTTAAATTTTATTTTATTTTCAACACTTGAATATTCAACTGTTAAAAATGTTTTATTTACATAATTTTACATAAGAATTTGATAAATAAAAATTTCAATCCATAAAAAAAATGTTGAAAAAAGTCGAACTTTTCGATAATGGGTAGCCATTGGCAAATAATATTTTGCCAAATTAATAGTCATCCAATGGAATCTCAGTAGAGAATTTATGAGATTATAAAAAATCCCAACTCTGATCATCTTCTTGTAAGGAGGAAGGAATGATCTAGAATTTGCACTTAAAGCTATTATTCCAAAAATTTGTGTTAAACATAGGAACGCTGACAATATAGAAAAATTGAACTTCTATTTTGATTGATATCCTTCTTTATTTAAGTAGAGTAGTTTCCTTAGGCATACCTTTCTTTCATTTTTTATTTTGAAAAAAACTGAAATTTGTTATAGTACGATCAATTTTTTATATCATTTTACTGAAAAAAGTAGAAGAAAGTAGCTTTACATTGAAAAAAGTAGCAACAAAGCAGCCTTTTATAAAAATGTATCAAAAAAGAAAAAAAGTGGAATTTCGAAGCCTACAATAAAGTTTAATGTATACAACAATATGTACTGAAATATGAGTACCCACAAAAATCATTTTATGGTTACGTTAATTAATAAACGGCTATCACTCGACTACTAGAAATTGCTTTTTGGGTTCTATGTTTATGTCAAATTAAGGAAAAAACACGTCACTACTCATTCGTCAAGACTAAAGAAAAAAATTAATAACTTTCATCGCAAATTAAGAAAGAGTCCAAGAAAACGTTGCGTGTTTTAATCAGTATCCATCGACGTAACTGGTAATAACTTTCATATTTCGGAATAAAACTAAACGAATAAGTGATGAAAATATAAATTAGAGCGAGATAAAACAATTTGCGAGAGGATTTTGGGATCTCTTCTATTTTATAAATTTAGGAAAACTTCTTGTGTTGTTTTCCATTCACGTAACATACATCGACGTAACCTGACTTTTAGCTTCTTCTCAGAGAAAACCGACAATAAACTGTTACTGTCCCGAAAAATTTTTGCCAAAAAGATAATGAAGAGTAAGGTTTCTAAATAAATAATTTTAATGTATATATAAAGATATAAAAATCAGCATATATAATATAATATTTTAACGTTTTGATATTACATATTTTTTTTTTAATTTGTATACAATATGTCAAAATGCTCCAGGAGAGCCAAAAATAAGTTTGTGGCATAAAAAATTTTACAAGTTTTTTTTAGTGCTACTAAATCTGATTTGAACTACCAAAATACAATTTTGAAAACATTTTTGCGAAAAATTTTCTTCTTTCAAAAGCCGGGATCATAGTGATTCAGCAGTTCAATTGTAGGAAAAAAAGGGAATTTTTCTTCGAAAAAAGAAGATTTTTTTCTTTTCATTTTTCTATTGTTTGATTGAAAGAACGAATATATCGCTGGATTATTTAAATTAAATATTTTATGGACATTTAAAACGTGTTAAAGAAAAGTCTAAAAAATAAAAGCAAGCAACCTAGATATTAAGTTTTTGAATACGGGTAAACAAAGTTTGATGTAAAAAACTTAGCCAATTCCGAGAAAATCGACCGAGAATTTTGAAACTGAAATTTCCTGGGTTTTCAAAATCGGCTTTGGATAGCGATTAAAGATAGAATTTTTGCAAAACTAGAAGCTCTCTGCCGAGATATGGAAATGCTGAATAAGAATAAAAAATATTTGGTCCAAAAAACTATTCTATTCCGAGAAAATCAAAATTGAAGATCACGACGTCAGTATGACAGAAATTTTTCACTAAGAAATCCGAAAAAATATTTAAAAAAACATATTTTTGTTTTTGATAAATGATAATTTCAAGTAATAACAATGCTAAAAGGTTGATAAAAATATGACTAAATTAAGATTTCAAATAAAATTTGATTAATTTTTTTAAAAATTATTATATAAAAAATGATGTTTTGAAAGAATACTTTCACTACAATGTGTATTTGATTTTTTAAGAATTTTGTATGCAATAAACCTATTTTCGATCAAAATGTTATTAATGCAAGAGTTGAATTTAAAGTTTCGAGATTGAGATATTTGGGGCTAACACAAACAAAGAAATATCATTTAAGGTATCCTTAAATATTATTAAAATTCAATCAAATTTAAGAGTTTTTAAATGTAAAGGCTTCTAAATTAGAATCTTCTAAATCTTTCTTAAATTGCAAGTTTAAAGAATAACTTGGTAAAGGTCTTTAAATTTAAAAAGTTTCAAATTGAATTTCCTCTAAATTTTCTTTTTTTCAAAGATGAGGATTGCTCATATAGCTGCACAGGTATAGATTGTGGCGCGCATTTTTTGATATTATAGGTTTCTATTTAAAAAATTAGTCGCAGCTTAAAAAAAATGGCAAAAAATCTGAAATATAGGGATCATAAGGGATTTGGAGAAAAATTAAGGGAAATATAGGGAGAGAGGGAATAGAAGACTGACTGTGAACCCTGCAAAAGTGCCCTGTATGTGGAGAAATACCCATAAACTAATATTGAAATTGAAGTTAATATCCCTAAGATACTTACCACAGTTTGTAAATTAATTCCACCCTTATCTTTTTTCCTAAACGTGATATTAGGCGGTTGTTTGTTCAACCGAAGACCAAATCCTTCAAGTTCGTGTTCAATGAGTCGTTTGTGTCCCAAGGGTTTCAAAACGTCCAGGACGATAAAAATCAGACTGCAAGTTCTCGCGACTGCTATTACTTGTCTTCCCCTTCCTTTTCCGTCTTTTGCTCCCTCAATAATACCAGGAAGATCAAGCAACTAAAAGAATAAAAACGATGTATTAGAAATTAGACCTATCTCACACTATGAATTATTTTTGTTTCCTGATTCATATTTTATTAACCTGGATTTTTGCTCCTTTATATTTAATACATCCGGGAACTGTCGTCAGTGTTGTGAATTCGTAGGCTGCTACTTCTGAATAAACGCCAGCCAGGGTACTTAAAAGTGTCGATTTTCCAACAGATGGAAAACCTGAAGATTTTATTTTTTAATGTAATTTATATTCAATAAAAATTTAGTATCAGGTAGGGGTAGGAAATAACAGTGTAAAACTTAACTGCAGAACAAAATTCCCGGTCCAATTTTGAATAGAAGTACAAAGTTCTTAGAAATTAAAAAAAAAGTGTCTTTTTTTTCTTTTAAAAAAACCCAAGAATCTAACGCTCAAGTTTAGACAGTCTGTTACGTGCCCAATTATTACATGATATTATATTCGGCGGCTTTATAATTAGAAAAATGAAAACATTGTGCTGAAATTTTAGGAAATGGTTCAAAATATATAAGGATACCTGTTTGGTCCATTTGAGTTTTCATTTTGTTTAAATAATGCAATTTTATTAATTCTATTTCAGCTAGGGCTCTAAAGCCTTGTTCTCAGTTATATTCCAAATTAAAAATTAATAAAATAGCATTATTTAAACAAAATAAAAACTCAAATGGGCCAGACAGACGTGCCCTTATATATTTTGAACCACTTCTCTAAATTTCAACACAATATTCACATTTTTCAATTTGTAAAGCCGCCGAATAAAAACCAAGCAATTGGTCACGAGACACTCTGGTACATACTCTAAAATGTCTCAGCAATGTCTCAAAAATATTTGAAAAGAAAAGTAAAAAAAAAGAGGAAAGAAAAAGAAAAGGCAACCTCTAAGCCCCCTTCCTTCTTCTTTCTCTCGTCTTTTTTTATAATTAAGGGAAAAAATTCCTGGTAATTTCCCAGTTTGCAAACATTTTTCACGGTCACTGAAATTAGAAAATGCGAACTCTTAAGGCTGCAAATTTTTCATTTGAAGTAACCGAAACTGAACTGCAAATCAAAGCACTCAAAGTGGAACTTTTTTGAATTTTAAACTTTTTGAATTGAAGCTTCACAAATTTTGAATTCAGAAACATGTGATTAAAACTCTCAATAATTTTCAGGTATGAAATCGAAACTTAACATATTTCAGTTGAATAATTTAAATTAAATGCTGTTGAATTGCAAAATTTTAAATTTTCATCTTTTATAAATTGAACAGTTCAAAGATTTCTGGTTAAAAAATATAAATATACGCTATCTTTTCAATGCTCTAAATGTCTAAATTGAAGAATGAATCAATAAATTTTTAAATGTCCAATTGTTATTTATACATCAAAATTCAACACTTTCACTTACAAATAAAAAGGAACTGTCTAGTATTACGGAATTTTCCGTAAGATTAACCGGTCAAGTATAGCGCTCGGACCAGTATTACGGAAATTTCCGTTATCCAACGAGCTGGAAATGGGTTAGGTGTATGGAAAATTCAGTAATACTATACAGTACGAAATAAAAACGTAAAAAATGGAACAATAAAAATTGTATTGTTCAAAGTTCAAATTCAGCACTCTGAAATTTTAAAGATTCAAGGCTTTCTATTTCAAACAATTCAGTTTCAAATTGTTTAGTTTTGAATATTTGATTTGTAATTTCATTTTAAATGAAGTCAAATATTGCTAAATACTCAAAAATTGTTCTTTTTTAAATTAAAAACTGTTTAATTGAATGGGTTGAAAATGGAATATTTTAGACTGAGGTAATATTTGAATAGGATTTGAAATTGAATGAAAGCGTTTAATTATGAATCTATTAATTTTAAATGATTTTAAAATTGAAAATAGTATATAAAGTTTTAATCGGACGTTTACATTTGTCTACCTACTAAGGCTTTTGAAATGAAACAGTTCAATTTTTAACGTTAAGATCTGTAAATTATTTAATGTCGAACAGATTCAGAATCGTCTTGTAATATCAATTATTGTTCAATTTTTAATACTCCAAGCAGAGTTCAGTTTTAAAATCATTAATTAATTTATATTAACGTTTGCTCAACTTAGAACGTTTTTTATTTTTGAAAAACTTCAATTTAGAATGCTTTTAATTTTTAATTGTTCAAGTCTTCAAAACTGCATTTTAAAATTCTTCAAATTGAGAATGTATGCGCTTAAAAATAAAGAACTAAAACAGAAAATTTTTAAATTATGCAAATGATTTTAGAATTATATATACATTGTAAACTGAATTATTTCATAATTGAAAAAGTTATCAACTGAACTTAACACTGAAAAAAGTTGAAATCGCACTTATTTTCAAGTGAATTACATATATCATATGATTTTTCTAGTGATTGGATAGATACATATTTCTTCTAAAAATTTGTGAAATTCCCGGTCAAAAAATAAATTCACTGTGATTTCCAGGTCTCAAAAAATTTCCGGTAGTAGATCATTTTCATCCATTTTTCGCGAAAAAAATTTTTTCCAACTTAAATGTATCAAAATAGCTTACCAGACTTACTAAACTGCTGTATATTGTCAACACATATTTTTTAGCTTTGTTACAAATAATTGAAACTAACAAATAGAAAATGCTCATCCTTTTTTCGCGAATACAAGTTCTTTATCGCCTCAGATGTATCGCAGTAGCTTATCAGACTTACTAAACGGAAAAATATTGTCAACACTCAAAATTCAGCTCTGCTATAAACAATTTAAATAATCAAATAGACAATTTTCATCCTTTTTTCGAGGGAAAAATTATTTTCCATCTAATATGTATGTACAGATTATATTGTTAAAACTTAAAATTTAGGTTTGTTGTAAATAACTCGAGTCAACAAATATAAAATGTTTATCCTTTTTTCTCGGAAAAAAAATTCTTTTTCATCTTATATATATCGAAATAGCTTATCAAAATTATGAGAACACAGAAAGTTCTGGATTTTAATAGGTCTGATAAGCTATTTGCAAGGCGATATACAAATTTTTCATTCTTTAACTTAAATTATTTTTAACAAATCTAAATTTCAAGTTTTAACAATTTTCTGGAGTTTATTATGTAAGCCTGAGAAGCTATATATATATATATATATATATATATTACATGGAAAATCATTTTTTTCCGCGAAAAATGGATTAAAATTTTCTATTTGTTTATTAAATTATTTTCAACGATTCTAAACGGTACGTGTTATCAATATTTTATAGTTTTATGCGTGTGATAAGCTGCTTAGAAACATATTAGACAGCAAAGAATTTTTTCACCAAGAAGTGATGAAGACTGTGTATTTGTTTACCTTAATTATTATCTTGAAGCATAATAAGTTGGATAAGGCTATTACAATACATGAAGATGGAAAAAAATTCCGATAAAAAAGGATGATAATTTTCGATTTATTAACTTCAATTATTATTAACAAGGTTAAATGTTTAGTTTTAACAATTTTCTGGAGTTCAGTAAATGTGCAAAATAATTCCGATAAATATAATATGGAAAATAATTTTTTCAGAGAAAAAAGGATAAAAATGTTTTATTTCTTAACTTAAATTATTTATGATATTACGTCTATAGGTTAGTAAGTTTGAGAAGCTACTTTAATACGTGTTAGATGGCAAATCATGTTTTTCATGAAAAAGTGTTTAAATGGTTTATTTGTTTATAAGGATAAAATTGCACAATACACAAATTATTTGCTGTCTTTGTATGCTGAGATTCTGGTTCAAGTTGATTGTAGGTATATATGTACATAAGGGTTAAGAGCTGAGAAAAAAATATTTTTCTTGAATAACACTGTACAATAAAATACGACCGATATGTCCGTGAAATGGGAGGTGTCATTTTCAAAGGATGTAATTTTTCATGCTGAATTCGAATCTGCCCTCCATTTTTTGCCTAAGCGTCAGATTTTGAGTTTTTTTGAGTCAAAGTTTTTTCCGAGAAATCACATATCGGTCTATAAATGGATGTAGAAAATTTGTTGACAACAAATGATACATGATTTCTATGTACTTTTTCACATAACATAGAAACCATCTCTTTCTCTGCCATTGATAATTCGACTATTTATGCATATTCAAGGCGAATAATTAATTGTACCCGAATTCTGTTGAATTCATTGGAATTTCTTTGAATATGGATTATATTTAAAATCTGCTTGGATTAGCTCGAATTTACGTGAATTCCCTCGAATTAGCTTGAAGTCCCTAAAAATCGCTTGAAGTCCCTCGAATTCCTTCTACGAGTAATTATGTTGAGTTCCCTCGAATTAACTTTAATTCTCCGAAACTATCTTGATTTCGCTTGAATTCTCTGGAAATCGCTTGAATTCTACTGAATTCCATGAATTCTCATGAATTACCCTGAATTCGCTTGAATTCCTCTGAGTTCCATTGAATTCGCTAAAATTTTGTTAAAGTTCGTCGAATTCCATGGAATTCCTTATAATTTTTTTGAATGAATTTAAAAGAATTCGAGTACAATTATTCGCCTTGAATAAGCGTAAATAGTCCAATTCTTAACGGAAAAAAAGGGACGGTTTCTATGTCACGTATCTTGTGAACAGTCAGTGCTGGAACTATAAACGGTTTTTAGATTTTTTCTCCGCTAAAAACCGAAGGGAATGAATCCTATTTGAATGAGAAAGAGTTAATACTTAGCTCAATATAATGTTTTTAAAAAAACCTATTTTTCAAACACTTTTTCTCCGTTTTTTGCGATTATCTCGATGACCATTTGAGCTATCGCAAAAGTGAGATGCGCATAGGATTCAGCGTTAAAAAATACATCGAAATCATGTATAATTTATTGTCAACAAATTTTCTGCATCCATTTATAGACCGATATGTGATTTGTCGAAAAAAGTGACTAAAATAACTTAAAAACTTGACGTGTAGGCAAAAAATGGAGGTGGGATTCGAATTCAGCACGAAAAACTACTGCGAAGATACCTCCCATTTCATGGACATAAAATAAAGTTTTTTCATAAAAAAGATACTTTACTTTGCATTTTATTGTCCATTTCTCAGGGTATGTCATATTATGAGAATAGGTTTTCAAGTGTGCAAAAAGCACTTTTTTACATATTTCAAGTTTTCATAAAAAATAAATAAAATTTTCCATTTCAGCACCTTGTTGCAAACTAAATTCCTTTTCAAATGTCCTGTATGATTTTTAAATTCTGCACATAGAATTTCGGCAATTACACCAAACAGAGTTGGTATCGTATATTTGGGTACTCTCCTCAATCTTTTATTCATAAGTTTTTTTTTTTTTAATTATGCCTAGTTAAGGAAATATGCAAAGAAACCATTATAAAGAAGCGTTAATTATCTACTCCACTTACTGAGAGGTCTTTAATATACATTTAAATTATTTTTACGTTCTTAAAAAAACAATTCATACAAACCAATTTTTTGAAAAAAGTAATTTTACATGTCTATATGAATTGTTTCTTATGAACCTAAAAATAATTTAAATGTGTACTAAAAACATCGCAGTGAGTGGAGTAGATGATTAATGCTTCACTATAACAATTTTCTTCACATATTTCCTTAAATGTACATAATTCAATTTAAAATTATTAACAAAAAAATCAAAACTGCAAATTGAGATTCGGACTTTTTTTTATTTTTGAATACCCCTAATATAGGTCTATTTTTTTGTACAATGTAATCGGTGGGGGATCGTATTGAACCTCAATAATAAATTTCTTTGAGAATTTTCATGTTCGTTGTTGGCTTTAGGATCAGGCAAAATTGAATACAATCAAATTGTTTAAAATGTTTCGGCACACAATGGTGGCCCACATCAGTAAATTTTATTAAATCTGTAAAAATTACATTATTTCTTGTAGGGGCGCAAATTTACAATGAGAAATTGTTTTTCCTTGGTTAATATCGCAGTTGGAAAATTATATATAAAAAATTTTATTTCTGTTTTCAATGAAAATGTGATGAATTTTTTGTTTTAATTAAAAATTACTTCTGTAAAATAAAATATATCTAAAAACACACTGTAGTAAAAATACGAATTGTCAAAAATCCACTGCAGTTAAGAAATTCTTTCAGAAATTCTTTAGTCAATTTATAGTGACGTACATTTGATTAAAAACATTATAATTAAATTTTTTATTTTTTTATACAATTTTCTAACAGAAAATATTTTTGAGAAATTGATATATCCAAATTTGATGCACGTTGAAAAATAATTTTTAATATTTATTTGAACGAGTGTAATAAACTTATTATTAACCTTATGAGAAATTATAATAAATAACCAACAACGAACATTAACATTCTCAAATAATTTGTTCTTCAAAATTCACTTTTTTAACTTTGTTTTTTTAAAGGCTAAAAATTTTTTATTTCGCTTTGTACGTTTGTTAAGAATTGAAATGCTCTTTAACTAAGTAAAAAACTTTCAAATCGGTTAAAAATTGAAAGCTATAGACGTTTTTGAATAGTAAATTTTAGATTTGCACCACTGTGCATCGTTTCGGTGTTTATTATTGGTTCTTTAAATATTTTTGATACATTGCTGAGACATTTAATAGTGCATTGTTCAAATTTAAGTGTTAGATTCTTGGTTACATTTGCATGTTGGACGTTGAAGAGGAATTTAAATTTTGATTTATTCTGAATTTAATTTCTTAAATTTGAGTTGAGAATATTTCAAATTGTTTACTTTGAAACTTTCCAATCCCAGATTCAAGTTAGAAATCTCTCAAATTTGATGAATCTCTGATTGTATGAAATTCACGCAGTTTAAAACTTGTCCAAACTTGTATAGAATTGAAATAAATATTTTAAAAATATTCTCACCTACAAAACCTATTCGAGCATCACCGGTTTTGGCAACTTCGAATCCCTGTTCCCCACCACCCCCGCCGCCTTTTGGAGTAATGAGCTCTCGTCTCAATTTGGCGAGTTTTGCTTTCAGCAAACCCAAATGGCCAGAGGTGGCTTTGTTTTTTTGCGTTCGGGCCATCTAAAATGAAACATTATATCATGAAAATTTCTAAAAATATATTTTTTTGAGGCTATTAAAGGTTTAGGCAAGTAAAAACTATTTAAAAAAGCGCGAAATGGTATAACAGACTGCAAAAAAAGAGAAGTTACCTCGGCCTCGATCGCCGCGATTTTTTCCAAAATCGTACTCATCTTTCAGAGGTATTTCACTCAAGCACAGTCAAACTTTCCCTCGGAGGGTTTTTTTAACACAACATTGTAAACAGAAGTTTTTGAAACGACACGTGTTTCCACATTGACGGTGCGAGCGGAACTGATGTGAAGTTTGTCGCATTTCGTTATTAAGCGTTGCCAACTCTGAAAAAGAAAAAGATTTAGTTTGAAGGCGCGAGAATTTGAATTTTTTTGAATGTTCGATTGCTTTGATAGTGATTTGTTATCTTTTAGTGGAGTAAATTATTTTGTCAACAGTCCGGACAAAATGGAATTTCAAAAGACTTCACATAATTTTAAATATTTTAAGGAATTTCAAAAGAGTACAAAATTATCCAGAATATTTGAAGCGGCTCAGGGAAAAAAATTGTAGGTTAGCATCCAAAAATTATTTTTTTGATTTTTGAAATCGGTTAAGGAGCCGTTCAGAAACTACGATTTTGAAAATTTTACTATCTGCTTGAAGATTGAACTATTTTCATCAAATTGACAGCTTTTAGATGAAAATTCAACTATTAAAGTTTTCATTTTGAATTCATCTTTTTTTCTTGAAAATTCAACTACTTGGTTGAAAGCTCAACTAAATTGTTAAGAATTCATTTTATTAGTTGAAGAACCATTTCTTTAGTTGAAAATTCAACTATTTTGATAGAAATTCGTTTTTTTTTAAATAAATTTTTTAAACTGAAAATTTGAGTATTTCATTTTTTTTTTGGGAGAGAATTGATAGTTTTTATTTGAAAATTTAACTATTATATTTTTCATTGGGAATTTATTTTTTTTTGCAAATTAAACTACTTGGTTGAAAGCTAAACGACTTTGTTAAAACTTCATTTTGTTAGTGGAAAAACCATTTCTTTGGTTGAAAATTCCACTATTATATTTTTCTTTATATAACTTATCTTTTTTGGTTGAAAATTGAACTACTCGGTTGAAAGATGAACTACTTTGTTAAAAAATCATTTTATTAGTAAAAGAACCATCTCTTTGGTTGAAAATTCAATTACTTTGATGAAAATTCGTATTTTCTTCGTTGAAAATCAATTTTTGCAACTGAAAATTTAACTATTTGATTTTTTTATTGAGAATTGATAGTTTTTAGTTGAAAGTTTAACTATTAAAATTTTCATTGTGAATTCGTCTTTTTTAGTTGAAAATTCAACTATTTTGATAAAAATTCGTTTTTTTTTTGTTAAAAATCAATTTTTTACCTGAAAATTTAAGTATTGCATTTTTTTTGGTAGAGAATTGATAGTTTTTAGTTGAAAATTCAACTATTATATTTTTCATTGTGCATTTTTTGTTGTTGCAAGTTCAAGTACGTGGTTGAAAGCTGAACTACTTTGTTAAAAATTCATTTCGTTAGTTAAAGAACCATCTCTTTGATTGAAAACTCAACTATTAAATTTTCTATTGAGAATTTGTCATTATTGGTTAAAAATTCAGCTACTTGGTTGAAAGTTGAACTATTTTGTCAAACATTAATTTTATTGGTAGAGGATTTAACTGTTCCATTGAACATTGATCTTCTTTGGTTGAAAATTCATATCTTCAGTTAGAAAATTCAACGTTTTTCAGTGAATTCGCCTTTTTAGCATTACAAATTCAACAATTTGGATGACTTTTTTTTTCCTTCTCGAATAAAACATCTTTCATGGTTGAAAATAATCTCTTTTGGTTAAGGATTCAACTATTTTGTTAAAAGAGAATGTTTTTTTCTAAAAATTCAACTGTTTTGTTTAAAATTCGCCTTTTTGCATTGATAATTCGTCCCTCTTGGTTAAAAATTAATCTGTATTGGTTTTTTGGTTCGAAAATTCAATTATAAGTTTAAAAATGTAACTCTTTGTGGTTGAAGTTTAAACCTTTTTGTTTCAAAATTCGACCATTAGGTTGAAATTTATCTTTGTAGGTTGAAAATTCCACTATTTGGTTGCGAGTGCAACTGTTTGTTTGAGAATTAATTTTTTTGTTGAAAATTCAACTATTTGGTTGAGAATTCATCTTTGTAGGTTGAAGATTCAACTGCTTCGTTAAAATCTGAAATACTTTGTTAAAAATTCATTCAACTGGTTGAAGAACCATCTCTTTGGTTGAAAATTCAACTATTTTGATGAAAATTGTTTTTTGTTGTCGTTGAAAATCAATTTATTGAACTGCAAACTTAACTATTCCCTGTTCGGTTGAAAATTGACCGTATAAGTTTAAAATTCTACTATTTTGTTGAAAATGAACAAATATAAAAATTCAACAATTTTTGTTGGAAATTAATTCTTTTTAATTGGAAAGTCTAATATTATATTTTTGGTTCAGAATTCATCTCTTTTGGTAAAAATTCTACTTTTTGATTAAAGATTCAACCATTTTATTGAAAATTTGTTTGTTTTTTTCTGGTTGAAAATCAATTTCTTTAACTGAAAATATAACTATTCTATTTTTGGTTAAAAATTGATCGTTTTTAGTTGAAAATTCAACTATTTAATTTTTCGTTGAAAATTCATCATTGTTGGTTAAAAAATCAACTACTTGGTTGAAAGTTGAACTACTTTATTCAACATCATTTTATTGGTAGAAGATTTAACTGTTTCCTTGAAAATTTGTCTTTTTTGATTGAAAATTCTATTATGTTTAATGTATGTTTTAATTATGTTTATGTTTAAACTTTTTTGTTTGAAAATTCGTCCATTTGGTTGAAAATTTATCTTTGTTATTTGAAAATTCCAGTATTTGGTTTTAAATGCAACTGTTTGATGAAAATGAACTATTCGATAACTGTTCGACTATTTGGTTCAAAATTCCTCCCTTTTGCTTGAAATTTTGACTATTTGGTTGTAAATGGAACTGTTTGGTCTAAAATTAACTTTTTTTTGTTAAAAAATCATCTTTCTTGGTGAAAAATTCATCTCTTTTGTTAGAAAATTATTGTTTTTTGGTTCAAAATTCAACTATATTGCTGAAAATTAGATATTATATTTCGACTTGAAATCTTAACCATTTCATATTAAATTAAATATGGTACCTATACCTTAATTTCATTTAAAAGAATTGATTCCCCTATTTTCGTGAAAAATCACCTAAATTCCCCTGTTTTGAGAGCACTTTGAGCTGAGAATTCTGATAAAATATTATGTTTGTGTGTTTCATTTTAGGCGCTTATCAAATTAAATCTAAGAAGAAATTTTGACTCAAGAGGGGCTGCTCGTATTTTTGACGTCACCCTGGGGGGTTCAAGCTTTGTGTGAGGACCTGTGACGAAGAAGAGGAGTAGTGAGAAAAGTTTTCAAAATAGCGTGACGTTGTTTTTGAACGGCCCCTTATAACAATTTTTTGTTGGCGTGAAAAATCCTATCGAAGCAGTAGAAGACAACAATTTTTTTGATTGATGACAAAGGAATTACAAATCGCTGAAGTCGATTGTACACGCGAAAAACCCAAACATTTACGGAGGTGTGAGCCGGTGCGTTGTCGTGGTGGAACAGCACTTTTTTCTTCGCCAAACGGGGCCGTTTTTTCTTCAAT
>JAUMHM010000004.1:11954170-11994176 GCA_032362435.1 Melikaiella ostensackeni
TGCACGATGGTAAAACTCTTTCGTAATAGCAGCGCCATCGGGCGGTGAGGCTAAGTACTTGTTGAATGACCCTCGTATTTGTCTCCATGACAAAATTTTTTTCCTTAAATTGGAGGCGCATGAATATTCCCAAATTATAGTTTCCCTAATATTTATTTTACATCATTATATCATTATCATTTAACCGAATAGCAATTTGTAATAATTTTCATTTATCTTAATGGCCAATTTACCTATATTTACTTTTCCGAATTATCATTTTTCATAATTTTTATATTTTCGAATAACCATTTGACATAATTTTTATTTCACCAAATTACAATTTCACATAATTTTCATAATACCGAATCACTATTTAACACAATTTTTTCCGAACTACCATTTTTCATAATTTTTATTTTTCCGAATTATCACTTGTCATAATTGTTTATTTCCGAAACACTATGTGACATAATTTTTATTCTTCCGAATATGGATGGGCAGTGACCGTAATTTACAAGATTTCCCAAATTCCTTACCAACTTGACGGTATTTACGGTAAATGTGGTAAATCGGGATTTAAGAGAAAAGTGAAAATGCGATATTTATTTTAAGCCTGAAAAAGTTTAATTAACTGGAAAAGTGTATTTGGCAAAGAAAATCGCAAGAAATATTATTGGATTATTGAAAAAGTGTTCATTCGTGAGCAAACATAACCTTTTTCATATTCATAAGATCACGGGTATGCATCAGCCCGTATTTCACGATTTTAACATAACCCTCATAGTGTCCAGAGTTGCATTCTTAAGTTAGTTCCTGCGGAGGCGCTAATTGTACCATCACTCTGTTTTTCTATTGTTGGCAATGGGAAAATTTTAAAGTTTTCATTATTTTTTGATAAAACGACGGGAAAAAGATGTGAAATATTCAAAAAGTGGTTCAGTGATAAGTTCAAAAGCATCTGAATTTATATTTTGCTTTCGAAAATGGGTTGGATACGGTGTATAGCTTCTAAATGTGATGTGGGATATGACAGCAACAAAGAAAAGGTACACAAATTTAGCTTTCCAAAATGTCCAAAAAAACGGGAAAAGTAAAAAACGAGCTATCGAAAGGGACGATATTGTTTTAAAAGCTGGGCAGGTGGTTTGCCAAGAACATTTCCTTTCCGAAGATATATACTATGGGGATGGGAGGCCAAAGGTGCCAACGGCAAAGTTATGAAAGTACGTACATATATATATGTATATATAAAGATTCAGACTTCAACTATATTTATTATTACAAAGAAAAATATTACCAAATATTACTAGATTCCTCAAAATTGCTAAGAATAATATTATCATTCAATTATATTATTTGTTTATACAATAAATATATTCCTTTAAAAAAATATATTTTTACATCATTTATCCCTTAAACCAGTCCGTCTAGACGGACTTGTAGCAGCGTCCTTTCTAGAAACCTTTGTTAACAAATCAACTCAAGTTGAAGAGGTTATATTCTTTTAAAACGACCTAGGTTCACATGTGGAATCACCTCCAACGAGTGCGAGCCGGCTGGAATTCTATGACGGCAGTAAATCGATGGCAAACAAATCGAGGTTCCAGTGTAATAATACAAATTTCCAACTCGATATCCAATTTCGTGTTCACAGGAAGTGCGCGAAATAAAAGTCGGTAAGATAGGAATCTGGTAAGTACAACATCGCACTAAGGGCCTTAAGGCCCCGTAATACTTATCCGATTCCTACCTTACCAACATTTTTTCGCATCAACTTACGTCCACACAAATTGAGATTTCAAGTTGAAAATTTGAAAAATTAATTGAAAGGCACTAAGGGACGTTTGTTTGGTCCTAAATTTCTGTAACTACAAACAAATTTTAATGTTGGAAAATGAAATTTTTTTGTTTTCTTCAGAAATTTTGCAACTTGCAAACGCTTCTTAGCGTCTTTTATGTAATTACACAAATTTTCAACTCGATACATTATTTCATGTTCACAGGAGTTGGGAGAAATAAATGTCGGTAAGATAGGAATCGGGTAAGTATCACATTGCTTTGATGAAAAATTATTTAATAAGTAAATAAATGAATAAAATAATTTATTTAGTAAAAATTCAACAAAAAAATAATTCTTTGCATAACTCTCGGAAAATTTTTTCGATTTGCAAATTTCCGGCTTACCTGAAGTAAAAAAGAGAGTGGGGAAATAATCAGTTCTGAGGAAAGTTGGGGGGCCGATACAAACATTATCACTGGGCAAGAATAGTTCACATACTCACTGTAGACAGGAATCTATCAAGAAAATTAAATTTATACTAACATTATCTAAAATTCTAATAAAGAGAAATTAATAAATAAAAATAATTATTTAAATTAATTTAGATGTGATAAATTATATGAAAGAGTGAGAATTCATTATATAAGGTTAATTGTATTGAAATTAAATTCACAAATACTTTAGTGAATCAACAAAAATGAGTTTACGTGTCGGATCTCGTCTTTTGAAAACAGATGTTACTCGTCACGCTCGATTCTTATCACAGTTTTACAACATCGACGATAGTACATTTGGATTCACAGATCAACAAAAAGAGGTTGGTATATTTCTTTATAAAGATTGATTTTATCAATTCGCTACATTTTTATTGAATGAACTGAAAATTTACTGTACACTAGAATGATCAATCGCGCGCTATGCGCTCGTAGAGTTTTTTGGTTTGAGGGGAAAAATAATTTTCGATACAAAATAAAAATTTCGAATTACTGTTTATGTTTATTTTAATAAGTATTATTATCAGTTTATTTCTAAGGTTATATAAATTTAATTTTTTAAGATTCTTTAGAAAATTCAAAAAGTTTTTTTAGACTTCAAATAAGTCGAAAAAGAATCTAGAAAAATTATAAAGAAATTTTTTTAAGTTACAGGATTTTACCAAAATTCATTTCAATCAATTCAATCAGAAAAAATGCAATTCTATCATAATATGTGTATGTGTATATTTTATAAATTTTCGCAAATCTTGTCAAGTTTTAAATAATTTTGATCTCTTAAAAACTAACTACTAGATTCCTGAAAATTAAAAAAATCAAAAAAGTATGCGTTAACTTTTTTTGAAAAAGGCATAATATCAGAGAGTGTGACTTTCAATTTTCATTTAAACTGAAGAAGTTTATGTTTTTCAAATATCATAGTTTTAAATATTTTGAAACTTATATCATCGAAAATTGTTCTGGTACTAGTTTCATTTTCTTTTTTAGTAAAAAATACAACCGTTTGGTTAAAATTTAATTTGTTTTAGTTGAAGATTCAACTTTTTTGTTTAACATTCATCATTTTAGTTGAAAATTCATTTCTTTGATGACAAATTTAATTATTTTGTTGAAAATTCAGTTTTTCCCGCGTTGAAAATACATTTTCCAACTGAAAATTTAACTATTTCATTTTTGGTTGAAAATTCAACAATTTTGTTGAAATTTCATCTCTTCTGGTAGAAATTTCTTTTTTCTGTTGTAAAAGATACAACTGTTCAAAATTAATCTGCTTTGGTTGAGGATTCAACTATTTTTCGGAAATTCGACTTTTTATGTTTAAAAATCAACTATTTGGTTGAAAGCTAATAATTTTGTTGAAAATTCGTATTTTTGGGTGGAAAATTCAACTGTTTTGTAGAAAATTGAACAATTTGGTTGAAAATTCGTCTTTTTGGTTTAAAAATTCCTGATTTTAGGATAATTTAAAGTTAGCTGAAATAGCCAAAAAGTGCTAAAATTAAAGATAAATGTTTTTCTTTTGTTAGGAATAATCAAAGGAAAACTTGATTTTCTAATAATTTAAAATGAAATGAAATATTCCCTGCCTTTCCTTTATTTTCTCTTATTGGGCTATCTATGACTCTGGTAATTCTTTTTTTTTCAAACTAAATTTTTTATTCCATCACTCAGTATTTAAACAAATATTAAAACAAAAGAATTTAAGGACTCAGCAACATAATATGTTGAACAGACGGAAGGACTATATTAGGAACCCACATAATTTATCATTATAGCTTTCATTTTCAACAAAATAGTTAAATTTTCAACAAAATAATATTAATTTTCTGCCAAAATAGATGAATTTTCAAGAAACGAAAAGATTCATTTTACACCAAACAGTTTCACTTACGACTAAATAATTGATCTTTCAAGCAAAAGAAAGAAATTTTCAACCAATTAGTTATATTTGAAGAAAAAAAATAATTATTGACTAAACAGTTCCATTTACAACCAAATAGTTGAACTTTCAAGCCTACAAAGATGAATTTTTAACCAACTGGACACTGGTTGAATTCTTTAACAAAAAAGATTTAACTTCAACCAAAAACAGTTGCATTTTGAACCAAATAGTTGAATTTTCAAGCCAAAAAGACGAATTTTTTAGAAGACAACTGAATTCTTAACCCAAAAGGACGTATTTTTCATCCAAAAAAGACGAATGTTCAACAAAAAAGTTGAATTTGCGACAAAAATATGACTTTTTAACAAAATAGTTGAACTTTTAATAAAATAATTAAATTTTCAACAAAGTAGTTGAATTTCTAACTAAAATGATAAATCTTCAACAAAAAAATTAATTTTTAATAAAGAAGTTCAGCTTTAAACCAAGTAGTTGAATTTTCAATAAAAAAAGATTAACTCTCAACGAAAAATAAAATAGCTGACACGTCAACTAAAAAATGATTTTAATGTTAAATAAAAAAAGTCGAATTTAACAAAAACGATGAATTCTCAACGAAAAATGTAATAGTCAACATTTCAAACAAAAGAGATTTTAATTTCAAATCAAAAACTGTTGAATTCAACCAAAAAAGACGAATTTTCAACAAAATAATTGAATTATCAACCAAAACAGATTAAATTCAACCAACTAGTCGCACTTTTAACCAAAGAATATAAAATATCTACCAAAAGAGATCAATTTTCAACCAAGAAAGATTTTTCATTCCAGAGAGAAAAAAATGGCAGCTAAATTGTTGAATTTTTTAGCCAAAAATGCGAATTTCCTAGAAAAAAGTTGAATTTTCTACCCAAAGATATGAATTTTCAACCAAAAAGTTAATTTTTTACCAAATAATTGGATTTTATACCAAAATAATAGAATTTTCAATCAAAAAAGACAAATTTTCAATAAACAGTTAAATTTTTATGCCAAAAAGACGAATTTTCTACAAAGCAGTTGAATTTTCAACCAAATAGTTGAATTTTAAACAAAAACGATCAATTTTTAGCCAAAAAAGATGAATTCACAATGAAAAATTTAATAGCTGAATTTTCAACTAAAAACGATCAATTTGATGAAAATAGTGAAATCTTCAACCAAATAGTACAATTTTTAAGCAAAAGAGATGAATTCTGATAAAAAAATAGAACAGTAGGCTTTTCAATTAGAGAGAATTAAATTCCAACGAAAAATAGTCGGATTTTCTTATAGGATTCTATTAATTTAGTTTGCATTCAAGCGAAAAAACGAGAAAGAGGGAAATGAGTTGAAGTTTTTTGAAAACTGGGGCAAAAGAGGAATTATTCAAAAAAGGGGCAAAGAGTGGAATAGGGGAAAGATTGTGAATGATTATTGTTTCGTACAAAAAATGTAAGAAACATTTTTCAATTATTTAAAAAAAAAAAAATTTTTAATTTGTTTTCAGTTGCGCAATCTAGTTTTCAACTTTGCACAAAAGGAATTAGCACCAAAAGCTGCAGAAATCGACAAAAAGAATAACTTTGAAAATTTGAGGGCAAGTATAAACATAAGTAAATACAATCAAAAATATTAAGACTATGTCATACTTTTTCTATCTTATCGACATTTTTTCGCAACAATTCACGTCCACACGAAATAAGATATCGATTTGAAAATTTTGGTAATTAAATAAAAGGCACGAAAGAAGACTGGAATGGTTCTACATTTTTATATTTCAAGGGTGACGATGCATGAGGGGTCAATCCACAAATTTTCGAAATCGAGTTTTTTGACTTGAAAAATCTAAAAAAGAATTATATTTTGCTACGACAAATGACGAAAATGTACGGCTTCAAAAATTCTACGAAAGTTTAAGATTTGTTACTTCCGCGTACTACGAATACTCTGTGTTCAAAATGCATTTAAAATACGTAAAATTTTGCATACAAATTCCTAAAATATGTGTCATGCGAATTTGTAAAATTTTTCCTGAGAAGTCATTTATAACTATTTGCATCTGGGTTGTAATTTAGTTGTAATTTTGCGGACAGTCCGTACCGTTCGAAGTTGCATTCTAAAAATTCACCCTAACGTCAAAAAGTTGCCATCGCATTTTACATCAACAACGGAATTTTACAACGAAAATTATGACCAATTCTATGCTTCACGGCAGTAATACTTAATATTAATACTAATCATAACTAATAACAAATAACTAATGACACTATACTGTTATACTATAAAGTATAACCTATATTACACAGAATCAGAAAAGTACCATTAAACTTCTGGCACTTCGCATTTACCACAAAAACAGCATCATAAAATGTTTTGGCTTCCAAACCGTTATATGTTTTGTATTGACTTGTGATGTAAAAACTGTGTAATAGAATAAAATATGCCACTATCCTATCTGCCTCCGTAAATATATCTATTATAGTGATCGACAGCACTACTACTTTCAGTGAAAATTTTATCTTGCAGAGCATACGGATCAAAATTTGTATTTTTATATTTTTTTGAAGTATTAGGTCTTCACATCTCCTGACAACTTTGAGAAATACACACTTTGCATTTCGAAAAAACAAAGAATTATGAAAATCTACAACTTCACGTACAAACACGAGCAGTGGGAAGCAATGTTATTCCCAAAAAGTTCGCCTTCTTAGATTTTTATGGTTGTACGAAGTGAAGCGCTTGCGCAGTGACACTTAGCAGAAGTCGAATGCATTTCGGGGAAGCACAACACGGATTAGTAACAAGGAGACCGATCATGCTGTAGAAACCATTGCTTCAATGACATGTGAAATGTGAGGTTATGTGCCCGTAAACATACTAGCCGATCGTTTGCACACCTTCACCCCCTACTCTTTAGCCCAAGTCCAAGTAACCGCGTGCGCGAGTGGCTTCCAGCTCGAAATTAGTTGTCTGCTTGTGGTATAATTTATATTTTTGAGAATGGGAAATGGGTATGTTTTCTATTTTAAGAGGGGAAATAGGCATCAGACATACGTAAACATAAAAAAAGAGCAGATTGGAGCACACAACTAATATTCGAACTGGACGCTCGACGCTGCCTCTGACGAGTCTGACGCTGCAGCGGCTGCACCCGCTGCACTGAGAGTTGCACACGGTGCGCATGCGCGAAAATGGGTGCCTGGGCTAAAGAGTAGGGGGTGAAACTGTGCAAGAGATCGTGTCTAGTAAACATTGCCAATATATGTGCGAGCGCAGTGCGCATGCGCCACTACTTTGGGTGCTGGCTAGACTGGCATAAAGGTGCAGTAATACCGTAGTCAAAACGCAAGTGGGAGATCGCTGTCCTTATGACAACTCCGTGAAGCACAAGCACCGTAAAAAGTGTTGTTAAAGTTCTTTTTATAATAAAAATGTAGTGCACAGGATTGAGCGACGGATACGGTTGGGATGACAGCAAGAAAACGAAAACCTATCAGTATTGGGTGCACAAAACTTCGGGAAGAAGGTTCATGTTTGCAAGAACAACATGATGCACATTTTTGGGATCACGAAGAAAAGAGTAAGTTTGTGGTGCCAAAAAGTCGTTAAGGGCAGATCGACGTTTTCGATAATCGTGGGGGTGGACGTAGTTTTCTCAAACGCTCTAGTGGCAATCTAAGACAGTGTTCGGCAGACGTTTTTCTCACTTTTCAGGTATGGTCAGATCGGACTGGGCTTAATTTTTTCTACTACTTTTTGGTCTTGTGAAGGCTTCATCATTATATTAAAACCATACGTTCTGAACCTTTCATTGCCCCAGGCCCGTATTGAGAGATTTATGTTTTTGTGTGTCAACTCTACTTGGTGTCGTGGATGTTTGATAGCTAACTTGTTTAATTTTTAATACTGCAGAGGCGCTATGTTGATTTACCATTTTTTGGACCGAATTAACTTAAATCTAACCAATTACGTCAAGGAAAAAAAATGAAACCTTCCATCTTTCACCTTTTCATCAGCAGCTTCCGAAGAAGGAACATGTCGTCTGATTAAAATGAATTTTGGCTGAATTTGTGAATGCCCTCCCATTAATTGAAAGTCAATTTTAAAAATCACATTATTAGAAATTCCTCATTTACTTGATTATTTGTCTTTTTTTTGGAATCGATATGATTCTACTGTAATTGTAGTAAGATTTCATCACTATTAATCTGGTCGAGAAGTTTTGTTTTGTCAGTTTAGTATTCTGTTGCTTCTGTTTTATGCTGAAAAACTAAGTTTGCTTAATTAGCGTTTGATTCAGAAATTTCTCGGTCAGATTATTATTTAATTGAAACATTTTGAACCTGCATTTTGATTGAACTCGTTCGAGTTTTATATTTGAAGAATATTCTGAATTTGAGTTCATTTGTATCGAAATACTTTCTTTTGTCCCTTCCCTTCCACTTCTGATTAATTTTTTATGAACATGGTATACCTGTATGTGTCAAATATGTTTGTCAAGTCCGAAATACTGAACGAAAAGGTCACAGATTTAGGTTGATTTCCTAAATATTTAGAACTCTTATTTACAATATTAAGAACTTTTATAATTTTTGAGTTGGTCTACTTCCTTGAATTTCGAAATCACTCTGAACTGTCCTAATTTTATAAGTTACTTTCCTGCAATATTTAAAATCTTCACTTTGAATTTATAATGATGTAGAATCTCGTAATCTTCTACGTTAATTGCTCCGATATGTGAAAACATATATTTAAAATTTAGAATATTTGTTGAGACCACTTTGTCTTTTGCTTAACCTAAAAATTTAGTTCATCGAAGTATGTGAAAACTTGACAATATTGTGAATTTATCATAGATCACTAAATTAAGAATCTTTGTCATATTCAACCTCAAAAGAACCTTTGTCATACCTCAAATTATTAAATGTCTAATACTGAATAAATTAAATAATTTGTTCATTAATTTGGAGTGATTATTTGTAGTGCAATTATTATAACCTTTTTCAGATTTAGAACCACTCCTTCTATTATTATCCATTGTAGAGGCTGAGCTAAGCCAAAATTTGTAAACGATTGATTGTGCCAAATTCAATTATTAAATTTAGTTTTGATTTATTTGAAATTTTATTTCTTCGTGTTAGATTGGGTCATTCGAGTTCACTCCTCAACTTTAAAACTTTATAGACCAATTGTATGTTGTTGGAATCGGAAAAACTCGTACATTCCAAATATATAATTTTCAGACCGCTAACTGCAGAATTAAGAAATTTGAAATTTTTCCCCTATTCTCCAACAAAGGACCCCTGGTAGAAGGGTCGGTCTGCCCAGACCTCCAGGTAGCTGACCTGAAAGTAGGTCACAGGGCTGTCAAGGGCAGGGTACCCTGCGCCCCAGTCAGTGGCGTGCCGATCACTGAACTAAGATCATGCGGAACACATTGCTTCCTTCCCCTACAAAAAGGTCATTATGATAGAGAAGATTGTCCAAATGTGATGTACCTGTCTATGGACCCAGACGTATCGAAAATGTTTCGTGAGTTTCTGACCAAACATCGCGATCCTACAACTGAGAAAAATCCACCAGTTAGCCGAACTCGTACACTCACATTTTCAGAAAAAATACAAGATCTAATTGCCCTTGCACTGATACTTGTATTAGTTGTGCTAAATTGAGGAACGATGAACTACACATGGTAGAAGATGTTCAAAGAAGACAAAAAACTCTTGAGAACTGTCTTGTCAATTTTGACTTGCAGCAGCGGATAGGCCTCCCGAAGTTGGTGCATTCGAAGATGTACTACAGCCGACAACTGAGTTGTTACAAACTGGGAGTACACGATGAGCGCCGAAATAAGGGCATCATGAACTTGTGGACTGAAGACAATGGGAATCGAGGATCAACGGAAATAGTAACGTGTTTGTGTGACTACCTCGTGGAAGATGTAGGCCGAGCTTACATGAGAAAACTCGTTCTCTGGAGCGAAAATTGTGATGGCCAGAATAAAAATCAGTTCATTCTGAACATGTACATGGTCCGCATAGCTCTTGGATATTTCGATGAAATTACGCATAAGTTTCTAGTAAAGGGACACACTTACATGTCCTGCAATAGGGACTTTGGCCTCATTGATATCTTGAAGCGGTTGCAAAGCTCTTCACACTCAAAGACCTCGCAAAAATGATAGGCGCATCTGCGATGCCGAAAGCGTTTGACATCATCATCGAGGAAAACTTTATCGACTGGAAATCCATCGCCACCACAATATTCAGAAAGGTTTACAACTTGAGAATTAACGAAGCCGTTCAAATTAAAATCTCTACAGCGACCTTTCCAAACATTCTCTTTTGGTACGACAACAATGAAGAGTGGGTCCCCCGAATTCTTGCACAGGATGGTAAGAAAAGAAACACATATCAGTATTATTTAAAAATTGCTGTGTTATGTTTCTTGACGCAGAAAATTTTATCACAGATTTCGATCTCAAGTACTTTACAACAGTAGGGTAGGAAAGGATTCACACCAACTCGGGTGTCTCCAAAGAAAAAAAGAAGGATCTAGCTGAAATGTTCGTCTACATGCCACCTTCTGCCCAGATTTCCAAGAAATTCTTGATAAGAATTAGTAATAATGAAAATTAATCTAAGTTCTCCAAAAAGAAGTGAAGCAAAATCTTACACAGATACATTCGTACTTATCTTTGGTAAACGATTAGTGTTATTTGTAATATTTTAATAATGTTCACTTTTGAAACAAAACTTGAAATACATGAAAAAGCGAATGATTACCAACTCATTTCTTTGCGGGTTAGTGTGTAATTTCTTCCACCCGTGTCTCCCCGCCTTTTTTTTTAAATTTATCAATGCAAAGATTATATTCTAAGTGACTTTAATTCAAAATGAACTCAAAAATAAATGTAAATATTCCTGTTATGGACGTAAAAACTTGCAGACTTAAAAAACACGTCCGACGTAATTTTGAAACTCTATAATTTTATATTCCTAGGAAGAAGAAATCCATTCAATTGCGTTGAATAGGGTTTGAAGTCTTCTGAATTTGCGTATCTGTCACTGAAATGTCAGATTGCTGCCGATTGGTGCCCAAAAGAATTTTACTCATTATTTTTTTGACTGACTTATATGCCGCAAAAGCTTTTATACCCGCTAGAACTCAAATAGCAAAAGGAATCTAGCTTGCGTATGATTTCTTTTAATCTCTTGATAATTTATGAATTTAATTAATCGTGTGAAATATGGCAGCTTAACCTATACTTCACCTGAAGCTGCACCTTATCATTCACTTTTTTAAAAGTAAATTTGGTTTTATTTTATTCATACATTAAATGTATAGAAATAAAATTTTTAGTTTCCTTCCAAATTACGAATTACGCATTTAATTAATATTCAAAGTCTGTGCCATGTCAATAACGACGAGTGACATAACCTCAAAATTGATCATAGGTTTTAAAGTTTTCAAATCTAGATGATTTTTTAAACATAATTTCTGTCTGAATCAATTCATCAGGTCCATATCTCGGGAGCAAGACTTTATTTTCGTTTTAAATTGCGAATTATAATTTAGAAAATGTTTTTTGTCAATTCTGTAAAATTCGGTTTTTGTGGATTGACCCATTATGCACCGTCACCCTTCATTCACACATTTTTTTAACAATTTTTTGTGATTACAAAAATTTAGAACCATACAAACGTTCATAACTGTCTTTTGATTAATTACCCAAATCAAGTCAATAACTCATTTGCTGTGGACGTGAATTGTTGCAAAAAAATTGACGGTAAGGTAGGAATCGGATAAGTATGACATGGTCCCAATAGAAAAATTATTTAATTTTTAAAACATTATTTTTATTATACCTTACAGCCATTTTGGAAGGAATTGGGAAGACTAGGTTTTCTTGGAATTACTGCGAAACCCGAATATGGAGGGACTGGTGGGGGATATTTGGATCACGTGATTATTTTGGAAGAAATTAGCAGAGCATGTGCTGCTGTGGGTCTCAGTTGTGGTGCCCATTCAAATTTATGTTTGAATCAAATTCATAGAAATGGAACTGAGGCGCAAAAGCAAAAGTATTTACCAAAGGTAATACATTTTTAATTAAAAAGTCGGAAATGGTTCCAACTTTTAAAAATTTCAATTATTCTTTATTTTACTTCATCTTAGTGTTACATTTTTTCTAACATTATTAGCAGCAAATGCAATGTGCGAAGCGCGCGTTCACGTCCCTTGGTTTTTATTTTCTAACATTAAAAATATAAACAATTTAATGATACATTATTAAACAAATTTTGAAATCTTAAGAGCTTAAACAATTTTCAAAACAATAATGAGTAATTAATAATTTCGAACTGAAAGCGTTTCAAAAAAATATATATATACGATTTTTAATTGAAAAATGCCAAATTAAACAATTTTAGATTGGGTAAAATTTTGAAAAAGGAACAATATGTCGAATGGAGTGGAAAATAATTGCACTGCACAAATAAAAGCGTTTAAAATTGAATAAAATGAAATTGAAATTTTTTTATCAGAAGTTCTCAAATTGAAAAATTTCAGGATAAAATTTTGAAACTTAGATCATTTAAGATTCAAAGCATTGTTAAATTAAAAAATTTAAAATGAAATTGAAATTAAAAAAAAATTTGAAGACAAACTTAAAAAAAAATTATATTAATTTAAAAAAAATGACAATTATTAGATTTATCAGAAATATTCCCCTTGCTTTTCTTTTTTATTATTTTAGATAATAGACACAATGAAGGACAAAAATTCTGTATTAATATTAATTTTATATTTTAATTTAAAAATTGAGTGAGACAACAAAAATAATAATCGCGGGTGCAGCGGCAGACTGGTCTTGGCTTCATGTTGGGATTCCGCCCGCACCCCCTTGGTGCGGCGCCCCACAGTAAAGCAAAAAAAATCGTCCGTTGACAAATTGATTTTCAGAGGACAATTATTATCTAAATTGAACTTGTTTTCAATAGAACCTAATAAAATTCCGCATCGAACTATCATGGCGGATTTCTGAAAAATTTACAATTTTTTTATTTAATAACAAAAATAAAAAAAATTGGACTTTTGAAGTGTACCGGTTTTAAACAAATACTTGGATTCATTCAAAAATACCTTGAAAACATGAAGCAACTATCTAAAAAAGACGTCCAATAACAACGCAAATTCTTAAAAATTTATTGATTTTTTTTTATTAGCCTTCATCAAAAAAAGCGTTCAATTCAGATGATAATTATCTTCTACAAATCAGTTTGTCCACAGACGCTTTTTTGCCTCACTGTGCGCCCCTAAGGTACGTGGTCTAAAAAATTTGCTTGGAATTTTAATTGAAAATAAACTAAACGTTAAATGTCACTGATGAATAACGGAAAAATGAAGAAACTACTTTTTAAATATTTTTTGATATTCAGTTTTCGTGTATTGCGATTCTATGCAAACTGTTGAGAAAGTTGTGGAAACTTTTTGAAATTAATGGAGATTTTTCAAAATTTTGTGAATACTGTTGGAAAAGGTTGGAAACTTTTGGAAATTTGTGAAGAATTTTGAAAATTTGTGGAGGCTTCTTGAAAATTTATGGAATCTATTCGAATATATGAAAGGTCTTGGAAATTTGTGAGTTTGTTTTCTAATGGATTCTTTTTTTAAAGAAAATTTAGGGAAGTTTCTAGGCTTGTTATGTTTTTATTCACGGTTTAGATTCCTTATCATATTTTTGGAGCAATGAATGGTCTTTTTCCATCTTAGAGACCAAACTGCACGAGAGTGGTGCCCTCCTCAGTGCACAACACAAACCGATCATAACTCCTTTGGTTCTGGCTTGGTTTTCATACTTTTCTCTGAATGACCAAAGTTTGGTGGGACTGACGTTATGAATGGGAACTCCACCTATTGCCGATTTAGCTGCTTAATTTAGACATGATTTTATACTTATGGAATAAATTTCTCGCATCAAGTTGTGGTTGGATGTATACTTTTAACAATAAATAAGACAAATAATAATGTAGCATTGGACAGGATTGACACTTTGGTTGACGAAAGACATGTCCTCGGAAAAGTTTCAAGCAATGAATGGAGAGCGGGTGTTTGGAATTCTAGAGGTGTAAATGATCTTAAAGGAAAAGGAATTGCAGGTTACAGTGCGCGTAAAGAAGCTAGACATTTTATGGGTACCGGAAACAAAGAAGAAGGGATGTGAGGTAAGAAAGATAGAGAACGCACTCGAACTTTGGTCAGGAGTAGACAATGAATCATATGGTAGCCAAGGAGTCGGTCTATCTATGAATGAGAGAGCAAAACAACATGTCAAATTGTATTAATGTGTATCGCCTAGATTAATATGGATTAGAATGAAAGTAGGAGTCAGAAGACTATTCATCATAGCGTGCTACGCTCCACTCGATGGTGACAAGAGAGATGTAAAAGATACCTTCTGGGACTTGATAAATGATATCGTAGGGACTTGCGATCCTGGCGAAAGAATAATTTTACGTGGAGATATGAATGGTTGGGTTTGAGTGCAACGCGATGGTAGCGACAGGATGCTGGGTCATTCCAGAGACCCAAAAACGAACGGCAACGGGGATGAATTGATAAGCTTATGCTTAGAAAAAGGCTTGTTTATTACAAACACTTGATTCAGACATAAGATGATCCACATGTATACGTGATGCACAGACAAAAGCCACAGTATGGTTGACTTTATTGTAGTGGAAGAGCGACTGAGAGAGATTGTCAGGGATACACAGTAAAAAAGAATCATTTTTGTTGCAGAGCATTTTGCTCCAGTGATCATTTATCAGAAGATATATTCTATTATCAAGTTTCTTCATTTTTTAACTTTTCAAGTACACTGCAGGATCAGAAATCATAAAAAGCTCGCATATGAGCTAAAGTACTTCAAGAACGTCGGCCATCTTGGCTTGACAAACCTGAATCAAATCATTATGACCTCAAAAATCGATCATTAATGTCGGCCGATCAAAATGCTCTTGATTTCCGTATCATTTTTGTTGCATATCAAAATGATATTGATTCCCGTATCATTTTGAACTTTATCTTTCACTGAGTACAAAGGTTATGAGAGGATCTGAATGCAGAACGGATCACCACCTCTTAGTTTGAAAAAATGAATCTAGGTCAAGGATGGAGGAAAAATAGAATTAATAATAAGTCGAAGCAGACGCGAATTAGAATAGAGAATTTGCAGAAACCAGAAGTACAGTTGGTATATCGTTAATAGCTGAATAAATATTTAGGATATCATGAAAAAGACTGGAAGACTGAATTAGACAATAAAAATGTAGAGGGTGCATGGATAATACTACGGAATAGCATCTTCAAGAGTCCATCTGAAGTTTGAGGTACTGCGGTTGTAGGAAGAAAGACTGAAGATGTATGGTGGAATGATGAAATCCGCGTGGCTGTCAACGAGAAAAAGCAAGCATACTCGAGAATGTTAAATATTGAAGGTCTTAGTGATGAGGAAAGGACTATATCAGAAAATGATTATGAGGATGAAAACAGAAAAAACCAAGATACTAGTGAAAGAAAGTGAGGGAAAAATCAAAGCGGATGAAGAAAAAGAAATGCAAAATGATTTGGGAGGAAATAAGAAATTCTTTTGGAAATGGGCTAAGAATATTGGGAAAGGAAGTACTAGCACTGAGGTAATTAAAATTAAGAATGCTGAAGGTGAAATGGTACGAGATTCGAACAAAGTGAAGGACTGTATGACAGAGAAAAAATGTCAGTAGAACTCACCGAAATAGCACCTAAAAATTACCAAACAGCTCGCAAATACCGGATGGATTCGAACATTAGCAGGAATTATTTTTAAAATTAAAATATGTACCAATAATTTACGTATACTGTCTTTACCATTCAGGGTATAGTACTAAACGTTTGGTAAAATCGAAGTTAATCATTTCTTACTGGAAGTGGAGCGAATACTAACGTAACAGAGGTATCATTTACCGATCGTTTGGTAAAAATTTCTGATCATATGGCTGTATTCACATTCCTTCTCTACACTTTTTCATGAAAACATTCACCCCTACATCATCGATACAACACGTATTGGTGTGTGTTAGTGTCAGTGTGTGCCGGACATTTCTCGTGGTACATACGTGCGTTTGATGTTTGTTTCTCGTAAGCGCGAAAATATACTGCGCGAACCTTATATATTAGTTTCGAAATTATAGTAGATATGTTCCGCCTCTGCGATGTGTGAATCTTATGTGTCAGCGTGCGTTGTGAAGTGTATTTAATATTAAGCGTTTATCTGTGTACATTTAATTAGTATGTAAGAACATTAATTATGGTAAGTAGAGTGGGAAAAGTAGTAATAAACAGCAATAAACAGCATAAAAACAACAATGCAGCATGAAATATGAAAGGATTTTTTTTGGTAAAAATTATCTAAAGGATTGGAAGAATTACGTTTTGAGACATAACTTTTGCCGAACCTGTAGTATACGAAATCCTCAACCGTTTGGTAACTTTTATCTTGTTCGGTAAAATTTTTCCTACTTTACCGACTTTTTACGAATCACCTCTATGCCTTAATTTTTACCGAACATCTAGCAATCTGTAAAAAACTTGGAATTTATCCTGCGTTTCCAATCTGTTTGCTAATTTTTAGGTGCTATTTCGGTGAGTTCTGCGGACGTTTTTTCTTCGTGATATGAAAGATTTTTTTAATAAATCGTATGGAGCTTAGGAGCGGTGACGGATATTTATTTGTGTGGCTGAGCGAATTTATGAATATGTGTACTGTGCTTGGTGAAGTTCCAAATGATTGGAGAAAGGCGATTATCGTCCTGAACTACAAGGGAAAGGGTGATGAATGCGACTGTACTAATTATAGAGCAATTAGCATACTAAGTACCGTGGACAAAATATTTACCAAAACACTTTTTGGGAAGGTTATGGGAATAACTAAGGAAAGGATCTGGGATGTCCAATGTGGAGTTATGCCAGGAAGATCATGTGCGGATCAATTGTTTAGCTTGAGACAGATCATAGAAAAAAGTTTGAGAGTAAACAAAAGAGTGTACTGTGAATTTTTTGATCCGGGAAAAGCTTTTGATAAGGTATCTATAAGGATAGAATCTTGACTTTGGGAAGTCTAGAAAGAGTATGGAGTGAATCGTTGACTTCTAAAATCAATAGAAGCAATACATATATAATGGTAATAAAGCGAGTATAAGACTGAATGGAGAACTGAGCGATTGGTTCGAGGCAAGGCTGCGTTATGTGCTCCTGGATGTTCAGTATATCCATGGAAAAATGTCTAAGAATGGCTCTCTTAGACGAAGAAGGTGTCGATCTCAGGACAGTGCAAGTAAGTCGACTGGCGTTTACCGATGATAAGATTGTTACGGCAGAATCAGTCGACGATTTGCAGAAAATGATGAGTAGACTGGATACCAGCATGACGAGTGTGGGTCTTAATATTAACACAAATAAAACAAAAACTGTCGTGTTTGAAAGAAGGGATGAAAAAACAGTATGCAACATTGCCTTGAACGAAGAGAGGATAGAACAAGTTGATGAGTTCGTTTATCTTGGAAGCTTATTCACTGCTGACGGAAAGATAGAAGCAGAGATATCCAGACGTATAAACGAGGGTAGAAAAATTATCTACAGCGTACAAGCTATTACTAGAAGTAAAAAAATAACGAATAAAGCTGAAATTGCAATATATGTACAACTCTGCCCTTGCACCCACAGTGCTGTATGGTAGTGAGGCCTGGACGTATCAAGAAAAGGATAGGAGTAAAGTGAATGCGGTCGGAATGCAAATCCTGAGGAATATGTGCGGTAAAACGCTAACGGATAAAGTCAGTAATCAGTGGGTTCTGAAAAAATGTGGTGTAGAAGAAACATTGTTTGACAAGGGTGAAGGAAATTTGCTGAGATGGTTTGGTCATGTTGAGAGAATGAATTGAGAACGTTTAACAAATCAAGTGTATTCAGGTACAATGAGTGGTAGCGTACCCAGAGGTAGACCGGAGAAAGAATGGTTGGGGTGATCCTATATATCCCTTACTTACCCTTACCGTATAAATTTCTTGATCCCCGGTAGTATAACAAGGCTAGAACCGAAAGAGTTACGCTCACCCCAAACTGGATTTGGCTTAATGGTATAATAATAACATAATAAAATTTCCACCCGCGTCCCTAGGCGCCCAGTCCGCCGCTGCGCGCGTGTTTGTTTTCTAGTGGCCCTAAAATATCATAATTTGAAATTAAAAAATTTTGAAATGTCAATTGGAGGGTCAGCTGTTCAGTTTTTGAAAAAAAAATTAGCTTTGTAGTGGCGAGCACATGGGAGCTTTGGCAATGTCAGAACCTGGTTCTGGGTCAGATGTGATCTCCATGAAATTAAAGGCAGAAAAGAAAGGGGACTTCTACATTCTGAATGGAAATAAATTTTGGATAACGAATGGGCCAGACGCTGACACTCTTGTGGTTTATGCAAAAACTGATTTGAATTGTGCAAAACCTCAACATGGAATTACAGCTTTTATAGTTGAAAAAGGCACAGAAGGATTCAGTACAGGACCAAAACTGGATAAATTAGGCATGAGAGGTTCCAATACGGGTGAATTAATCTTTGAGGACTGCAAAGTTCCTGGTACGTCAAAATTCTTCTCAAAAATTCACATTTCTTTTCAATTTGACTTTAGAAATATTCTCTGATTTTTATGATATTTTAGCTGCTAACGTTCTGGGAGAAATAAACAAAGGAGTTTATGTTCTATTCAGTGGCTTGGATCTGGAACGTCTTGTTTTATCAGCTATTAGTCTAGGGTAAGTTAGTTATTAATTTTATCAATTATTGTAGCAAAAATAGCGCGTTATGCGCGCTTATAATAGGGGCGTTCCATATTCGATTTTGCTCATTTTTTATTTTGTAGTGTTTAGGGTATTAAACAGTGATGCCTATCGATTTTTCAAAATTTTCCATTTTTCAAAAGTTATTAGCAATTAAAAATTTAGGACCTTTTGTTTTCATGATATTGTATCTCTGTGTCTATTGGTCTTACAAAAAAATGTCCTTCTACAAACTCACGCAGAACAAAAAACACAACTTTTAAATTTTTGATGTCAACTCAAGAATGCTTTAAGTACTATTATTATTTTAAAAAAATCGATGATCTCCTCCAGGTTGAAAACTAATAATTAAATATTGCTTTTAAAATAAACATTTGAAAATTTACAATTTGTGATTCTTCTTTTAATTTCCCGAAAATTCAATCTTTTCTAAGTGAGTTTGTATCAGGACATTTTTTTGTAAGACCAATAGATAGAGAGATAGAAGAATTGAATTGAAGATTCATTAATTTGGGATGTTTCCATTTTAAAATGATGCAATTTTGAACGTTTTTTTGGACATTTAGATCAAATTCGAAGATTTACACTGAAAACTTCTTCAATTTTGAATATTTGCAATTGAACACTCTTCAGTATTTAATGTGTAAAAAAGAAAATGATTCAATTGAAATTTTTTTTTTGGTATAGTTCAATTGTGAAGATTTAAACTTGAAAGTTATTCAATCTCGAAGATTTAGAATTGAAATTTATTTAATTTTGTACATTTGCAATTTAAAGTTCATAAATTTTTATGAGTTTCAATTGACTGTGTCGCATGCCCTTGGAAAAATCGATCCCTACTCTGATCCATGTATATTCACGTAAGCGCGCGGACGCGCCGATTTCGTCTGACTTCCTACTGACTTCGCACGATGCTCTATTCATCTCTGATGACTCGCTACAATTAATGACGACTCTTTTTTTATGCTTACGACTTCAAACATAGTTTTACTGACTTCGTCATGACTGCTACGACTACAAGGTTACCAGTCTATGCTATTCATAGCATTAAGTGATTTCGTTCGGACTTCAAACGTTCGACTTCAGAGTGAATAGCCCCTCGGTATATTTTTCTCGTATATCCATTAATTTCCTTCGTTTTGTCGAAGTAGAACATTCTACAAAGTCACCTGAGTTTGAGCTTCCGCATTTGTCATTACTTTCAGTTTGAAATTCCACGATAAAATATATGTTCAACCAATCTGTAAACTTTTCTCGAAATAAGTTTCAATAAATGATGAACTGTGGCATTTTCTTTTAATATGAGGGATGAAATCGTGATTTAATTTGTTTTTAACCTTTTCCAATTGTTTTGTGTTTAAATTAATTATCTCCTTAAATACTGCGCCAAATCTTCCACAACTCCATTGGAATTAGAAATCAAAAAATCGGATAGGGTCTTTTTGAGAAGTTTCAAAGGATCCATTTTGCCTTATTAGAAAACCATTTATTGGACAAATATTAAACACAACAAATTGTTTTACAATGGCCTAAAATTAGTAGTTTATAACAATGGTTATTGTTAACTTTTCAATTATTTTTGTGGCTAGCAGTCATTCGTCCAATAGTTTGAAATATTTCCAGTGCAACAAATTTTCTTTCCTACGCGAGAGAACCAAAATGTTGAACTTGTTTATCTAATTTGTTTCTAAAAATTTAAATTGTTATATTTTACCAAATATTATTAAAGATATATCATTTTGAGGAATACCTGAAGTCGGTCTAGCGATTGAAGGAAATTATAATTTGAAAAATCATCAAATTTAAATATTTTGACAGAAGAATTTTTTATAACAATGGTTATTGTTATTTTTTTAATCATTTTTGTTATTAAATGTCATTCCTACATTAATACAAAGCATTTTTAACAAAAAGAAAAAAATTTTACCTATAATAAGACTATTTGCCAATTTGTTCATAAAATTTGTTTGTAACAATTAAATGGAATTATAAACGAATGATTTTTATTATGTGAGTCCTCACACATTCATTTCAGACAGTAAAAAGTTCACCTAAGCACTTATTAAAGCGTAAAAAATTGTTATGCAAAAAATTTCAGTTTTTCCATACTTTGAAAAAATTATTGATAAAAAAATAGAGGAAACAAAAGTTCTGACCCCACAGCCCTTTAGAATTTAATGCACTTCAATTTAAAAAAAAAATTAAAAATCGGACCAAAATTGAAGGCTCTGGATATTTTTGAACGAAAAAAGTGCATTTCTTCCCAGTGTGCGGTGTAGGAATCAAGAAGGGGACTACACTGAAGGGGATAACGTCTCCATTGATTAATTTTGTAAATAAAAATTGTTAGAGCATCAGTCCGGTTATTTAATAGCCACACCTTGTATTAATGAACTGTCACATTCACATGACAGAGAAAGTCGAGAGACGAAAAACACACGAAAAACGAGTGGAAACACAGGAGCTTCAATGTGGAAAATTTGAATGAATGAAGTTGTAGATTATTATAGTAAATTATTGCAACATTTTTATTCTTCTTTAACGCTCAATTTTACCATTTTTTCCAAATATTTTGTTTCAGAATTTTACAATCTTGCTGCGACGTTGCTTTTCAGTACGCACATGAGCGAAAACAGTTTGGAAAACCGATTGCTGAGTTTCAGCTAATACAGGTATTAAACTAAAAATTTAAAAAATTATTTTTCCCGATATTCATTACAGTTAATAAAAAGTGTAGATTCTTTACCGATTGCTAGTTAAATAGAGTTCTGAATTGCCCAATAATTTATTTTGAGCAAATGCTCTTCAGAATATGCTCAGCATTTTAGCTCGAACAGAGCATTTAAGAGAATTTAAAGCATTTGCTATTTTAATATATAAATAAATAAATATATCATAATTAATACAAAGATTTTTCAGAAACACACTTTAGATTAAATTAAACATGTACTCGATTTAAATTATATACTGTCAGGGATCACCGCGGTTGACTAGTTCAATTTTAGGAAAAAAAGGGGATTTTTTCCGAAAAAAGGGGATTTCATTTATTCTCAAAAACTTTTTATATCATATGGCTATCTCATGAATATTGACCGAAAGTGCCTTTTAACAGTAGCGCCTATTCCTTAGCTAGTTTTCTAGTCATTTTTGTGTAACACTGGAACCTCCATTTAACGGCGGTCTCGGGCATGGCCTGCGATGACCGTGAGGCTCTTCCAAGAATTTCTCTAATGTAAACAGTCAGGGTCGTATGAACCATTTTCAGTAGGAATACATAATATTAATTAACTGTATTTTCTACAAATGTAGATTTTTGTTATCATAAAGGATGGACCTTTTTTATTAATGAAGACTAATTAATGAAAAGAGAATTTGCCGCGTGTAATTGAAAATAAATGCAAAATATGCACGCGAGTGTTAAAACTGCCCGCTTTTTGGCTACGGAACTGATGAACTCCACTGAGATCAAAGCACCTCTCTCTCGGCTCCTAGGACCTCCTCATCACCGAATGCAACCGGCGGAAATTTTACGAAGACGGTAAATGGAGGGCTGTTAAATGGAGGTTCCAGTGTATTTCAAAAATTTGTTTTTACCTAGCTTCAAAAAATCTGCTAAACACTTCAGCACTTTCTACTGATGAAATTTATCAGAAAAAAATTAGAATTCTTTTAAATGTATTTTTATCAGTAGATAGATTTTGATTCTTTATTCTGACCAATTTTTTCCTAGTGTATTCTTTTCAGTACAGAACCCTGAGCTATTCAAAGTATTCTTCTAAGTAACCTAGAAAGAAATAGTCTGAAAAACATAAAAATGATTATTTGAAAAGCCTACTTTTCTACTTTTCTGTTTTTTTTTCCTTAGACTTTTAAATTTGTTTTTAATGCATTTTTATGAGTATTTTATTATTTGGTTGAAAATTCAAAAATTTTGTTAAAAAGTCATCATTTTTGGTAAAAAATTCACTTATTTAGTTGAAAGTTAACTTTTTGTTGGAAATTCATAATATCGGATTGAAAATGTGAATGTTTTGTAGAAAATTCTTCTTTTCGGCTTGAAAATTCAACTATTTCTTCAAATTTTTTTTGCTTCCTTGACTGAAAAATGTTTTCTTGTTGAAAATTTGTCTTTTTGGTTAAAAAATTAATCTATTTTGGTAGAAGTTTATTTTATTGGGAGTAAGAATGCAACTGTTTGATTAAAAATTAATCAGTTGCAACTATTTTTAATTCAAAATTAAAATCTTCTTCGTTTGAAATATCAAGTATTCTGCCGTGAAATACCAAGAATCAAGAAAGCATTAACTACATTTTGGATTTGTCACCTGATTTGCAACTGTTTTTCATTCAAAAATATTAGAAACAATTCTGAATCGGGGGCCAAATCCAAAATGCAGTTATCATTTTCTTGGCACGGCAGTATTATATTTTTCGTTGAGAAATCATCGTTTATATTAAATTCTCAAAGCACATACATAAAGGACATATTCTGAAGCATATTCTCATGCTCGTGAGAATTTCTGCACTACCGTAAAAAATATTAGTATTACCATTAGATGATAAGATAGATATTTTGCCTTTCTCTATCGACTATCGGTAAATAAATTTAAATGTATTGTCTTATTAATCGGCGGATGGTCAATCAAGTTCCTTCATTAATTTAATAGTCCAAATGTTTAAAATTTTAGGGAAAAATCGCAGACATGCACATGGCTTTGAGTACTAGTAAAAGCTATATTTACACGATTGCTAGAGCTTGTGATTCAGGATTTGTTAATCGGAAAGATTGTGCCGCCGTTATCAATTATGCGTCTGAAATGTCGACTAAGGCAGCTCTTGATGTCATACAAATACTAGGTAAGCATAATCTCTATTTAGTATAAAAATTAGTATTTTTTAAAAACTAAATTTTTTTATACTTAGCCGATTCCTACCTTACTGACGTTTTTTGGCAACAACTCACGTTCACATGAATTGAGATATCGAGTTGGGAATCTGAGAAATTATATAAAATGCACTAAGGAACGTTTTTATGGTCCTAAATTTCTCGAGATCCAAAAAAAAAAATTCAAAATTTTTTCCGAAATTCTATTTTTCTGTAGTTTCAGAAATTTAAAGTCATACGAACGTTCCTTAGTGCCTTTTAACTAATTTCCGAAAATTTCAACTCGCTACCTCCCTTTGTATGGACGTAAGTTGTTGCGAAAATTATGTCGGTAATACAGAAATCGAGTAAGTATAACATTACCTTAGGGCCTTGTAATACTAATACTTACCCGATTCCTACCTTACCGACATTTTTGTGGCAACAACTCACGTTCACAAGAATTGAGATATCGAGTTGGAAATCTGAGAAATTATGTAAAAGGCACTAAGAAACGTTTCTATGGTCCTAAAATTCTCGAAAGCCAAACAAAGTTTTCCAAAAATTTTCTGAAATCATATTTTTCTGTAGTTTTGGAAATTTAGAGCCATACAAACGTTACTTAGTGCTTTTTAACTAATTTTCGAAAATTTCAGCTCGATATCTTTAATAATAATCAATTTGGGTATAATCGAGTTGAGTATTAGTATTACATGGACTTAAAACCATATAATACTAATACTTACCTGATTCCTACCTTAACGAAATTTTTTTTGCAACAACTCACGTCCACACGAATTGAGTTATGAAGTTGAAAATCTGAAAAATTACATAAATGGCACTAAGAAACGTTTTTATGGTCCTAAATTTCTCGAAATCCAAACAAAATTTTCCAAAAATTTTTGGAAATTAAATTTCTCCTGTAGTTTCAGAAATTTACAGCCATGCAAACGTTCCTCAGTGCCTTTTAAGTGATTTCCAAAAATTTCAACTTGATATTTCAATTTGTATAGACGCAAGTTGTTGCGAAAAAAATGTCGGTAATGTAGGAATCGGGTAAATATAACACGGCTTTAGAAAATGTATTATTAAATTTTATTATTCAATGTTAGTATTACATTTTATTACTAATTTTCAGGTGGCAATGGATACATAAACGATTATCCAGCAGGACGTTTACTCCGAGATGCAAAATTATTGGAAATTGGTGCTGGCACCTCTGAGATCAGGAGGATAGTCATCAGTCGAGCCATCGCTGAAGAATATTTATAATTATAATTCATTTATATAAATATGAATATATAAACATACAAATAATTATGTATAAATAATAATAAATATATCATTTATATTTACAATTCTCAAAAAACACCCTGAAAAATGAGGTCCTCAAATGTTTTAAGCATTTTTTTTTGCATTCTAGAATACTTTTTGACATCAAACTGCGCCTTAACAACGATTATTACTCGATGAAAAAAAATTGGTACAATTTTCTTTGGTATCGAAAGAAAACGAGATTAAGCGTTTTTACAAGTTTTCTGATAGTGATATCTAATCTCCTTCTGTAACTTTCATGTTAAATGAGATGCGATTTCTTTAATGAAATGTAATTTCTTAAATGATTAAGGTCGCATCAAAACGCATAATTTTATTTTCGTCGAAAAGTTTGAGAATTTTTGCAAAATAGCGCATAATTTCATATTTTTTGCAAGATATATATGTAAAAAGTTGCAAAACATATAATTTGAAATATTTACATGTTAAAATTCTGCAGAATATATAAAATATAACATTTTTCACTCATTTTGGATAATTTGAAAAAAAACCAAATTATAAAAAATTTGCATTTTAAACTTCGCGCAGTTTTTTCATTCAGTTTTTACGCAGGTTTTTTAAGAGATACTTGTTTCATGTGTCAAAATTTGAAATACATGTAATAAGAAATAAGGCCATGTCATACTTATCCGATTCCTACCTTACCGACATTTTTTGCACAACATCTTACGTCCATACAAATTGTGATATCGAGTTGAGAATTTAAGAAATTAACTAAAAGGCGCTAAGGAACGTTTGCGTTGTCCTAAATTTCTGAAGCTACAAGAAAATTTCAATTTTAAAAAATTTTCGGAATTTTTTTTTTTATTTTTTTAGAAATTTTGGGTCATACAAACATTCCGTAGTGCCATTTATGTAAAATCCAAGATTTCCAACTCGATATCTCAATTCATGTGGACGTGAGTTGTTGCAAAAAAATGTCGGTAAGGTAGGAATTGGGTAAATATCACATGGCATTGAGGCGGAGTGAAAATTCGCCGATTAATTGAATCAGTTGAGTTGAGAAAAAAGGTGTGCTTTGGCATTTGAAAGAAGTACAACCAAAATTGTTGAAATCAGTTAATGTCTTCTGTTCGGTTTTTGAATTTGAACATTGCTGAAAATTTCCTCGTCGGCAAAAATATTGTGGCAAATTTGTTGTGAGTAAAGTTTTTTGCGGTGAACAAGTATAAAAATTAAAAAATATAAAAAAAGTTTTTTTTAAAATTTAGTTAATTACAAATAGAAAAAAATCTTGTATGTCAAATTTTTGCAGTTGAAATTGAAGAAAGATGTGATTATTTTGTTTTTATGAGAAAAAAATACTTTTCCTCTTTTTTAAAAGTGTGACAATTTTTTTGATACTTACAAAACATGTGTTCCTTCGATTCAGACTGGAGAAATTTTAAAATTGACATGTACAACTTTTTTTCTTAATGTGCAATTAACTAAATTGAAAAACGTGATTTTTTACGTTTTCAAAATATTGTATCGTGCACAAAACCAACATTTTTTTGCTCGACTCAAATGATTCGATTAATTTGCTGTATTTTCACTCCACTAATGTATACTTTAGGGTGATACAGATTTAAACCTGTTAAAATTTTATTTTTCATATTTGGTGATCGATCCTCCCCAATTCGTTCGTTTCCCGAAATAAGAAATTCCCTATTTTTTTCAAATCGGTCAACATTAACCCGTACCCGCGGGCTTTCGAAATTAACATGGGATTTTAAATCGGAAAAGCTCCGTTTTCAAAAGAATAAAAAAAAGTGCTTGTTATTAACTCTTTGTGAATTAATGTTTAGTCAATTCTTAAAGAATGTTCAAGGAATAATTTTCACCCAATAACTTTTAATTTTGAGCTTCCCAAACCCCTTGTATTGTGCCCGGAAAAAGCCCCAAAAAATGCAAATTAGCACTTTTATGTAAAATTCATGCTAAAGATGATATTTTTTTGGAATTTTTCAACGTGAATTATTCTTATTCGATAAATGACTAGTTTCCAAGTATGTCTCAACTAGTTTTTAATTGTTGAAAAAAATTACCATTTGTTTGAAAAACTTTCTCCCCTGCAAATCAAGAAAATTTATTATTTTTTCGGATAAATGATATAGTTGATGGATGTTAAGAGTAATATTTTTTGTTTAACATATTTTGCAATTGTTTCAACAACTTCTATTTGAAATTTCTTTTTCGCCAAATCGTGCAAATTAATCACGCAGTTAATAAGTGTTGAGAGTGATATTTTTTATTAAGGACAGTTTGCAATTATTTAAACAATTAATATCACTTACGCCTTTTCATAGGAAAGGTGGAGAAAATTCTAGTTTTTTCAAATCTCTCACACTATACTTCTTATTATTTGGTCTTTTCTTATCTGAACAAAATCGATATAAAAATTAGCTATCCATAACTTACTGATTAAAATCGTGTAAAAAATTATCATTGTTTAACCAATTAGGGTATAAGTTTTGAGATAAGAAAATACTGCATAATAATCGGCATAGTGTAAGAGATTCGAAAAAACTAGTAGAATTCTCTTCACCTTTCCTATAAAAAGGCGTAAGTGAATGATTATTAATTGTTTAAATGGATCGCGGGCTGTCTTTCACAAAAAATATCACTTTTAACATGCAATACCTGCGTCATTAATTCCATAAAATAGTAACTTCCAGACTTAGAGATAAAAAAATTGTTCAAACAAATAAAAATTATTTAAATAAATACCAAATATCTTGAACAAAAAAGATTACTGCCAACATTTGTTAATTGTATTATTAATTTCAGAAAATAATAGCTTTTCACATTTTGGTGGAAAAAATGAAACATATGGAAATTGTTTGAATAAATGCAAAATATGTTGAAACAAAAGTATTAGCTTTTCCTATTTAAAGACCGAGGTTAATTGCAAATGCCATTTTTCATTTACAATAAAAAAATTAAATTATTAGAATTATTATTAATGAATAAAATATTTAAATTTTGATCGACTTAAAAAAATTTGGGAATTTCTTTTTCCATGAAACGAAACAATTGAGGGGAGGGGGGATCGATTACCAAAATTCGAAAGTCGACTTTTTGAATTTTCTCGTTTTAAATATTGATATTCTGATATTTCTTGAAGTTGAAAAGTGCATTATATGCCCTAAATTTTATTTTTATTTCTAAAGCGCATAATTCGATTTTTTGTCACATAATTTAGCACAATAATCAATTTTTTAGCGCATTGTCCAGATTGTCCAAATAAAAAAATTGAAGTTTTGGACACAGCAACCTTTCTCAAAATGTTAGATTATATTTCGCGAAATTAAGTGACCGATTTTATCTATATTGAAATTAGGAAAAAATAAAATAAAACCTATTTTGCGCTATCTATATTTCTATCTATCACATTTCTCAGTAGGGTGGCCACTTAAATCTTGAAAAAAATTTCTTGATTATTTTCTGACTTATTCTCGGCTTTCAACAATTTTTTCTAAAGATTGTACTTACTTTTCATTTTCTTATTTGTTTAAAAAATAATAATTCTTCCTGCCCAACATTTGAATGCATATGTATTAGTTGGAAAAACTCCCGGTCGATTCCCGGTTCGCAAAAATTTTTCACGATCACTGAAATCTTTCTGAATTTTAAGCTTTCAAATTTTGAATTTAATGCCGTTAAGCTGCAAAATTCTTAATTTCTTATAAATCGAACATTTTAAAGAATTCTGCTCAAAAAATATAAATTCGCGCTATCATTTTCAATGCTCTAAATTGAAGTATGAATTAATAAATTTGTAAATGTTCAAAATAATATCATTTGAAGCGATTGAAAGACAGAAACATTACTTAACTTAACTTAACATTACTTAACATTACTTAACATTACTTAACAATTTAAACGAAAATTTGAATTATTTTAATTTTAAGTCGTTTGAAATTAATAATTGTTCAATTGTTATTTATACATCATAATTCCACACCTTCACTCGTAAATTAAAAAAAAATTGTTAATGGAATAATTAAAATTGTAGCGTTCAAATTCTAAATTTAGCACTAAAATTTGTATGATTCAAGGGTTTCTATTTCAAACGATTCAGTTTCAAATTGTTTAGTTTTGAATATCTGATTTAAAATTGCTCATTTTAAATGAACAGTCAAGAATTGATAAGTACTGAAAAAAATTTCTTTTTTAAATTAATTTTTAAAAAATTTATTGGGTTGAAAGTGTAATATTTCAGGCTAAAACTATATTTGAATGGGATTTGAAATTGAATAAAAGCGTTAAATTTAAATCTATTAATTTGAAATCATTTGTAAATTGAAAAGAGTTTATAAAGATTCAATCGAACGTATACATTTGTTTAATTACGAAAGCTTTCGAATTGAAACAGTTCCATTTTTAACGTTCAAATCTTTAAATTGTTTAATTTTGAACAGATTAAGATTTTTCTAGTAAAATTAATTATTGTTTAATTTTTAATATTTCAACTACAGTTCAATTTCGAATATTATTAATTAATTTATATTTACAGTTGATCAACTTAAAACGTTTTTTATCAAAATTTTTCAATTTCAAACGGTTTTAATTTTCAGTTGTTTGAGTCTTCAAAAAAGCATTTCAAAATTCTTTAAATTAGAAATATACGCTCAAAAATAAAGACCTGAAATAGAAAATTTTTAAAGTAGAAGATTTTAGAATTACGCATTATAAACTGAATAATTTTATAATTTAAAAATTTAAAAATTGAATTCAACATTCAAAAAAAGTTGAAATCGAATTAATTTTAAATTGCATTATATCATGTGACATGAAATTTGTGATATTTCAAGTAATTGGATAGATTTTTGTTCTAAAAGTTTGTAAAATTTCCGGTCAAAAAATAAATCCACCGCCATTTTCCGGATTCCCGCTCCAGTGGCCTTCCTGACCATTTATAAAATATCCATATCTCTATTAGAAAATATAGAATTTCGAATTCAAAGTCCCTACTATCGCCCTCTATTTATAAACATTATAAATCACCCTACCCGCGGAAACCTACCTTACCCACTAAATCTCTCACCCCTTAGAATCTTGGATCATAACCTGGCTGTAGACCGTTTTCAAAATTCTTCATTATCCCGAAACTAAAATCCCAAATCTACCCTAAATTATCTCATCTAAAATAAAAGTCTTGAAAAATACCACATTATGAATTGCCCATCCGAAACGGTCAAACCGAAACACCTTAACTGCGAATCCTCATTTCCACCCTATCCAATCTGCGCACCAAAATGGCTTCTCTACTTGAGTCCGAGTTGCGCCTCGTAATCGCGCAAGAGTCGCAGACTGAGACCGTTGAAAGTACGGGTAAGGGGGTGCAAGAGTGTTTGGGGTGTAGAGTTTGCTCGTCGAGACTGGCGGGAGTGCGTGAAGAACGGAACGGTTTGTGGGGCGAGGTTGTCGTCGGTGAGACAGAGGGTGAGGCCGCGAGGGCGAGTGAGTGAGGGTGAAGGTACGCTCTCTCTCTACCTACACGGAGAGAGAGAGAATCGATCTAAAACTAGGAGTCGCCGCAGTAACCGCCGGGAGGAAGCCACTGTTACAATTTGCCCCCATATGCGTTAGCGAAATCTTAGATCGGGCTATCGCTCGCGCACCTGGTGGACGCGGCCGCGAGGATGGGGTATTCCCGTTCCCTGAACGTCGTCGTCGTCTTCGTCGCCGTTGTGCTCCTCATCTGCGCCGAAAGATCGGCGCGCTAATCGCTCATCGAGAGCCTATTTACAGCCCTGGACCTGCTGCTGATGCTGGAGTACCCGCCACCTGCCAAAAGCTCAACCTCATCCTCTTGGGTCTTGCCTCTGCAGAACCGAGAGGATTGACCCTCGGCGTCATGAATACCAACAACGACCCTTTCGCATGAGCGTTCGTGGGACGGTCCCTTACCTGCAGGGATATGACGTAATGGCAAGAGAGGTACGCACCTGTTTCATTCTCCCCCTTTAATCCAAAGTGACCGAGTCTCCAGCAACCGGAGACACAAAGTGATACAAAGTGCCCTCTTGCTTGACAATCCCTTGCTTTCTTCAATTCTCAAAAAGCAGGGGCTGATTTAGTGTCTCCAAGATAGCTCTCCTCTTCCTCTCCCCGCTCATTCCCCTTTCGAACCCATCAGCAAAGATTTATACACTTTCGAGTATAGGTCTACTCGATTCTGTTTTACAATTGTATCACCTTTTCTCTTTTCCGTATTCGACATCTCCCCTTTACCTTTTTCCATTTTCCCCGATCCCCTCTCGTGTCCCTTCCTCTCTCTTCGATTTACCAAACAGGAACACTGCCTCCCCGATGGACCCTTCCCTGTTCCAAATAACTGGCCTGACCTACTTTCCGGCGACATGACCCCGTGACACCAACATCTCCCGTCTCTCCCGATGCTGCACTCTCGTCTCAATTAATCGACTTTTTCGCGAGAGTAGCTGTTCTAGTCGATATCATGGTCAGTGTCGAGTGGCCTAAGCGATTGACAAGCATTTCTCGAGTACGCCTCTTCAGGAAATGCTCTTCCCTTTAAAACTATCCGATTTCCGGATCGGCATTCGCGTGATCCCTACGCGATTGTTTACCCGCCGCTAATCGATATACTGCAATCTGGATAGACTTCCCTCGCTCTTCAAACTGGTAACAGATTAACTTTTTTACTTAAGTTATCTCCTAATAACAGGATAAGAACGATAACAGTTTGCTTCTTCATTTCCAGGGCGATAAATCAGTTCTAATACTCTCTAATCCCCTTTTCTAATTTATAAACCATTTCCAGATGATAAAAATTAGTCATGTCAATAAACCAAAAGCTGAATTTCAACCAGACAATATTTTAAAACATGATCCAATTTTATGTGTAATGAGGCTCCTGAACTCACAAATAAATCGTTTCAAATCATTGCCAATCTTCACAACTGACATCCAATTACAGGTTTAGAGACCTCCACCTCTTTTGATTTAGTACGCAGTGCATCGTTTAGTTTCCTTACGCCTCGATCGTTTTCCTCCGTTTCTCGAGAATGATTGAATCAGGTCAGTGTTTTCGACCATAAGTTGCGCTTGCGACTGCGCACTCTATCCTTAGCGCCACCCTGTTGAAAACGAGGAGTGATCTAAACATCATTTTCCCCGCTGAGGCCACTTCATTTTAATGTTGGTTAGTACTTCCCTCTTTTCAAAAAACAATTCTGCATCCAAATTTCCGAAATCGATTTTTCTTTCAAGATATCCTACCAGTCAGGGATGTTGTTTCCTCTCTTCCTAGAAATATCTCTCACTTTCTGCACTCCACTAATTTACTGCCTTGCCCGACCTTTAGGGCAACAAATCCCTTTCAGTATTATACTTTTTCCGAAACAAGAGATGTGGACTGAATGAATAAGTAACTAAGATTGATCTACAAAAAACATTAACTTCTTATAAAATTTCAGAAAAACATACTTTATAGGCCTCACTCTTCTTCAAGATGGAACCTTGTCTTTTTTCAAGTCAAATCTTGTTTTCCAACTTTCCAAACACTCTTGACCCTTTGGGCCCCATTCTGCTTACAGAGTGATTGTATCGTTTCTTGAAGATCGGTCGAAATAGTTCGCTCACCCAGCCAATCAGTCAGTAATATATGGATCTCGCATTATTTGTCCAAGAGAACTCTCCAAGTTTCCAAACGTGAATCAAATACCCAATGAAGCGAGTAAGCAACTCCAAATACTCCCGGGAAGAAAATGCGTGATGTTAATTTTTTTTGTTCGCATTCCGTCTGTGGAGTATTTTCAGTTCAGCTTGGGAAAGAGTGAGGGGAAAATTAATATTCCGGTGACCCGATATGAACACTCCATTTACCATCAAGGCAATTATTGCCTCTAGACATTCTCAACTTCCACACTTTTTTTTATCCTCGCGTTATCAAGTCTCAAATTAGTTGCATGCTTATAAACAAAGGAATATTATGATAAAAATCTGTGAAACATAAAGTTTGAACTCAATCAATTAAGATTTTTGGGCAATAAAGCTAGTGACGAAAATACCTATTACTGGGATCGTCAATAACTTTCTAAATGATTGATTGGTTTTTGAATTTGTTTGTGACAAGTTTCGTTCTTTTTGATGTAGGAGCTACGAAGCAAGAGACCTTTTAAGATATGGGACAGTTGGCGTAACGTAAGGAAAGGACTGGTTGTTAGCAATTTTGAGGAACTGATACATCGGGGTAAGAATCCAGAAATTATTATTGGTCTCTTCAGCTATCCATCATATATTCCAATAAACATACATTTTTTTATTTCCCAGGGAAGGAAAAGTTGGGTGTGCCGCAGAACGAAAGTGTGTCATTGGTGCTTGAATCTGACGGAACGCAAGTTGAGGACGGCGAATATTTCAAGACCCTAGCGAACAACACAATACTGCTTCTATTGAGGCATGGCGAACGCTGGTGCCCCACTGGCGTTGACATCATACGTGCCGGTATATTTTCACAATAGTTCTCTTCAATCGTAGTTTCCTAATCACCGTCAGCTAGACTCGTTCGGCGCGGTAATTTCTTTCATTTTGGTTTGTTCGAATTCATACGTCAGCATGCGGTTCTATTGTCCCTTGTCGAAGGTTGATCTATTTTGATTAAAATTATTACGATTTTCTGGAACAAGACATTATTCAACTGGAATATTAATTCTCTCTGCATGTGGCTGAAATTTTATGATTTTGTATCTCATTACAATGGCAAAGTTTCAGCTAAACTTTCTGGGATACAATTTTCGATTTTAATGTGATTAGGTCAATTACGATTTGGCTGAAATTATTGGATTTCAGCAAATAAGATTACGATCGGTTAAAGTGTTTATGATTTGGTTGACAGAATCCTACAATATTTATTTCTGTGGTGAATTTATTCTCTGCAGATTTGACTATAATAGTCAATAATATCAAATTTCATACAAATTTACTGGCTAACAATTTTCAGAAGTATTTATTATTTGATCAAACAATTAAGTTTACCATTTGTTTCAGCGATTTCAGCGATCCCAAAAATAGTTTGTGAAACTATCCATGCGTTGGAGTTACATGATGAGACGCCATCGTGGAAGATTATGGACAATAAAGGGCGAGTCACAGTGGTGCTGCACTGGGATCAGCGATCGTCGTCGTCGTCGCAGGTGCAGCAGTCGAAGGGTCAGGACGCCCAGAGCTCCAAGTACTCTCCGACGAAGAAGGTCGACTTGAGTTCCTCGCAGCGTCCCTCTCTGGTTATTCAGACAAGCCTGGATAAGATTAACTACGGCAAGTCGGGTCACCCCGTGGAGCTTGGTCCTCGTTACAGCAGCCCGCAAATCACTGTGATAAATCATGACGATATGGTACAGAAGAGTTTTACTAGTCCGAGTAATAGTTCCTACGGGCCCGTTATCGCTCCCGGCTCGATATCGTCTTCACACATGCACGGACGGCTAGTGAAGCAAGGCACCAACTCCTTCGAAAGTACCACCATTCATATCCACACGCCTGAGTGTTCCAACCACATCCATCAACCTGTCACCCGGAATGGTAGTCCTGTCAACGGGGCAGATGGTGGTCCATCTGGCGAGTGCGACTTCCACTGTTGCGCTCTTCACGAGGAGGGCCGTAGAATCGCAGTTCACAAGTCGGTCGCGACTTCCCCGATCCAAGATGCTCAACACCAACACCACCATCTCCAGCAGCAGACCCAGACTCAAACTCCATCGCCACAACCTCCATCCTCTCTTTCAGACGGCACCAGACGATCCATGGGAAAAGGACATGTAAGGTTCAGAGACACGGCAGATGAGGAAGCGGGCCGCAATGCGGCCTCCGGGCCCTTCCATATTCATCACCATCATCGAAATCATCATCAAGAGGCGCACGACAGTTCCGAGTCCGAGACGGAGAACACGATCATGGAGGACGAGATCGTCACTTCGGAGAAGTTTCTTCTTCTGATCGACCAGCTCACCGTGGACCAGAAGCATCACCTTAGCATAAAGGACATCGGCATCATCCTCGAGAGACTCAGCTCAAAGATTCTAGACGTAGAGCGACTTGACCGGGAGAGCGAGAGCGAGGAGTGTTACAACTGGACGATCAAAGCGATCATTCGTGGAGATGTTCTTCGCGAATTAGGAGTTATTTATAACGGAAATTACTACGCTATCTCGGAACATCCCGGGTATAAGGAAGAGTCAGAAGAAAATAACGAGGATAATGAGGAGGAGGAGGAAGACAGACTTTAATAATGCTGTTTTATTAGATAGATAGATTATACACCTATTAATGGTTATTATTAACATAGCACGTACCGAGATACGCGAAAAGGCAGGAGAGGAATAGACCGCGGACAAAGAGAGACAAGTGACTTTTTCAAAATGTTTTCATAATAAAATGCATCATAATACGATAAATACCTATAAACCTAGTTCTATAAAGACGGTTGTTGAAATGTACTTATTATTGAATAGTATGTATACTTGTAGGAAACATTGGGATACGGATGCTCTCCGTAACCGTCCACGACACTGCCCTATCTAAGACAAACTATTTATTAAAATGACGCAATCCCGACTACCGATCATCTCCCTGAGAAGAGAGGTCGGCACAGTTCTTCCCTTTTGCGTTTATCGTACCTTCCGTTCTTGGACGAACTCGACGAAAGATAGTGAGTGGTGTTTAGTGAAACGGTGCAAACGCGAGACGTTATTTCCGTAATCGAATCAAGAAAGAGACAAGAAAGAAGCAGTAAAGCAAGGTACGAAGGAAAAAAAAAGACCTTGGAGTCGATACTATCGGGACGAAGTACTTTCTAAGTGTATTCAAATACAAAATAGATCGGCGAAGTGTGTTCATGGCTTCTCAGTTTTCGTGGCTAATGTACCCTTCCCTGGTGCTACTAGCGAGAAAGTATAGGAATGTGCCAAACTAGAGTTCTTGCAATAAGAGTGTCTTCCGTTCGGCATTTTTTTGTTGCTGAAACCAAATTAGGTCAGTATTGTAAAACAGAATGTTGGGCACCAATTGTAGTGGATCTAGTAAGAAATACAAGTAATTATTGGCATGATGATAAAATTAGAATCAGGAAACGCTAAGGAAACTGAACAAGTCAGACAATCCAATATCACTCTTGAATCGACAATTAGTTATCAATTGCCATACCTGATTCTCCACGTTGGGTCCCAATTATGGCGAAGCTACTATCAGTTTTTATTATACTGATCGAATTAGGATTTGAAAAAAAAATTGAAACTTAGATATTCCAGCAGACGTGACGACAATTTTCGCCGATGACATCTGATGGCCGGAAGAGCCACCAGATGTCTTTCCAGTTGAAAATTATCACTGCTAAAGGACGTCAACCTTGCAGCCGAAGCTCAAAACAGACTGGAATTTAAAATTTTGTAAAATTTTTGAAACTTATATTTGGCGACTGATTAAACTCTTATCGCAGGAACTCTAGCCGAATCCTTAAACTCTTCCAGCGTCTCGAGTTTCGAATTTTTCTACTCTAGCGTATACTTTTCGTCGAATCCAAACGTCTTTATATCGCTTTATCATCAAGAAATAACAGTGCCAAGTTTTAATTGACTGCTAATAGAGCAACTGAGGGGAGCTAAAAATGTTCGATACCACTGCCAAAACTTTGAGCTCAGAAACTGTCAGAAATAAATTTGAATCAGGGATTGAAGACATTCAGCATTCCAGCTGGTGGTAAGAAATGGTACTAAAGTGACTGGATTTCAGTATTTCAGGAGACGGCAGATTTGAAATTCTTTTTTATGTCACAATTCTTGCCGCTAGACAAGCTCATCAAATTGTTTCTGTGCTTTACTTTTACAAGATTTACATCGTTTCTACTCCCGAGGTTGCCTGATTAGATCGTCAATGAAAAAAGTTTTCCCTTACCTCGCTTTTTCGCTTCTGCGAGAATTTGTTCTTCCCATGCGTAACGACAACTTTTATCATATTTCTCGTATTTTGTGAACGTATTTTGTATTTTAAAAAAGTATTAAAAACGTATTTCAAATAGGGTTCGAACTTGTTTTCGGGTCCACTGTATATTATTTCGCGCGTAATAATCATTTTGTTATCTATGTTTAGGTAATGCGACAATGTACATTCGTAAATTACTTCGCACTTTTCATACGCCGAACAAAGAGAGGGGCGGATTTGATCTTATCTAGGTGAAAAATGTTCTTGATGAGCCAAGAAAGCTAAAACACAAAAGGAAAGATTTCAAATAAAGTAGTCTGTCGGTATTGAACGATAGGCGATGCTTCTAGAAATAAATATAAAATAAAATAAAAGAGGAATCAATTTTCAAAGAAAAGTTTAGTTCTCTTTAAACCTTTGTATACGTTTTTATGAACAAACTTGGTATCAAATTGTTTTTCATGTCCGCAATTAGAAGACAATCCGCTCCTAAAAATTCATGAAGCCAGAGCGCCTTCGTAAATTGAGAACAAATTTCCTGCAGCATAGAGAAATTTGCCAAAATTTTACAAGTGCCAATTGCGATTTTTACCACAGGAAATCGTTTCTGATTTGCTTATTTGAAAGGCACTTGGGCTTCAGGGAGGTGCGTTTTTTGAAAAAGTTTAAATTAAACAAAAAAAGATGTCTACTGTTTCATACAAAATTCCACAAATTAAATACAGTCTTATTTTTAATTATATTTATTAGATTTCTCTCAGCAGACTTCTTGAAAAAAACGTGCCTCTACATTTTTAGGCGATATCAGCACGGATCGCAAATGGCAAAGAGAGATCGCGATTGACGAATCGACTCACTTCCGCTTTTAAAGGATTTGCATCGTTTGACGAGAGCGGAAGCCGCAATATAAATAATTATAATAATAGACTGGATTAAACGGGCGATAGGAACACGTAAGGCGGCGATCGACATTCTAAGACTTTGCAATTTTAATATATTTCTATTGTAAGTATGCGAGCGAGACTAACTACTTAATAATAGCAAATTACCGCCATCATCTCACGCGATCAAATATTGAGAATCGAAGAAACAGATGGAAGAAAGAAAATGCCTTGTGTCTTTTTCCCGAGTTCACGCTCAGATCTCATTCGCGACGCTCGAATGCAGTAGGACTTTTCGTATCATAATTTCGAAACACTTCGATAAAACAAATAAAAAACAATGTTATCGGTTGTGTGAAACGCGTGGCGTCTTTATAATCGATAATCGAAAACGTGATATACATATAAATTATTATCAGATTAGTAAAAATCGAGGAGAGACCAGTGGAAGAAAGAGAAAGGGCGTGATTGCAGCGCCACCAGAAGAGCGCGTCTTCATTTAACGTCCAGCTGGCACTTCCAATTAGAAAAGTTTCGTGCATACCTTCTTGTTTGAATCAAATTCCTGATACAAAACAACTTTTTTCTTATGTTCTCGGCCATATCTACGTTATTTTTAGGCTTATGTCTAGGTATTTCGATGGCCGTGAACCTAGCAATAACGAAGATATGAACTCGATGCAAAAAATGTGTTTTTATCACGAATCGAGTTCCAATGAAAGGTACCTATAATATATCGATAGTTTATGTATATTGATTATGCATAATCCATCGCAATTTTTTTTATTTTACACTTTCTTGATGATGGTAGGACTCTCAAAGTAACCCAAGGAACACATGCCTGCGGAGTAGGAGTGAGTTTGAGTCTTCTGATATTATCAAAAAAGTGCAAAAGGCAAAAAAAAATTGGGTTAAATTATAGATGATTTCGTCTACAAATAATGAGGATATATTAAGTATAAATAGATTATACGAAACTTTTCCACCTGAGTGTTATTTCTCCAAAGTTAATTTTGTGCGGATCTCCTCGAAAAAAATGCCGTTCCGGCGATAGGACAGAAATCCGAAAATTTAAAGGAACAAACGAGTTTCAAGTTGTACATCCTCAGGGTGCCCGAATTTTGAGTACTGATGCGAGAATATTATTGTCAAGGTTAATTTTTGTTGAAAATTACATTCTTCGTGTAACTGAATTTTATGAGTGGAACGGAGTCAGCAGAGATTTCGAATGAGATTTCTTGAACGAGTAAATATAATTGTTTTGCTGTGGAGAACTCCATCAAAACTTAGCCTCTTAGTCCTGAGTTAATTAATTCCATTTTCAATTCAAGGGTTTCTCGAAATTGGCAGGTTCCTTACTCGAGAACACTCAACTCAACCTACTTTCGTACATACCACCGAACTTCGAAAACAAGTTGGCTGAGAATAAAATTTTACTACGATCAGTTATCAAAGTTTTTAAATTTCAGTCTTGAACTTTCGGAATCTCTTCTCTACTCTCTTCCAATTTTACATTCTTGGTGACGTTAATAAAACTCTGAAAAATCATCAAACTTTAAAATTCGTTGTTTTCTGCTCGTGCAGACGCTACTCGATAAATGTTCTACTTTCCTTTTCAAAATCACTTTACTTTCCTCTTTGAGAGCGCCAACGTAAGGTTTTTTTTTTTGGGGGGGGGGGAGTCCAAAGAATTTTTTACGTAAGTCTCCTCTTTCTGATTATTTTTTAAAAATATGTTAATTGAAACCAGTTTTGGCTGTTAAAATTACTTTTCATAAGACATGCATGATTTCAGCCCTTTTCAGTGCCTATAGAGCGGGGCTAAAGTTCTACTTTTCACTCCCTAGGTAGTAAAAAGTGACGTCAGGGTTGAGTAATGAAAATTATCAAGCGGTCAGTTAATCTCGTTGACAGATTGTTTGACGGATTAGGCCAACCCGAAGCGATAAGTTACCATAATGTTATGTACCCCGT
>JAUMHM010000004.1:12001347-12012071 GCA_032362435.1 Melikaiella ostensackeni
AATTTTTGTCGAAATGACCTTGACCACGAATTAAGGCGAATTGACACGCATTCAATTCGCGCGGGCTCAATTCGTTTCAACGAATCAGAAACCAAGATTCGGGCGAATTCAAAAATGTTAATTCGCCGCAATGCATCGCAATTATTTTTTTTTCATTGGGTTGCACTTTTCGTGGTTTTCAGAGTAAGTACATAATTTTACTCATAAAATTTTGATGATATAAGTAGCGGAAGGTTTTTTCTTCGATTTTTTCGCAAACCCAGATCCAGAAAATTAATCATAACAGTTAAACTATAGCAATATACCTATTGTGACCTACACAAAAATTTCGGAGTCAACCATATTTTAATATATATTGTTATGTATGTTATAGTTAAATCAAAATATTGAACTGAAAATTGTACAGTTTGAGTTACTTTTTAAGACCATTAATCATTAATTTGAAAACAGTTTAGTTTACATTCACTTTATAACTCTAAAGTGTGCCTCGCGTATTTGTGGAAATGCTCCAAAACCGTTTTTCGGGTATTTCATGTTATTTCATACTGATTTATGATTTTATAAACCAGTTTTTTAACGCAAATCATGTTATGAAGTTGTAAAATAAAGATTTTTACAGGGTCTCATATTGATATTACCAATAGTTTAAATCATTTATCTCTTCGACACAAAAGTTCCCTCCTCATGGAGAATCACTCGTGTACAAAACGAAATTATATGTGATATTTTTGGATTGAATCACGCAAAAATTCGATCTTGAGACTTCAAATATTCTCTGCGTTATGAGACACGTAGAATACGGAAATAGTTTCCTCTCGAGACCTGCTAGGTTGAGAGCTGACTAATTCTGTCTTATTTAAAGATTTCTACAATTTCAGTAATGCTTCATTTATAAATTGTAATTCAAAAACTAATTTCCTGATTTTTAATTTAGATTGCTCTACAACTGATTTAAAAATGGAAGGGTGATTAAAAGACATTGAAATCGCTTAATTTATTGGGATTAGGGATTTTCAAGCAGACATTGGACTAGAATAATAATAATAAATTATTATTACACTGAAACCCCCATTCAACCGACCCCCCAGTGACCAATCTAAAGAAAATAGCGCCCACGGCAAATATTAAAATTTGCGCTCCTGTGCAACAGAGAAACCAATAATTTTTCTCTTTTTCTTATTTATTTATTTTTTAGTTTCATCGCACCAATTTGGTGCAATTTTCGAACAAATAGTTAAATTTTCAAACAATAATAAATTGATTAAATTTTCAGTTAAAAAATTATTGTTTAATAAATTTTTTTTCTCAACAAAATAGTTAAATTTCCAAGCAGAGATAAATTTTCAACTAAAATGGTGAATTATCAACCAAGAAGATTAATTTTGTACCAAAAAGACGAATCTTCGGCAAAATACATGAATGTTCAACTAAAAATGAGAAATTTCCTATCAAATAGTTGAATCTTCAACTAAATAATATAAATTTTTTAACCGAAGATGAAAAAATAATGTTCAACTGGAAAAAATTTTCGGAAAAATAGTTAAGTTTTCAATGAAAGAGTAGAATTTTGAACCAAAATAATGAATCTTCAACCAAAAAAAAGAATTTTTAACAAAGTATTTCAACTTTCAAACAAAAAAGTTGGATTCCTAATGAAAAATGTAATGGTTGAAATTTCAACCGGAAAAGATTTTAATTTTAAATAAAAAACAGTCGACCTCAACCAAAAAGGACAAATTTTCAACAAAATAGTTGAATAACAATTTAGTTCAACTTTCAAGCCAAAGAAATAAATTCCTAATGTGATTGTCGAACTTTCTACATAAAAAAATGAATTTTCAACCAAATAGTTGAATTTTCAAATGAAAAGTTAAATTTTCGACAAAGAAAGTAAATTTTCTTCTCAAAAAAATAAACTTTCCACAAAATACATAAATTTTCAACTAAGAAAAAAAAATTGTCAACCAATGATGGAATAGTTACATTTTTAATTGAAAAAAATAATATTCAACAATAAAAATACAAAATTTCAACATGATACATGAATTTTCAACCAAGAAGATTACTTTTTTACAAAAGAAGACTAATTTTCAACAAAATACATGAATTTTCTACTAGAAAAAACAGATTTCAACCAAAGATAAAATAGTTAAATCTTCAGTTAGAAAATTAATTTTTAACCTAAGAAAACGAACTTTCAATGAAATAGTTCACTTTTCCACCCAAAAAAATTAACTTCCAATTAGATAACGAAAATTCAACAAAAAATGCATTTTTATCCAAGTAGTCGAATTTTCAACCAGCAAGATGAATTTCTATGAAAAAGATGAATTTTTAACAAGATACATGAATTTGTAACCCAAAATGGAATAGGTAAATTTTCAGTGGAAAAAAAACGAATTTCCAACAAAATTGTTTAATTTTCAACCAATAAGATGAATTTTTAACCAAAAAAATAAACTTTCGAACAAAAAGATTACTTTTCTTACAAATAAAAATTTTTAACCCAAGGTAAAAAAAAATGTTCACCTAAAAAAAAATTCAAAAAAATAGTTGATTGTTCAATAAAAGAGTAGAATTTTCCGAAAAAATGACAAATCTTCAATAAAAAAAAAAGAATTTTCAACAAAGTAGTTCAACTTTCAAAGAAAAAATATGAATTCCAAATGAAAAATATAATAGTTGAAATTTCAATTCAAAAAGATTTTAATTTTGAATCAAAAACAGTTGTACTCAGCCAAAAAAGACGAATTTTGAACAAAATAGTTAAATTTTAAACCAAAGAAATAAATTTTAATTTGGAATGTCGATTTTTCTAACCAAAAAAATAAATTTTTAACTGAATAGATGAATTTTCAAAGGAAAAGGTAAATATTCGACCAAGAGGATAAATTTTCGCCCAAAAAAGACAAATTTTCCACAGAATACATCAATTTTCAAATAAAAAAAAATAAGTTCTCAGAAAAAGATGAAATAGTTGATTTTTAAATCAAATAAATCAATATTCAACAAAAAACGGAAATTTTAAACAAAATACATGAATTTTCAACTGAAAAAGAAACACGAATTTTCAACGAAATGATTAGATTTTTACTAAAAAGATGAATTTTCAACCGAGAAGATTACTTTTCTACAAGAGAAGGAGAATTTTCAACAAAATACATGAATTTTCTAATAACAAAAAAATTTCAAACGAAGATGTAATGGTTAAATTTTCAGTTAAAAAAAACTAATTTTGAACCTAAAAAAACGAACTTTTGATAAAATAGTTCATTTTTCAACCAAAAAAATTAACTTTGAATTAAGATAACCAATCTTAAACCAAAAAATGAATTTTTAGCCAAGTAGTTGAATTTTCAACCAATTAGATGAATTTTCATCCAAAAAGATGAATTTTTCAACATGATACATGAATTTTCAACTCAAAATGGAATAGTTAAATTTTCAGTAAAAAAAAATTATTTTCAGCAAGACAAAACGAATTTTTAACAAAATTGTTAAATTTTGAACCAATGAAATGAATTTTCAACCAAAAAGGTGAAGTTTTAATCAAGAAAATTAATTTTTTAAACAATATAAATTTTTAACCTAAGATAAAAAAATAATGTTCAACTAAAAAAAAATTTTTTTTTAAATAGTAAAGTTTTTAATGAAAGAGTAGAATTTTCAACCAAAATGACGAATCTTCAATCAAACAAAAAAAAAAAAGAATTTCAAAGAAAGTAATTCAACTTTCAAGAAAAAATATAAATTCTTAATGAAAAATGTAATAGTTGAAATTTCAACCCAAATAGATTTCAATTTTCAATAAAAAATAGTTGAATTCAACCAAAAAAGACGAATTTCCAACAAAATACATAAATTTTCAACCGAATAGTTGAATTTTAATAATGTAGTTCAACTTTCAACCAAGTAGTCCAGAAAAAAATGTTCAGAGGCCATTTCAGGCCATTAATTATAATGAAATTACAAATTTTCCTATTCTAAGCCCGATAATTTCTGCAACAATTTTTTTTTTGTTTCATAAAATTCAGGGCTCATTCCTCAATAAATAGCAAATATTTTATAAAGGAGAAAGAATTTTTTGCCTTAAATTGACATCTAAAAAGATCGAGAACTAAGAAAATTCATTTTCAGACCTGAAACGGCCTAGCGGAACGTTTAAACAGTCTTTTAAATGTAGAAGAAAAATGTATGGCAGTATTTTTTCACCAAAAGGAAGAAATTTAGGGAGTAGTGTTTGATAAATTCAAAAGTTCAAATTTTTATTAGGCACCCTAACTTAGATCAAATATTTTATTCGAAAGAGAAAAGAGAGCTGTCAAAGAATGAAATAAAAAATACGAAATTATGGTAAAAATAAGTATTCTTCAGAAAAATTTCCATGGATAGGCTGCAGTTCTATTTTTGACTTGAAGAGTAAACCTACAAGTAGTCCAGTGGGATTGAGGAAATCTCTTTTAGCAGGAACATATGGAAGGGCGTTATTTTTAGGCAGCTCGCACTGTATATGGTTATATAGGATTTGGGTGACTCAATACCGTTCGTTTTAATATTTTTCCATTTTTAAATGAATATTCTTTGAATTTTTACAAAATCTATGACTAATAGCTACAAAAAATTTTAAAAATTGTTAATTTGGAATTTAGATTCTTCTCGATGCTAAAAAGTTCAGAATTTTCGAATTTGGCTTCAAAATTACAAGAATCTTATAAAATTGTACGAAAGATGAATGAAAATATAAAGAAATACGTCGAAAACTAGTATTTTGTTACTTGACTTGCGAATTTTCAATATTTTTCTCCACGTCAGGGTATAAAAGAAGGCGAACAGACTTTCGGAATGTTTTTTGAATCCTCTACTTTGTTATTAATTAATTGAATAATAATGATTAATTTATTCCGTACTTTTTAATTTGAAATTTCTAGGAATTTTTTAATTTGTACTAAATCGAAAAATACTCCTACAAGTATACCATAAAACGGGGTAAAGGCGCTCACCGATAAGTTCACACCAAATAAATTCCAAAATAAAGGTTAACAGCTGTATTAATTAAAACAATGAAAATCTTGTATTTTTTCCTAAGGAATTTGATATTGAATGTTGAAATATAAAATTGGGGTTGAGCGACTTTACCCCCTTTTACGGTGTTATATTCTGATATTTAATAAAATTTAATCAATTTTGAAAATACTTAACTTTAAATGAAGTTTGGTTTGAAAAGATTTACGGTCCCAAATTTTCAGTCATTTTAATTCCAAACTTCACCCTTAAAAACCTTAAAATTTAATAAGATTAAAACTTGAAAACATCCTAATTTGATAAATTATAAAACTTTCAGATTCAGATGTTTGAATATACAAGATTTGAAATTCTTCAACTTCAAACTTTTGAGATTAGTTAAACAATTTTCAATTTCAATTTTTTTAATTTTAAAGAGATTTTGAGTTGATTTGCAATTCTTTCCAACTTAAATGCTTTTGAATTCAAATTTTATTCAGATTTCATGTTTTTTAATTTGAACATCAATTAAAAAAAAACATTTCTTGTTTGTAGTTAATTAAAAGAGAGATATCAAGATTAAATTTCTTCATAATTAAAAAATTTTTTTTTTGCTATTTTTACGAGGTTTTTGTTAGTAAAATTTTTACATCTGAAAATGATGGAAATTAATTATTCCATATAATTTTAGAAAATTTTTTGAAAAAATCTCCGCACGCAACTTATAATTATAGTACCATCACAAAAATAAATAAGGCATTTTTTGGACCACCTGAATGCCTATCTTATCGAAATTATAATTCAGGAAAATTAAATTACTCAAACCATAATTAAACGTTTTTGATAGTTATTGAGACAACTAGCATAATATGTGCGCGCTATAGCGCGCGTGTGACATTTATTTAAACTTAAATTCCACCTAGAATTTTTTCGATTTTTTTTCTGGATTGAAATGTTTATTTATTAAAGTTTCATTTAAAATTATGTAAATAAAACATTTTTAATACAAAATTCGTTTTTTTTTTAAATTTTCAACTCTTGAATTTTCAACAGTTGAAAATCGAAGAAAATTGAAAATTGAATTTTCAACAGTTGAATCATTACATGGAAAACGATTATAAGCTAATCAGTATTGAAATAAATAATAGAAAAATATTGCAGAAATTAATGTAAAAATTAATGCATTTTTTGGAAAAAAATTCAACTCTTGTTGTAAATTTGTCTTCTTCGTTTAAAAATTTATATCAGTTAGTAGAAATTTCATCTTTTCTGTTGAAAATTCATATTTTTGGGTTGAAATTCAACTGTTTTGTAGAAATTTCGTTTTTTTGGCTTCAAAAATTCAACAATTAGGTTGAAATTTGTTTTCTTTCTTAACTGAAAAATCCTTCTTGTTCGAAAATTTCACACTTTTGTTGAAAATTCGTCTTTTTGGTTGAATTGAACTGATTTTAATTCAAAATTATTTTGTTGAAAATTCGTCTTTTTGGTTTTAAAATTCATCTTTTCTGGTAAAAATTATTATTTTTTTTTGTGAAGAATACTGTGAAAAACTGTTTGGTTGAAAATTAATCTGTTTTAGTTGATGATCCATTTATTTTGTTCAACATTCAGACTTTAAGTTGAAAATTTGTTTCTTTGGTTGAAAATTTAAATATTTTGCTGGAAATTCGTTTCTTTCTTGGTTGAAAATTTATTTTTAAGACTGAAAATTCAATTGCTCCAATTTCAGTTGAAAATTTGTCTTCTTTAATTGAAAATTCATGTATTTTGTTAAAAATTTGTCTTTTTTGGCAGAAAATTAATCTTCCTGGTAAAAATTGCAACTGTTTGGTTGAAAATTAATCTGTTCTGGCTGAGGATTCAACTATGTTGTGAAAAATTCGTCTCTTTTGGTTAAATTCAACTGGTTTTTATTTAAAATTAAAATCCGTTTTGGTTAAAATATCAGCTATTACATCCTACGTTGAGAATTTATCTTTTTTGGCTGAAAATTCAACTACTTGGTTGAAAGTTGAAGTACTTTCTTAAAAATTATTTTTTTCTGTTGCACATTATTCTCCTTGGTTGAAAATCTAACTATTTTTTGAAAATTTGTCTTTTTTTGGTAGAAAATTAATTTTTTTTGGTTGAAAATTTACCTTTTAGGTTAGAAATTTAACTATTTGGTTATAAATTTATTTATTTTTTTGAATATTCAACAATTTTGTTAAAAAGCCATCCTTTTTTTCTGAAAATTCGCCTTTTTGGGATGGAAAATTCAACTATTTTTGTAGAAAATGAATCTTTTTTGTTTAAAAATACAACTGTTTAGTTTAAAATTAATATGTTTTGTTTGAAGACTCAACTATTTTCTTGAAGATTCTTCTTTCTGGTTTGAGAATTCCTGACCTTACGATAATTCGTAGTTAGCTGAAATTTAGTAAGAAGTGCTTATAATTTTTTAATTTTCCAAATGATAATTTAAATAATTTTCAATTTCAATTTTTTTTTTAATTTTAGAGAGATTTTGAGTTTATCTGCATTTTTTTCAAATTGAAATACTTTTATATTTAAATTTAATCTAAATTTCATTAATTAATTAGAAGATAAATTTTTAAAAAACATTTGTTTGTGATCAGTTAAAAGGAAGATATCAATAAAAGATGTCTTCAACATTTATTTATTTTTTTGCCATCTTCACGAGATTTTCGTTTTTGAAATTTTCACATCTGGAATAAATAATTATTTTGTCTAAAAATACAATATTTAGAAAATGCGTTCATAAAAAAACTCGAAAAAATTACACCCAAAATAACATTATTTTGGTATAATTTGGTATTCATATTAATTAATATAAAATTCTTAATTTTTTATCAACAACCTTCATAATTAGGTTTTCTCATACAAGAGAAAAGTGTTATTCTTATATGATTAGAGAAAATTGTTTTTTAAACTATCCTAAACAATATAACATATTTCTCTTTTCAAAATTGTTATAACATTTTAAAATCGTATTTTCAAGCATAAATTCGCGTTTAAAAAAAGAAAAGTCTATATAGCACAACGCCTTGGCATTTTATTTAAAAATATGCTCCCACGCCCGGTTATCTTATGTGATGGAGGGGGAACCCGAAAGTTATTTAGGCATGTTCAATTCCAAGTTTCGGGCAGTTGGTTCTCAGTAACCATCTCTTACAACTTTCTTAGTAACCAGCTCCTCATCAAAAATGGTAATTAAAATTAAAATTGTGACTTTTGAGTGTCTTAGGAAAAGCAGCCAAATTTTAAAAATTAATTTTCAATTCCGGAAAGAATGGAAGAAAGTGAAGTAAAAATAAGGATTTGAGTTAAAAATGTGTTTTTACAATATTTTTTAATTTCTAAAGTTGAAAAATTGTGCTGTGATTATAGTGATTTTGTGTCCAAGATAGTGATAACGCGACTTAAATTTCTTGCAAGACTATTAGGAAATTTTTAAGAAAATCGAAAAGCTTTAGAAAACTATTTGGGAGTACAACGATTTCCGATTAGTTTTCTTGGAAAATGAGATTAATATTTCTTGAAAATTTTCCAAAAGAATTCGGAAAACTCCGAGGGAAGCTTTTCATAAATATTTGTGCGGGTAACTTTTTTTTGAATAAAGGGGTAAAATTTCCTCGGAAAATTCTTTAATAAATTGTCGAGTTTCTAAAGAACTTCCCTAGAAAATTATGTAAAATATGTCATGATACATTTTTGGGTGCATCATTACAAATGTTGTAAAAAATATTGTATGAATCTGAAAATTTTCATCAATTAACGTTTATCTGTAATTTGTATTCAAATTTGACAATTTCTTAGTGAAATACTATTAATTTATCTTAATATAATTTTTCATTAATAAATTGCAATTAGTCACATTTTATTAATTCAGATTTTGAGATTATACATATAACAGTTTAATAATATAATTCATTTTTTGATGATGGATAAATTATAATAAAAATTGAATTAGGAAAATGTCTGTAATAAAACTTAATAAAATAAAAATCAAATGAAGAGGGTTCTTAATTATATTTCAATTAATAAAAAAATACATTTTTTTCCAAAATTTTCTGGTCTCAAACTCATAAATATAAGTAATAAAAAATCAAATATTTCTAATAGATAATTAATCGATTTCAATCTAATCTAATTATATTATGATTAATGGAAATTATTAAAGAACATTTTTTGTTAAAAGAAATATCAATAAATATTTTAAATATTCTCACGAAATATTGAAATATCTTCTATTTGGAACGCGCCAATTACGTAATTATTATCCTGGTAACTCGAGAGGCTGAACGGCGTCGCGACGCCCAGTCTATATATGTCTTGGCAAGTTGTAGGAAATGCCTCAGGCGATAGAGTTTTTCCTGACGCTCCAGCATTCGCGTCTGAGTCTCATTGAGTGACGCAGCGCTCCTAATTTTCTCGCTAGTTTTTAAATAAAAAAATGGTTTGTATTTTTCTTCATTTAAAAATTCCTGATATTTATTAAAACACTGAAAAATAAATCGTCAATTAATTTAATAGAAATCAATATAAATCTTATTAGCAAACACAGATTTTTAAATTAATATTTATAAATTAATTTTTAACCAATTTTAACTTTTTTAATAAAGTTCTTTCACTTTTGCAATCAGTACTTGTTATTTTTTTATATCCACTTTCAAACTTTCTGCGCAATTATAATTTATGATTTCTAATATTTTTTTCAGTTGATAAATTAGAATTAAAAAAAGTTTTTTTTAGTTTGCAGGTCTTTTTTAAGTATAGGAAAAAATTACGTGTTTAAGTGTTTCTGGAATAATTGAGAGAGTAAGTGCTTTTGCCCGGATCATTGAAAATTTGGCAAGGGTTATAATAAATAAACACGTAGATGATACTCTGATGATTCATTAATTGTGCGAAAAGATTTGCTTGTCAACATTTACGAATTATTTGTTTGTCACGATCCTCAAATTAGAATTTTTTTTAATATATACAAAATTATAACTATATAATAATTTATATTGAAAATTAAAATATTTAATAAATTTATAATATTGATGTTATTTTGTCGACCAGTGTAATTAATTAATTTTCTGATATTAAACTGTGTCGATTACTGGTTTAAATAATTTTTGGAGAAATGAGAAAAAATCTACCTCGACCCGGATATGAACCGGAAACGCCACTATTCATGAGTGGAGCGTTAACCAATTACGCCACCGAGGCCGCAGTAGATCGTTTCTTATTTCTCCTTTATCACTGGGGGACGCAGGTCTGCATCTCTTTCACCCTGCGAAATTGAGTGACTTATTCCATTCTGAATTTAATTCAACATCAGAAAATTAATTTAATAAATTAATAAATTTAAACAATAAAGAAGATTTTGAAATTCAAATATTACAAAGATATTGTTATTAAATAATTTTAAAAATATTTTTTGTCTAATGTAATAGGCGGATAAGGAAAAGAAGAAGAAGCCCAAGAAGAAGGAAGAGGCGGAACCCGAACCAGAAGTTAAGTCCCCTGGTGAGTCAAACCGCGCCAGCAGTCGAGGAAGCAAACGTGCGAAACGATCTGGTTCCAATGTTTTCAGCATGTTTACCCAAAAACAAGTGGCTGAATTCAAGGAGGTAATTTTTCATATTTATTAAAAAACAAATCATAAAAAAATTTCCTTGGTAAGAGTGGTGTGGAGTTTGTTAACTGTGGGGGGGGGGGGGGGGCCC
>JAUMHM010000004.1:12012171-12025982 GCA_032362435.1 Melikaiella ostensackeni
CACGTCGGGGCAAAAAAAAAACGCCCGTGGACAAATTGATTTTCAGAAGACAATCAATATCCGCATCAAACGTTAATTAAAATAAAACCTAATAAAATTCCGCATCGAACTGTCATGGCGAATTTTTGAAAAAAAAATTATTTTTATTTTCTATTTAATAACAAAAATGAAAAAATTGACTTATGAAGTGTACCGGTTTTCAACAAATACTTGGATTCATTCAAAAATACCTAGAATACATGAGACAACTAGTTAGAAAAAAAATAACCAATCGTAACGCAAATTTTTAAACATTTATTGAATGAGTTATAAACAAATAAGTGAATGAAAATGATTTCGTGGGGTTTGGCAGCGATTTGTCACTTGATTTGCACTAAATATGAACAATTTGTGGACAAAAAGAGTTTTTTGATTGAATTAATCAAAGTTTATAAATAACTTTTTTATTTTATAAGCAAGTTTTATAAACAATTTTCCATATCTGGTATCTACGATGGAATAAACGAAGTTTTTTCTACGGGATCGATCATTTATTACTTGGAAGTGAAAGTTAAGTATCACATTTGGTCCTCCGAAGAAAATAAATAATTGTTTAAACAATATTGCTTAACAATTGCACTAACTGGCTATTATTGGACGCACAAACTTGGTTCTTTTGACGCAATCAACTGTAAATAACTAACTTTTGAATTTTTAAGCACATTTCGATGACAATAAATAAGTTTTATTGTAAACAGCGATTGTTTAAACAAATTTTCATCATGTTATGTATTTATAAATGAAATTCCACTTTTTTCACGGACTTAACAGCCGGTTATTTGGCAAAAACTTCTTGCTATGAATTGCTAATATTTGAAAAATTTTTTAACAAAATTAATTAACAAATACATTATTTGGTTATTTTTCAGCATTTAAACTTTGTCCTTCTAGCGTGATCAACTGTTATCAACAAGTTTTTAAACTTTTTTTAGAAACTTCGATAACGACCCACTATTTTTATTGTCACTGACAATGTTATAAACAAATTTTTCTCGGCTAATATATTTGTAAACTAAGAATTGCGTTTTTCTTGTCGAATATACTTAAAATAATTTAGAAATAATTCCTCGCTATCAGTTGATAACAATGAATGATTTTTAAAAAAAAGTTAATAACAATAAAAATAGTGGATCGTTATCGAAGTATCTAAAAAAAGTTTAAAAACTTGTTATTAATGATTAATTACGCTATAAGAGCAAAGTTTAAATGCTGAGAAATAACCAAATAATGTATTTGGTCATTAGGTTTGTTTTAACAAATATTGAATGTTAGCGACTCATAGAAGGAAGTCATTTCTAAGTAACTGATTTTCAAGTCCGTGAAAAAAGTGGAATTCAATTTATAAATACATAGCATGATGAAATTTTGTTGAAAAACTTGTTGTTTACAACTAAAATTATGAATCTTCAAACAAACAAAATGAAGTATAACAAAGAAGTTCAACTTTCAACCAAAAAGATGAATTTTCGACCAAGAGGGGCAATGTACTACTAGAAAAGACAAATTTGTAACAAGATACATAAATTTGCAACAAAATAATTCAATTTTCAACTAAAAAAGATACATTTTCAACCAAAAAAATGAATTTTTAACAAAGTGGTTCAACTTTTAACCAATTAGTTGAATTTTCGACCAAAAAGATTTTAAATTGAAATGAAAAATAATTTAATTTAAACAAAAAAGATGAATTTTCAACAAAGTTATTGAAGCTTCAACCAGGACAGATTAATTTTCAATCAAACAGTCGAATTTTGGAACCAAAAAGATGATTAGTAGAAATTTTCTACTAAAAGAGAGGAAGTTGTAAACCAAAAAGACGAAATCTAAGAAAAGAGCTCAATTTTTAACCAAAAAAGATTTTTCAGTCAAGAATGAAGAACCATTTCAACCAAATGGTTGAAATTTTAAGCCAAAAATGGTCAAATTTTCAACCTGAAAAATATGAATTTTCAACGAAAAAGTTAATTTGTAACCAAACAGTTTAATTTTCTACCGAAATAGTTCAATTTTCAACCCATAAACACTAATCTTCCACAAAACAGTTCAGCATGCAACCAAAAAATATGATCTTCTAACAAAATTGTCACATTTTTAACAAAATAATGAAATTCTCAACTAAAGAATAAGATTTCTAACCAAAAGAGATGAATTTTCAAACCAAAAAGACGAAATTAAACTAAAATGATGGATCTTTAACCAAAGAATGACTTATTAACTGTTAAAAATTCAAGAAAAAAACGGCGACCCGTTTTCGAAAAATCTACCTTTGTGAAAAAAATATGCATTGAAATGTTCATTTATCGAATCCTCATGTAAAATTTTCGAAATATAACATTTTTAACACATGTTTCTTATATAAAATTCACTTTTTTCTTGAATTTTCAAGTGTTGAAAATGAAACTATGAAGAATGAGAGAAAATTCATTTTTAAACAGTTGTATTTTCAATTGTTAGAAATCGAAGAAAATTTATAATTGAATTTTCCACAGTTAAATTTTGAATTTTCTTCTATTTCCAACAGTTGTCCATTAAACTATTAAAAATTCCATTTTAAATTTTCTTCAGTTTTCAACAGCTGAGGTTCGTATTGAAAGTAAGTGTTAAAAATTTCATATTTACATAATTTTATATGAAAATTTAATAAGTAAACATTTTATTCCATAAAGAAAATTTTGGAAAAATCCGATTTTTCCGATAATGGGTAGCTATTGATAAATAATGTTTTGGCAAATTAATAGTCATCCAATGAAATCTCAGAAGGAAATTTATGATATTAAAAAAATCTCATCTCTAATTATCTCCCTGTAAGGAGAAAAAAATGATTTAGAACTCGCGTTTAAAGCTTTTATTCCTAAAATTTGTGTAAAAAATAAGAACGCTGACAATATAGAGAAATTGAACTTTTTTTTTGATTTTTTGATTTTTTTTTTAATAGAGTAGTTTTCTTAAGCATACCTTTTGTTTTACCTTTCATTTTCAAAAAATTAAAATTTGTTAGTTCAGTCAAATTTTTATATCATTTTACTGAAAAAATAGCAGAAAAGTAGCTTTATATTGAAAAAATTACCAAAAAAGTAGCCTTGCCCAAAAACGTACCAAAGAAGTAAAATATTGTGGAACTTTGAAGCCGTTTTTGAAGTAATTAGTAAAAAGTGAACTTTTCGAATATAAACAATTTCAATATTTTTTTACTTCAATAGTGCTAGCTTAGCCAGTTTTCAGAATTTTTTGATTTTATTATTACTAAATTACGTGTTCAAGTCTTCTGAAACTATTCAAGAAAGAGAAACGTGAATATTTTAATTTAAAAAAAGTTGTTAATTTTTTTTGAGACTTTACAAAAATCATGTATTCCAACCTTCAAACGCTTCCTTTATCGAGCGAATTTTAAGCAACAACAAAATTCTAGTAGAAATTTGTTGATTAAGGTTCAGAGAAGTTTTCTGGAAAGGTCTATCTCAATCGGATTATTGGTTAGAAAATTATGAATGTTTTAAATTGCAAGCGGCAATCTTAACACTGCCCGATGCACGTGCCTCCTCGACTACGAATGTATAACACGACTTTCGCGTCGTCTACCTGCCAAATTTTTTGAAGTCTGCTTATTTAAAATCTTTTTTTGAACATTTTCAACTCATCTTTTGCCCAAACACAGAAAAGCTCAATAATTTTCTTGCAAGCTGAAACATTTTCTTGTTGAAGACTTGAAAATTTTTGAAAACATTTTTCCACAGCAGGATTCAATAGGTTTAAAAGATCTCCCTGGGATTATAATATCTTTAATACTGTCTTTTTCAGCTTTAGACTTTGCAATGTATTCTCTTCCCCAAAATAATAATAAAATATTGCTATCAACTTCTTCATTAGAAAATGAAAATAATTACGTTAGGCTATCTATAAATAATTCAATAAAAGGATTATTTAAGAAATCAAGAATAAAAAATAGTCCTAAAATATTACATTTATAATAAAACTTTACTTAAAATTTTTATTAATGGTTCTCCATTCGTACCTGATTTCTGATACATTTTTTCCTATTTTCAATCCATAACTCTTCATGCCTATTTTTTTTACCTCGATTCATTTTGAGATCCTTTTTCAAATTAAAAGGGTATTAACTAAAGTAAACCTATCTCAATAATAATACTTTTGCAGATATTCTAAACTTGCCAGAAAACTTCTTTAAACCTCAATCAACAATTTTCTCACTGGATGTTTGTCGTTGCTTGAAATTCGCTCGATAAAGGAAGCGCTTGAAGGTTGAAATTCATGATATTTGCTAAGTTTAAAAGAAAAAATTACCAACTTTTTTGTTTATTAAAATATTTACGTTTTTCCTTCTTAAATAGTTTCAGAAGACTTAAACACGTAATTTAGTATTCAAACACAGCTTTTTGCAAAAGAAAATATATAAAAAAATTCACCGAAAAGTCTCTGCAGAATTTAATCAGCCTTAATTCTAAAAAAAAAGTCCAAATCGGATAAAAATTGTGACCTGCAGACTGATCTGTCCAAGAAAATCCAGTTTTATTACTACAGTTTATTACTACAGTTAACATTACTTTTTGCTGATAATTGGATATTTAAATAAATTATTTGAACAATTTCTTATTGTTTATAGCAATTTTCTCTTAGAATAGAGTTAGAAAATCGTGTTTTTTCGGAATTTTTCAACTTTTCAGTTAGAGCGAGATACAATCAATTAAAGTTAACAAACAGAATTGTTTGAAAGAATTATTATTTTATTAATAATAGATATTCTGTTTGTATAATGCTAGAAAGTTGCGGTTTTTTCTGAAATTTTCAACTTTTTGTCTCCTTTTCACTTAGCGAGGTAATAATCAATTCAAGTTGAGAAACCTAATTGTTTAAACAATGTAGTATTTTTTTATAAATTAAAAGTAAAAAATAGTTGGAAATCGCAGAAAAAACAGCATTTTCTAGAATTATTTGAATTGATTAGTGCCTTGCTGTAAGTGAAAAGTGGAAAATAACTTGTAGAAGCCAATTGTTGACCGAGTTGAATTTTTTTTAGGAAAATTCAGCACTAAATTTTAAAGAGATTTGTATGGTCTGATTTTAATTTCTTTGTTTCAAGTTTTGTGTTAATGCAAATAGTGAAAAAAGTCGATTTTATATATTTTATTGTTTATTTTCGTGAAAATTTTCTTCTTATAATCAACATTGATGGACTTATTGCGCGGGGGTAGTTAAAAGCAAAAAAAAAAAAGATTTTCCCGTTAAGTTAATTGTTATAAACAAATTAAATCAAACAATCATTAAACAATCACAACAAATAATTAGAATTCAAAAATCGACTCTCACACATCTCTTTGAAATTTAATTAACATTCATTTAAAAGGAAAACGCTCACATCGGATCAAATTTGTAATCTCTAGACTAATTGGTTCTGACTCTCAAATAATATCAACGTTAAAAGAGTTATTAACAATTCATTTAGTTGTTTTTTATTTATAATTTTTTAAATTGTTTTTGATCAATGCATTTTATTTGCAATTATTTTTTCAGGGATTTTCTCTAATGGACCATGACAAAGATGGTATCATTGGCAAAAATGACCTTCGCTTCACATTCGACCAGGTTGGCAAAATTTCCAGTGAAAAGGAGTTGGACGAGATGCTCGGTGAAGCTTCTGGCCCCCTCAATTTTACACAACTGTTGAACCTTTTCGGTACTAGAATGTCAGCCTCAGGAGGTATGTTATACAAACATGTTCAATTTTTTCACATATTTTATTTTTTATATAGCCTATATATATAACATTTTTATTAATCTAAATCAAATTAAATTTTACAAAATTATATAAATAATTGTATTAACCTAAGGGCATGTATCACGTGCAAATACCTGAATTATCGACATTTTTTGTCTGTAACTTAATCAGACATGACTTCTTTAAAATTACAAAAAGAATATTGGTGATGTAGGAATTTTTACCTGATACATGCCCCTAAGACTAGTGGTGTGCAATATCTGTAATTTAAGTGACGCTGAGTTAAGTTCAAACAAACTTTATGAAAATTTATATTAATTCGTTTTTATGAATAATAAGAATGATTATTATTGATTATTTGATATTACCCATGTGGGAAAAGTCCCATTCAGCTCTTTGACCCCCGTCAGGGGCCCATGTGAATCCATTGGGGAGAAGCCACGATGATTAATTATGATCAATGATTGTTTATATTATTGACTAATTTATATTCATTAATGAAATGATCAGTTAATAAAAATGATTTTATCTTAATTAATGTTCACCATGAATTAATATAAAACTGCTTTCTGGCTTCATCGCTTTTGCTTTTGAATTGAAATTTTATTTAATATTCTAGCTTTCTTGATTGATTTTTACATTATATTTGAATTCCTTACTTTTTATTAGAATCTGAAAAATTCGTCATTCATAATTAAATTTATGAACTAATTTAGAACTATTCAGGAATGAGCATTATTACCTAACGATTGATTTCATATTTTTTTATGAAATCCATTCTACATAGGATGATCAGCTATTTTTGCTTCTGTCGTCAAAGGGCAAGTCTTCAGAATTTTTCTGTAATTATTATCTTTGAGTGTTAATCCCTTAAATGTAATAATTCAAATTCCTCAATCTATTGAGTATTTTTTATGTATTTTTAACAAATATTTGATACTCAGAAATCCCAAATCAAAAAAAGGAAAAATAGAGTCGAATTTAATTATTTTTTAATTCGAAAATTGCATGCATGGCTTTCTGCATTTGACTCCTATTATGTATAATTTTATTTACTAATATGCCTACAAAAAATTATGAAAAATAAATTATGCAATGAGATTAATAATATTTTACTATTTCTAGGTGCTGATGATGACGATGTTGTCGTTAAGGCCTTCAAAAGCTTTGACGATGGACAAGGCAAAATCAACGGTGACAAGTAAGATATATTATTATTAATTCCATCCAAGACAAAAAATTATAAAATATCTTGATATTCACTGAATCAAAGAGGAAAAGTTGACTAATTTCTCGATATAGATCCCTGTTACCGATATTACCGACATCTAGATATTTCGAGGGTTTGACTCAGTGCTAAATTTAGAAGATTTTCGATATCAATGATAATATTAATAATAATAATGACAATGATAATGATAATAATAATAATAATAATAATAAGCTTCGGTGGCTCAGGTGGTTAAGCGCTCGGACTTCCTACTAGAGGTCCGGGGTTCGATCCCTGACCCGGTACCTCTGGAAATTTTTCCATGTACTTTAACCGAGGTTCTGGTGGTTTGGATTCCACCTCGAGCTGTAGGCCGCCCCATCATGCACTTGCTTTCGATATATTGAGCTGCAACCATCCTAAGTCTGAGATATAATTTTATAATAATTTTATGATAATAATAATACTACTACTACTACTACTAATAATAATAATAATAAACCATATAAATTACCTTCAAAACGTATTGAGGGGGTGTTCAAAAACTAAGTCAGATGGGGGCTAGATGGGGGGGGGGCAACGGGTTTTGTGGCGATTTGTGACGAGGGGGGGGGCTTCTATGCAGAATTGGAAATCACAAATGGAAAATGTAAATGCGAATAACAACTGTTTAAATGGTTGAAAAAATGAAAATCAGTGATTTAATTGTACCACTTTTTGAAGGAATTCTTTTTTTTCCCCCTGTTTCCGAAAAACCTTCCCCTTTTCTCATTTATTCTTTCAAATGCGAACTGAATTAACAGAACTCAATAAGAAAATCCAACTATTTTTCGTTAAAATGGAATTATTTTTTATTGAATAGTGTACTATTACATTTTGGGTTCAGAATTCATCTCTTATGGTTAAAAATTCTACTATATGGTTAAATATTGAACTATTTTATTGAAAATTCGTTTTTTTTCTGGATAAAAATTAACTTTTACTCAGCTGAAAATTTAATTATTCTATTTTTGGTAGAAAAATGATAGTTTACAGTTGAAAACTCAACTACTAAATTTTTTACTGAGAATTCATTTTTTTTATTAAAAATTCACTGGAACCCCTATTTAATCGCCCTTCATATACCGTGTTCGTAGAATTTCTGCTGGCTCGGATTTGCGGATGAGGGGGTCCAAGGGACCGATAGAGAGGTGGTGTGAGCTCAGGAGAACTGAGCAGTTTCGTAGCTACAAAGCGGGCAGTTCGGAAATTCGCATGCATATTTCACATTTATTTTTAAATACACGCGGAAAATTCTTTTTTCATTAATTAGTCTTCATTATAAAAAAAGGTTCATCCTTCATGATAACAGAAATCTACATTTGCACAAAATATACTAAATTGATATGATGTATTTCTACTGAAGATGGTTCATACGGCCCTGACTGTTTACATCATAGAAATCCTTGGAACAGCCTCACGATCATCGCAGATCATACCCGAAATCGCCGTTTATATATTTTCTTGTAAGCTCGTCCTTTTTGATAGAAAATTAATTTTCTTGATTGAGAATTCAACTACTTGGTTGCGGGTGGAATTACTTTGTTGAAAATTCATTTTCTTAGTTGAAAATGTATCTCTTTGGTTGCAAATTTAATTATTTTGTTAAAAATTCTTTTTTTATTGAAACTAAATTTTTACTGTAAATTAAACTACTCCATTTTTGGTTAAAAGTTGAACTTCTTTATTGAAAATTCAATTATTGTGTTAAAAGTGCAACTATTTACAAAAAAAAAAAATAATTGTGCTAAAAATGCAGCTACTTTTTTTTTGAAAATTCAGTCGTTTGTTTGAAGATTTATCATTTTAGTTGAAAATTCATTTTTTTCGTTGGAAATTTAACTATTTTGTTGAAAAACCTTTCTTTGTTGAAAGTGTATCTTTCTTAATTGGAAATTCAACCATTTGCTTTAAAATTCATGTATTTTGTTGAAAAATTCGTCTTTTCGACTTGAAAATTCGACTATTCGGTTAAAAATTAAACTATTTTGTTAGAAAACTTGTCCCTTTTGCCTTGAAAATTCAGCTATTTGATTGTAAATGCAACTGTTTGATTGCTTATTTTTTTCAAATTGAAATATTTTGTTGAAAATTTAATTATTTTGTTGAAAATTCTTCTTTTTGAATAAAAAATTCTTTTCATATGCTTAAAATTCAGCTGTTTGGTTGATGACTCATCTTTCTTGTTATTCTGCTGAAAGTTCAACTGTTTTGTTAAAAATTAACTGCTTTGTGGGAAATTCGCCCTCTTGGATTAAAAATTCGTCTTTTTGGTTAAAATATAAACTATTACATTTTTCGTTGATAATTCATCTTCATGGTTAAATTCGACTGTTGTTGATTTGAAATTAGAATCTTTTCATGGCTGAAACATCAAAAATTATATTTTGCATTGAGAATGAATCTTTATTGATTCAAAATTCAACTACTTGATTGAAAGTTGAACTTCTTTGTTCAAAATTAATCTTTTTGCTGCGAATTCAACAGTTTTGTTGAAAACTCAATAATTTTGTTGAAAATTTGACTATTCTGTTGAAAAATTTGACAGTTTTCTTGAACATTGTCCCTTTGGATTGAAAATTCAACTCATTTTGTTGAAGTTTGATTTTTTTTTGTTTAAAAATTCGGCAATGTGGTTGTAAATTTATCTTTGTGGGCTGGAAATTCAGCTATTCGATTAAAACTTGTCTCTTATGCTCGAATGTTAAACTATTTGGTTGTAAAATCACCTTTCTTGGTTGAATATTTTTATATATTTCATGTTTTATTTTAGACGTTTATCGAATAAAATCGAAGGAAAATTTTTACTCGAAGGGGGGGGGGGTCGTATCTGTGACGTCACCCGTGGGGGGGGGGGTTAATCTTTGTGTGATGATCTGTGACGAAGAAGGTGAGGGGTGGAAAAAGTCTTCAAAATAGCGTGACGTACTTTTTGAACGGACCCCTAGAAGCTTCTACACTTAGCAGGGACTCGAACCCTTTAAATATACAGGTGTCGGTAAATGTCGGTAACAGGAATCTATATCCCCACTTTTCTACTTTAAATGGGTCTTATTAAAAAAAATTTTTTTCTAGATTGAGAAAAGCATTGATGACTTTTGGAGACAAATTTTCTTCAAAGGAAGTCAATGACGCCTACGACCTTATGTACATAGACGATAAGGGAAGGATTGACACCGAGAGTCTTATTGGCATGATCCTTGGAACCGGTGAGGACGAAGAAGAATAAGCATGCAAGCCAGTCCGCCAGGATATAATTTTGTATTCATATTTTACTTTCATCAATTTAAATACAATTATATTCAATACACATTAGGTACAATTATAATTAAATTGGTCCGACATTAAATTAAAATTAAATAAAAATAGTTTTATCATAACTTATTATTTATCAAACTGTATATCTGCATTATTATTTTTTTATAGTGTCCCTCATGAGAAGTTGATTTTATTTAGAAATTAAAATTGAATAAAATAATATTTTGCGACAATCTAAGTAGTAGAGGTCAATGTTGGCCCGACTTCAGTAGGTAAGTATATATTCGGTCAGGCCACACTGTACGATACTGCAGTCTGACGGTAGAAGAAACTACTACTTAAAATCGATTTTAGTCTTATCATTGGTGGTAGAAATTATAATAAAAAGTAAAATATTCTATAAACTTTTCTTTTTTGAGTATTCTACTTTATTTTTTTATTCTCACGTTTCATGAACTATTTTTTGTCAATGATAAAATAATTAATTAAATTAAAATTCTAGTCTAATGTTTGTAACGTGTGATTAATGACAAAAAATCATTATTTAATATTTTTTTCCATTCATCGAGGAAGACACTGAGAAATAGTGACACTAATGTATGTTTTATCAAAGTAAGATCGTCAGGGTAGACAAATGGTGAAATTACCTGCTGCGAGTCACGCGATGCAAATTCATGTAGATCGGAAAATTGCAGGGATTTGTGCATTATTTCTTTGGGCGGATGCACACGCGAAATGGCGCGCAGTTCAAACTTCTAAGGCTATCATTTGCGATTTGCATTGATTTACATGAAGGAATAGAAGCAAAGTTACAATTCATTGTTTAAAATAATTTTGTTAACACGAAGATGACAAACATTTGCTCTTTTCAAGATTTCTTCACCCTTTCATAAATTGACAAGGTCAAAATAAATACAAGAGGAAAGAAAAAACTTGATTTTGGATATAGGTTCCTGTTACCGGCACTTACCGACATCTAGAGAATTCAAGCCTGTGATGAATGTAGAAACATTCAAATAGATGTTTATTGTTTGAGATTATTATTATTGTGTTTTAAATATGAATCCCTGAATTTGATACCATAAAGTTTAAAATGATATCTTTTTGTGAACTTTTATCCTATACAGAGAAAGAAAACTAGGTTCAAAATCAAATTCTTGTGCTTGAATTTTATTAAAGCACGTGTAATTTAGTTCCATTGATATAAATTTATTTGGGCTCATTTAGGTTTAATTAATTTCAGTGTCATTAAGTTAATATATATATATAAAGGTAAACATTCATAGAAGTTAAAAGAAATTAAGGGGGAAAATGTACCGTAAAGGAGGGATTGGCGATTCTGAAATCTGCTGTACTTTTCACCATAAAATTCCGTAAAATCCCTTAACACCTTTTAAAATCCCGCAAAATTTTATCAAATGCCTTAACATCATTTGAAATCATGAGAAATATTTTTAAATCTCTTGAAATCTAAAATAGTCCTTGAAATCTTCACATATCTCTGAAATCTTTTGAAATCGCTTGAAATCCAGCAAAATATATAAAAATCCCTTGAAATCTTTGAAATCCTTCGGAATATTTTAAATTCACTAAAAAAATTTGAAATCTCCTCTTAAAATCTTTTGAGATCCTTTGGAATCTCTTGAAATCCCCTGGAACGTTTGAAATCCTTTGAAATATTTTGAAATCACTTGAAACATTTTGAAATCCCTTCTCGAATGCTGTTGAGATCCTTTGAAATCTCTTAAAATCTCCTAAAACCTAAAAATATTTATAAGCCTTTCAATTTTTTTTAATCCTTTGGAATCCCTTTAAACCCTTTCAGATCACTTGAAATTTTTTCAAGTATCTTGAAATCCTTAAAATCCTTCAAACTCAGGGAAATTCTTTGAAATTGAAATTTCCGATAATCTGGTGAAAACTTTGAAATTTTTTGAAATCCGTTAAAATCCTAAATCTTTTTGTAATAATTTGTAATTCCCTGACATCTGTTACAATCCCTTGAAGAATTTGAACTCTCGTGAAATCCGTCAAAATCCCTTATGAACCTTGGAAATTACTTGAAATCTTTTAAAACCTCTTCTATCATTGAAATCCTTTGAAATATGTGAAATTCTTGAAAATTACTAAAAATTTGGAAATATCCTTTAGAAATCCTTTTAAATCTTAAAATTTTTCGAAATTTCGCAAAAACTTATCAAATGGCTTAAAATCTTTAGAAATCATAAAAAGTATGTTTAAATCTCTTGTAATTGAGAATAATCTTTGAAATCTCTCCTTTAAATCTGTTAGAGTCCTTTGAAATCTCTTGAAATTTCCTGAAACCTTTGAAAGTATTTGAAATCCTTTTGTTATCCTTCGAAATTCCTTGACATCTAGTTAAATTCCTTGAAACCTTTGAATTCGGTTAAAATCTCTTCATAAAGAGATTTCGACCAATTATTATTGTTTTTTTAAAATATTTATAAATCTTTGGAGTCTCTTAAAATCCTTTGAAATCCCTTTAAATCCTTCCAGATAACTTAATATTTTTTCAAGTCTTTTGAAATCGTTAAAATCCTAAAAAAATGAAATATCCTTTAAAAATCCTTTCAAATCTTAAAATCCTTTTGTAATCTTCTTGAGTTGCTTAATATCTATTGAAATCCCTTGAGATCTTTGAAATATTTTGAAAACCTTTAAAATCCTTCATAATCTTTTCAATTCATTTTTAATCTTTTTGAATATGTTGAAATCCTTCGAAATCTTGAAAATTCTCTAAATTCCTATGAAATCTTTGAGAGTATTTCAAATCATGTTAATATCTTTTGAAATTCCTTGATATCTCGTTAAATTTCTTGAAACCTTTGAATTCGGTCAAAGTCTCTCTATAAAGAGAGTTCAACCAAATATTATTATTTTTTAAACATATTATAAGCCTTTTGAATTTTTTGAAATCCTTTGAAATCTCTTTAAACGCATTCAGATCACTTAAAATCTTCTCAAGTCATTTGAAATCGTGAAAATCTTTCGAACCCTGGGAAGTTTTTTGAATTTATAATTTTTGATGATATTTCGAAAGCCGTTGAAATGTTTTAAAATCCGTTGAAATCTCAAAACCTTTTGTAATCTTTTGAAATTCCTTGATATCAGTTAAAATCACTTCAAATCTCTGAACTATTGTGAAATTCGTCGAAATCCCTTATAAACCTTGGAAATCACTTGAAATCTTTTAAAATCTCTTATACTCGTTGAAATCCTTAGAAATGAGTGATATTTTTCAAAATTTCTTGAAATTTTTATACGTCTTTTAAAAATCCTTTGAAATATTAAAATCCTTTTATATTTTTTTCAAATTCCTCAATATCCATTAAACTCCCGCAAAATCTTCTTAATCTTTTAAAGTGACATTAGAATTTAGCATATGTCCGAAATTCGACTGGTAAAATCGTCAACAGGACACTTTCTCCTAACTTCCTTTAATCATTTAAAATTTTGAAAATTTGTATTCATCAAAAGTTACATCAAAGAAACGAATTTCTTATTTTCAAT
>JAUMHM010000004.1:12026082-12037237 GCA_032362435.1 Melikaiella ostensackeni
CTGAAATCAGCGATTTTCCATGTTTTTTGAGGTTAGGGACGAAATGTGACGTGATGGAGCCAAACCGGCTCCGGATTTGTATTCAACGACCTCAAAAACTAAGGGTAAGCCTATTCTGGTTTCTAGGGTTGACAACTTTTTTTTGTGGAGCTGTGTTATTCATCTGATCAACCTATACATCACAAAATTGGTGTTATTAGAAATCTGTTTGATATGTCTATACTCTTTTGAGATACAAATTTTCACATTGACAACTTGGATATTTTTGAGAAATTTTTATGGATTTTTTATATTAATTTCGCGTCTGAAATAATTAATAATTTTTATTTTCCAATTCTTCGTTGTTTTATTACAATATTTATGATATTTGTGAATTCAACTTTTATGCTGGTTATATAAGTACGCCCCTGTTTCACCTATATTGTACATCATCTAATAGAAATGTGTCAGTGTTTGTGTAATCGAAAATAGTGCTGTTGCTGGATCTTTGGTTTCATATTAAAATTCATCTACTAAAATTTGTATAATTATATACAAATGGATTATTACTGTTTCTTTTTAATTTTTCAATCCAGATCATCTTCAGGCAATAACCCTCTATTAATTATTCATATCATTAATCCTTTTTGAAGAATTATTAATACACAAATTTTAATACGTATATCATCATTTTCATACTATAAAGAATTTCTTACCTATTAATTTATTTTTTATCTCTCAATTTTACAATAATTTATTCATATTTATTACAGATTTATCATATATAACAGTTTCTTATTACAAATTTTATGACGTCTTTGGTTTATACGAGCACTCACACAATTTTTTATAGAAAATGGCAATTCTATTATAAAAATTTCCAAATCTGCGTTATGTATTCGATGTTGAGTTTTTAATATTAATTTTTTTATTCTGATGGTGTTTTAAGTTTATTTTAATTCTTTAAAAATAATTTTTAGATTTTGTCTGATGAAGGAAATTGTCAATTTCTGAAACATCACGTATTGCAATAGTCTATTGATAAGCACCTTATGGCAGCAATAATAAAAAATGATACACTATAGTCTGGAAGTTGTCGTTGACTTTAGTCTTCATTTATGTAACTATTACATGCCCAGACGTTAATTCTATGAAGGATTTAACAACTTTTCCGTTTTTTCATTTGACAAAAATTACATAAAAATTCGTGTAAAGATTTCTCTTTGTAATTAAGAATAATTTACAATTAATAGATGAATTATATTTCCTGAAATTCACTTGTGTCTACTATTGCTGATAAAAATTCATTGAATTCTTGGGATTTTTTTAACTTAGTCTTCATAGTTTTCGAAAGAAAAAACAAATTCTGCAGTACTGAATATTTCGGATAAGTCGCAGTTTGATAAATATCCAATTTTCCACTTTTGGTAAGAGAAAGACGACACATAAATCCAAACTTTTTGGCTCGAGTCCACTTTGCACGCCCTTAATTTTTGTCAGCAGAATAAGAAAATAATAAAGAAGGTCTTTTCGTCGAAAGCTTGCTGTAGCAAGTAAATATATTATATAATATATCCACATAAAACAAATTTGAATTGCAAGTAACTTAAAATTTTGGAAATGCCAAAATTGTAAGCTTGAAAGTAAAAAATATAAAATAATAGTTCAATGTAGAAAGAAGGCCTTAAATTTTCTGCTTTCCAAATAAAACATTCCTGGAATCCTGGAAAGTGTAATAAATTACATTAAGGGTTTCTAAGACCTTTTAAAATCATTGAAATTTTCGGAAATCTGATTTAATTCGTTAAAATCCCATTACAATCCCTTGGAATCTTTTGAAATATGCTAAAACCTTAGAGCAGCAATACAATCCTTCCAAATCTTCCGAAATTCTTTAAAACAGTATGAAACTTGTGTAAGTACCAAAAAATCATTATTTACCTTGAAAATTGCTTGACATTTTTTTCCATCTCTAAGGTTCCTCTGAAATACCCTAAAATATTTTAAATCCTCTGAAATGTTTTGAAATCTATTGACATTTCTTGAAGCTCTTGAAAATTTCTTGAATTTTTTTTAGATACCTTGACATCCCTTCAAATTCTTGATATCTATTGAAAATTTCTTGAAATATTTTGAAATATCCTCAAATTTGTGAAATTCTCTAAAATCCTCGGAAATCCCTTGGAATCTTTTAAACTATTCTAAAACCTTGTGGGTCATATAAAATTCTTCCAAACCTTCCAAAAGTCTTTAAAAATGTATGCAATTTTTTTAAATAACTGAAAATCTTTGAAATCCTTTAAAAACTTTTAAATTTCTTGAACTTTCTTCAAGCTCTTAAAAATTCATTGCAATTTTTTAAAAAATCCTAAAGTCTTTGAAATCCCTTGCAATTCTTGAAATCTATCGAAAATTCCTTCGAATCGTTTGAGACATCTGAAAACCCTATAGGTCTTATAAAACCCTTCCAAATATTCCAAAAAATTTTTAAAACTGTATGCAATTTTTTTAAATACCTAAAAATCTTTGAAATCTTTTTAAATTTCTTGAAGTTTCTTAAAACTTTTGAAAATTCATTGCGATCTTTTGAAATACCCCAAAATCTTTAGAATCTTTTCGAATTCTTGTACGTAAATCGTTAGAAATCTCTCAAATTATTATAAAATTCTTCGAAATTTCGTAAAATTGAACAAATGTGATAATAATCGTTGAAATCTCTTAAAATATTTAAAGTCCGATAACATCCTTTGAAATCCTCACCTAAGCAGTCCTACAAAAATTCCATATATCTTATGAAATTCCTTGTTATCCCTTGAAATATTCTAAAATCACTTCAAGTTTTCACAGTCCGTTGAAATTCCATAAAATCCCTTGAAAACCTCGTAAAATTCCATAACATTTGATAATATTTTCTGAAACCCTGAATAATTTATTTGAATAGATTGAGAGCTTTCCGTTGAAATCCCTTTGAAATCTCTTGGAATGTTGAAAATATCCTAATGTATTTAAAACTCTCTAAAATCATTGGATATTCCTTGAAATCTATTAAAATATTCCACAACCTTATAGGTCCTAAAAAATCCTTCCAAATTCCCCGAAATTCTTTCAAGCTGTGTGAAAATTCTTGAAATACCTAAAAATCTCTGAAATCCTTGGAAATTCCTTGACACTTTTTAAGTCTCTTAGGACCTTTTAAATACATTAAAATATTTTAAATCCTTGAAATCTTTTTCAAATCTTTCAAATTTCTTGAAGCTCTTAAAAAACTTAAAACATTATAAAATCCCTCAAAATCCCGTGAAATTGAATGAAACCTGATTAAATTCGTTGAAATCCCTGAAGATTTTTGAAGTCCCATGACATCTTTCAAAATCCTGGATCTTGGAAATCCTTTTACAATTCCATAAGTTTTACGAAATTCCTTGATGACCCTTGAAATATTATAAAATCACTTCAAATCTTTATAGTTCTCTGAAATCCCATAAAATCCCCTGAAATTCCATAAAAATTTGATCATATTTAACGAAATCCTGGAAAATTTATTAAAATACATTGAGAGCTTTCAAAAGACCTTAAAATCATTGAATTCCTCGAAAATCTTATTAAATCCGTTAAAACCCCTTTAAAATCCCTTGGGATGTTTTTAAATATTCTAAAATATTTGAAATTCTTCAAAATCTTTGGAAATCTCTTAGAATCTATTAACATATCTTGAATCCTCATACGAGTAGGTCCTATTAAATTCTTTCAAATCTTCTGAAATTTTTCAAAACCGTATAAAATTTTTTTAAATACCTAAAAATCTTTTAAATCCTTTGAAATCTTTTTAGATTTCTAAAATTTCTTCATGCTCCTGAAATTTCATTGAAATCTTTTGAAATACCTTCGAATATTTTAAAATCTCTTCAAATCTATGAAATTCTTGGAAATCCCTCAATTCTTTTGAATAAATTCTTGGAAATTTCGTAATATATTATAAAATCTCTCGAAATCCCTTGAACTTACATGAAATCTGATAATATTCGTTAAAATCCCTTTAAATATTTAAAGTCCTATGACAGCCTTTGAGATCCTAGATCATGAAAATCCTATCGAATTTCCATAAATCTTATGAAATTCCTTGAAACCGTTAAATATTATAAAATGACTTTAAATCTTTACAATCCGTTGAAATCCCATAAAATTCCTCGAAAGACACGTGAAATTCAACTAAATCTGATAATATTTCCTGAAATCCTGAAAAATTTATTCAAATACATTGAGAGCTTTTAAAATCCGTTAAGATCATTGAAATCTTCATAAATCGTATGAAATCCGTTAAAATTTCTTCAAAAGTCCTTGGGATCTTTTAAAATATTCCAAAATATTTTTAATTTTTCAAAATCTTTGGAAATACCTTCAAATATTTTTTAATCTCTTCAAATCTTTTGAATCCTTGAAAATCTCTCAATTCTTGTGAATACATTCTCAGAAATCCTTCAATATATTATAAAATCCCATGAAATCCTATGAAATTACGTAAAATCTGATAATGTTCATTGAAGTTTCTTAAAATATTTGAAGAGATCCTTTGAGATCCTGAATCTTGGAAATCATATTAAAGTTCCATAAATCTTATAGAATTTCTTGAAAACCCTTAAATATTATAAAATCACTTCAAAACTTTACAATTCGTTGAAATCCCATAAAATCCCTTTAAGAGCACGTGAAATTCCACGATATCTGATAAGATTTCCTGAAATCCTGAAAAAATTATTAAAATACATTGAAAGTTTTTCAAATCCCTTCAAATAATTAAAATCCTCGGGAATCTTATTAAATCCGTCAAAATCCCTTTGAAATCCCTAAGGATCCTTTAAAATATTCTAGAATTATTAAAATTGTGTAAAATCTTTGAAAATTCCTTTGAATCTATTAAAATACCTTAAAGCGTTATAGGTCCCATGCAATCCTTTCAAATCCTTCGAAACTCTTTGAAACTGTATGTCATTTTTTTAAATACTTAAGAATCTTTCAAATCCTTTAAAATTCTTTGACATTTTTTTAATCACTTAGGAACTTTTAAAATATACTAAAACATTTTAAATCCTTGAAACCTTCTTAAATTCCCTGGAATTTCTCAAATCTCTTTGAAATTCATTGCAATCTTTCAAAAGAGCCTAATTTCAAGAATAGGATGGGGTTTTCAAGATTTTAGGGTATTTTAAAACATTGTAATAAAGTTTCAAGAGCTTTAAGAAATTTTAGAAATTTAAAAATATTTCAAAGGTCTTAATAGATTTTTAGGTATTCAAAAAAATTTCATACAGTTTTGAATAATTCCGGAAGATTTGGTGGATTTAATAGGACCTATAAGGATTTAGTATATTACAATAGATTCCAAGGGATTTCCAAAGATTTTAGAGAATTTCAAATACCTTAGAATGTTTTAAAAGGCCCTAAGGGATTTTAAAAGGATTTTAATGGATTTAATAAGATTCCCAGGGTTTCAATGATTTTAAGGGATCTTGAAAGTTCATTTTTTATCTTGAAACTTCATTTTTCCAAATACCAGGTTTACCGTCGGTCGTATGGTGATGTAATCGATCTGTCACGTAGTTACGTAACGGATTGGCGGCTGCTTGATTGCGCACGCCTGCGGCATCCACGGGGGCAACAAGTCACAGAAGAAATGTTACACGATTGTTACATAACAGTTATATCACATTGTTATATAATTGTTACTAATGTACAATATACACAGCTCTCAAAACTACAGAGTAACGCCGTTACATTCTAATTGCATAACACTGTAAAAAAATTGTTATAGATCACGCATGTAACCAAGTTACAGAACAAATGTCACACGATCGTTACACAACAGTTATGTCACATTGTTACATAGCTGTTACTAATGTGCATGATGCACAGCTTACAGAACTACATCGTAACGTCGTTACAGCTCACTTACGCAACACTGTAATATAACAGTTATAGTTCTTGCTTGTAACCAAGTTAAAGGGCAAAGGTTACATTCGTCTTCTATAACACTTAGATCACACTGCTACAGAATTATTACCATTTCTTTTTATGGAACTGTTATATCTTCATGCTGTAACAAAGTTACTTAGCATTGTTACCTTCAGTTATAGAACAAGTAAATCACCGAACAGTGACACTCCTTACGTAACCATATATGACAATGTTCCCCTGTTGTTACAGAGCAGTCACATAACGTCTTTGTTGGATCAGTACTATAGAATTCTTTATTTCTTTCGAAAAATACGAAATCTACTTTAAAAAATCCTATTAACTTAGTGCCTTTTTATTTAGTAGTAGACAGAAGTGAATTTCAGGAAATTCAGTTCATCACCCTAATTTTTGAAAATATACATTTCTCGTCTAAAGGCTTTTTGTGCAATTTTAGTGACACAAGATGACTTCGTTTGAGATTTTTTGAAATAATTTTTTCAAATCCAAAAGTTATTTCTGAAGAAGTGATTCCTTGTCGCTTTTAGACAAAAAAATTGGTTGTTTCCAGATTTTTTCTTACTGTGAATATATTTTCTTTGGTAATTAGGATCCGAAAAGTGTTCTTTGCTTTGCTTACTGAAAAGTTTCGAGTTTGAGGACATTCAGGAATTAGGAGGCAAAGGGTGGCTAATGAAATCAACAAATTGGATTAGGACGTGAGTGGAAACGCCACACGTCCATACTAATGGAACGTATTCCTCTTTAAGATTGCCCGAGGGCGAGAACAATGGTACTTTTTATGCGTGAAGGAATGTGGTTGCCAAAGCACGTGTCTGGATTGCCAAAATACTGCTGTGTTGGTTCAAATCCCAACACGCCCGGAGAAAAGAATTTTTCAAATTACCAACGTAGCAAATCCGCCTTTGATATAAATAAAGCGAGAATATGTTTTCGAACAGAAATCTAATAAATCATGTATCTGGCTCGCAATGCCCGAACCAAGAATAACATCCGAAAAAGTGAGGAGATACCATTTTTATTTTTATTTATGGTCGGCAATATATTTTCCCTCCTTTGGACACTTTCTTTCCTTTAAAGATGTTCCCCCCTTTTCATTCTTTCAAGAGAGACCGACGTTTCTTTCTCGTTCTTCTTCGAGCTTCCGTTCCTTTACATCTTTATCACATCCTTTTTGCATCGCTTATTCTAACTTTTTCTGTAATTTGATACATATAAATTCTAATTCTTAAAAATGTAGCCGTTTTCCACTCAAGCTTTTCATTCTATTTCCCACACACTCGCATATTCATCTTCTTTAACTCCTCTAGCTTTTTCTACCTCCTACGTCCATTCTTCTCCCAGTCCCTCCTCCCCTAAAATTTTATTAAAATTCTCTTGCTATACTCATCTCTCTTCCTTTCCTCTCACTTAACCATCCCATACATACTTCCATGTCTCCTCTACCCATTAACATACTCTGCATTAGTGACGCAATATTAAAATCGGAATATGGGAAATATCGATATTTTGACTACGATATTCGATATTTTAATATCGATATTAGACTATCGATATGTCGATCATCTATATCGATATTGATGTCCGATTAACGATACCGACTCTTTCCATTGTTTTCAATGTGATGTTTTGTGATGTCAGGTTCGTATACGTAAAGTTTTTTAAGTAAGCCGATTTTACAAGTAAGTTTTTAAAATTGATTTATTGATCAAAAAAATTATTAGTTATGAGATGTGTTAATATTAATTAATAGACGAAAAGTAAAATGCACCACGTAATATTTTTGACCGCGTACTGAGTGTTCATAACCTCAAACTAGACATTAATATTATACTTATACTTATTATATACTTATACTTATACTTCAACTATAAATTCTATCAATTTACAATATTTCATCATTCAATATCAACTTTATAATTTACAGTTGATTTGGACTGAATAAAAAGTTGATTGGCAATATGAATTATTATTTTTATAAATAAGTGCTTAAAAAATATTTTTACTCACTCTATTAAAGAACAGTTGTTAATAATTATTAGCAAAATATTTTTAAAAATTAGTAAAATATCGATATTATCGAAAATATCGATATTTTTAAGTCGATGTATCGTTGATATCGATATTTTATTGCTGGGTATATCGATATTTTCATTTCGATATTGCATTAATACTCTGCATTTTCTTTTCTTATACTTCTCCCAATATATTGCTTCTTTTATTTCATTTCCTAGTCTCCACCTAGCTATTCTTGTCCATATATTTTCCTTCTCATCTCATTTCCAGATATTTTGGCAGTCCTCCTTTCATAACCTTATACTATCATGACTCCCCTACTCGCCCCCCCCCCCCCATCTATCTTTTACATGCATTCCTCTATCTCTTTTTCCCAATTCCTCACAGCCTATACTTCTTAATTCTCCTATTCTTCCATCTCTGAAAAAATCTCTTCTTTCTTCTTCCCATCGCATTAACTCTACGTCTCTCTTTCCTCTTCCTTGTACCTCCTTGTGACACTTTCTCTCTAACTCCACCACCTCTCCCTCCCTTACTTTCTCTTCTCATCTTTCTCCCAATATATTGCTTCTTTTACTCCATTACCTAGTCTCCATCTAGCTATTCCTGTTCATTTCTCTTCTTCTCTATTCTCTTTCCAGATATTTTGGCAGTCCTCTTTTTATCACCTTATACTATCTTCATTCCCCTCTCCTCCCCATTTATCTGTTACTTGCATTCCTCTGTCTTTTTTCCCCAATTCCTCACAGTCAATACTTCCAAATTCTCCTATTCATCCATCCATAAAAAATCTCTTCTTTCGTTGTCCAATCGCATTAACTCAACGGCCCTCTTTCTTCTACCTTTTTGTAAGCACTTTCTCTCTAACTCTTACACCTCTTCCTTCCTTACTTTCTCTTCTCATCCTTCTACCAATATATTGCTTTTTTTACTCCATTTTCTAGTCTCCATCCAGCTATTCTTGTCCATCTCTTTTCCTCCCCATCCTCTTCCCAGATATTTTGACAGTCTTTTTTTTATCACCTTATACTATCTTTATTTCCCTCTCCTCCCCATTTATCTGTTACTTGCATTCCTCTGTCTCTTTTCCCCAATTCCTCACAGCCAATACTTCCAAGTTCTCCTATTCCTCCATCTATAAAAAATTTCTTCTTTCGTCGTCCCATCGCATTAACTCAACGGCCTTCTTTCTTCTACATTTTTGTAAACACTTTCTCTCTAACTCTTACACCTCCCCCTTTCTTATTTTCTCTTCTCATCCTTTTCCCAATATATTGCTTGTTTTACTCCATTTTCTAGTCTCCATCCAGCTATTCTTGTCCATCTCTTTTTCTTCCCATCCTCTTTCCAGATATTTGGCAGTCCCCTTTTTATCACCTTATACTCTCTTTATTCCCCTCTCCTCCCCATTTATCTGTTACTTGCATTCCTCTGTCTTTTTTCCCCAATTCCTCACAGCCAATAATTCCAAATTCTCCTACTCATCCATCCATAAAAAATCTCTTGTTTCGTCGTCCAATCGCATTAACTCAACGGCCCTCTTTCTTCTACCTTTTTGTAAACACTTTCTCTCTATCTCTTACACCTCCCCCTTCTTTATTTTCTCTTCTCATCCTTTTCCCAATATATTGCTTGTTTTACTCCACTTTCTAGTCTCCGTCCAGCTATTCTTGTCCATCTCTTTTCCTCCCCATCCTCTTTCCAGATATTTTGGCAGTCCTCTTTTTATCACCTTATACTATCTTTATTCCCCTCTCCTCCCCATTTATCTGTTACTTGCATTCCTCTGTCTCTTTTCCGCAATTCCTCTCAGCCAGTACTTCTAAGTTCTCCTATTTCTCCATCTATAAAAAATCTCTTCTTTCGTCTTCCCATCGCGTTAACTCTATAGCCCTCTTTCCTCTTTCTTTTACCTTTTTGTAAACACATTAACTTGACGGCTTTCTTTCCTCTTTCTCCTACTTGTTTTCAACACTTTCTGACTCCCCTACCTTTGAGCCTCTTCTCTTGCCATAAAGCCCGGAGTTCTCCAGTCTACACCAAATGTCTCTCTAACATATATCTCTCTTGCAGATTCTTTATCTCCTTTTTCTCCTTCCATTCCCACTACCCCATAGCCTGACACCAGCCACGCCAGCATATCAAACAAACTCATTCGCCCATTCCAATCTTTTTTAAACCTTTTTTTTCTTACTCCCCACATCTGTTTCATTACCCCCGTCGCTTTCTGAATCATTTCCTCAATATGCGCTTCATGCTCCTCATTCTGCACGATAGAACCAAGATACTCTAGCGAAAGTTTCGGATAGGAATTCATTCCGAATTATTCCAAAATCTGCATCCAAACCAATCCGAATCTATCCAAACCAATCCAAAAAAAGTTCTAAATTTCATTTGATCGAAATCGGTTAAAAATTAATCCGACTCAATCCGATTCAATCCGAACTTCCAATCCAAATCAATTCGAACTAAATTTTCAATCCGAATGAATCCAATGCAATCCAAACTCGGATTCATTCGGATTGAAAAATCAGTATATTTCAATCCGGGTTCGGATTGATTCGTATTCAGTATATATCAATCCGGGTTCGGATTGATTCGGATTTAGTATGATTGAAAATTTGGTTCGGATTGATTCGGATAAGAAATTCTGATTAAACCGGATTGAGTCGAATTAGTTTTCAACCGATTTGTGTCGAACGAAATGTAAAAATTATTTCGAATTTGTTCGAATTGATTAGGATTGGTTCGAATTTATTCGGATTGTTTTGGATATAGTTTCCGGAATAATTCGGAATGATTCGGAATGAATTCACATCCAAAGCTTTCGCCAGGGTATTTAAATTGCCTGACCCCCTCCAACCTTCAACCTTTCCATCTCACTGTCCACTTTTTCTTTCTTCCTCCCCTCTTTCTAACCTTTCTTTGAGAAGGAAATTTATTTTAAGAACTAGTTCACCCCAAAATCGCAATATTTTCAAATTCCTTCAAATTTTTTCTTCTTTGAAAAGTATTTTCCAAGATGAAAGTTTAGATTTCAGATGATGTTGGATAAGTATCCTCGTTTCTCGAAACGGCTGTAACCCTAATCCTCACTTTATGAGCTATCTGACGTCTTATCAGATAACAAAAAAATGAGGGTATCATTTTCGACTCCCAGTACTTTACATGAACTTCTATGAACGAAGAT
>JAUMHM010000004.1:12043460-12056500 GCA_032362435.1 Melikaiella ostensackeni
TATGAAGATTTACAACTTCTTTTGAACGAGAGAGAACTATAGAAACTTTTGAATTTGAAGGTAGAGTTTAAATTCGAATTTTCATATATTGGGGTAGAAATGTCTATGTCTCTAGAAATTAATATTTTTTTATTCTAAAAGTGTTTCTTTAGATTGACTTAGTACCCACTCCCACTGCTAAAGGTTTAAAACTCTCTATGATCAACAGACAATCTTTTAGAAGCTCTTGAATTTCAAAGTGAAGTCAAACTTCGAATTTTCCAATATTGGCCTATACGTTTTTATGGCTCTAAAAATTATTACTTTTTTTATTCTATCAGCGTATCTTTAGATTTACTTAGATCCTACTCACATTTCTGGAACGTTCAAAATTTCCTATGACCAACAGGGAATCTTTCAGAAACTCTTGAATTTCGAGGTAGAGTTGAAGTTCGAATTTTCCAATTTTGGTTTATAAATTTTTATGACTAAAAATTAATTAATTTTTTTATTCTAAAAGTGTTTCTTTAGATTGACCTAGATCCTACTTGCACTTCTGGAACGTTCAAAGTTTCGTACGACCAACAGGAAATCTTTCAGAAACTCTTGAATATAAAGTAGGGTTAAAATTCAAATTTTCCAATTTTGGCCAATTAATTTTTATTTCCTGTAGGATCATCTGTTTTCATTTTGAAATAACTATTTCTTGACACAATGAATTGTCATTCAACAACATTTGCGATTGTTATATACAGTTTTTTATGAACAGAATTACTTCTATCGGATTTTTGAATACAGAAAATTTTCATTTTCCGCGAGATCATTTCTTTTCATTTCAAGAATAACATCTTGGCAGATTGAATCCTTTTTTTTAAACAATTACTCCATTGGGAACAATTATTACAAATAAAATCACTTATTTCACATTTTTCACCATAGAGAATTCTTTTTCTGTGCTCAGTCATTCCTTCCCATCCCAAGAATAATGCTATTATACAAAAGATTGCCATTTTTTTAAATTTCATTTTTATAAACAATTTTTATGAAAAATGCACTTATTTCTCAATTTTCAATGAAGAAGGTTTTTTTCGCCTGAATCACTTCGTTTCATCACAAGGATAATAATCTGACAGTAGACTATCATTCAACAACATAATTATTATTGTTTTCAACAATTTCCATACAAAAGTTCACGTTCTTTTAATAAGAACTGATAAAGAAATGATAATTGTTACTATATGTTGAAGGATAGCAACCTCTAGCGTCATGATATTAATCTTGAGATGAGGAGAAGTCACTCGACAGGAAAAAACACTTTTTTTGCTTCAAAAGTGCGAAATAAGTGAATCTGTTTTTAACTATCGTTTATGAAAATAAAAATTGTTGTTGAATGTTAATCTCCTGTGTCAAAATATTATTCCTTAGATAAAAAAAAGATGATCCTAAAGCAAAGAGACGTTTTTTTCGAAAAAAAATCCGATATAAGTGAATTTGTTTATAACAATTGTTTAGAATTATACAAATTTTTGGCGTTTGGTTATCAGTTTTGATTAATTGTCTATTTTACAAAATATAACGAAGAAATTTTCACAATAAAGTATTTCAATACCGAAGGTACTGCAGAAGCCAGTTTTATGATTTAATTAATTTATAACAAATAATAAAATGAAGGAATTTAATCTATGATGGAAAGTTTCGCTTATTGCCAGTTTCAATAATTCTGTACGTTTTTGAGGAAAAAAAATCGATAAATAGAGCAAAGTAGGTAGTACAAATATAATAAATTTCGGTTCTTTGCCCTTTATCTCAATTTAAATAACAAATTACATATTGATTTCTTTAAATCAGCCTTAAAAGACCTTTTCGAAATTTAACATGCTTCTGAGGGGTTGACCACTCGATTTTGCATGCCAGATTTCAAGATTTCTGAGAATTGAAAGATTTGAAAAGATTAAAAAAAATCTCAAAAGATTTCAAGAGACTTCAAATGATTTCAAAAAATTTCAAAATGTTTCAAGAGATTTTAAAGATTTTATAAGCTTTCGAAAGATGTCAAGAGATTTGTATAGATTTCCAATGATCTCAAAAGGTTTCAAAAGATTTGAAAAGATTTGAAAAAAATTCAAGAGATTCCAAAAGATTTCAAAGACTTCACAAAAACTGCAATGATTTTAAAGTGATGCCTTATCGTAAGATATAATTTAAAAAAAAAGAAAATTTCAAATCGGTTAAGAATTATGACTTCTGAAAATCTTTGAACCAAATATTCCACTTTTTTCTCCTGTATGTCGTCATGAGGATGATGAAATGATTCTTGGGATCTTATAAACCAACTTTAGGGGTTCGAAAATTAGAATACTTTCAAATCTTTATTAATTGTGAAATTTTGATAAGTTCCAAAAATATTAACACTCAAAATTTTTTGATTTAGTGCATTCTTGGACCACCCTTATGCCATAGGTTTGAAATTTTCCCTAGGTCTTCCAGACCCTGAAGTACTAAGCTAGGGTTCCAATCATAAATCATTGAAACCTGCAAGTAACACTTTAACTTTATGAGCTTAAAAAATATTTTTTTTTTCAATTTTCAATTTTGAGAGACATTGTCGTCCTTCCTTTCTGTTTATTATATTTATAATTTCAAAGCTCTAAGCCTACTTAAAAGAAAAACAGGGCCGGCTCAACCGATAGGCTAATGTAGGCTATAACCTAGGGGCGCACAGTAGGACAAAACGTAAAAATTTGTTTCAAAAAGCCTAGAGCCCAAAATTTTTAATCGATTTCGACCTTTTTTCTTTGGAAATACTTAACTAAGTTTTGATGAGTATTAAAAGCCGGATTTTTTTTTCTTCATCGCACTTCTGTGTTAACTAAATAAAAAAATAAGAAATTCTCACTTACAACTTTTTTTTTGTCTTTCCATTAGCAATCATAATAAACTCGACGTCATTCAAAATCAGTACAGTGGCATCTAAGATGAAAAATTTATTAATGAAGCAATTTTCAACAAAATACATGAATTTTCAAGAAAAAAAGATAAATATTTAACCAAAAATGGAATAGCTAAATTTTCAGTTAGAAAAAAAAATTTTCAACTAAGAAAAAAACAAATCTTTCACAAAATAGTTCAATTTTTAAACAAAGAGAAGAATTCTCAACTAAAATGATGAATCTTCAGCAAAAAAAGTGAATTTTCAACAAAAGAGTTCAACTTTCAAACAAGTAGTTGAGTTTGCATCCCAAAAAATTAATTTTCAAGCAAGATGATTAATTTTCCACAAAAAAAAAAGAATTTTTAACAAAATATCACAATTTTCAACCAAAGAGACGAATTTTCAGTTTATATGATGAAATTCAACAAAAAAAATTTATAACGAAGTAGTTGAACTCTCAACCAAGTAGTTGTATTTTCAACCAAAACGATGAATTTTCACCCAAGAAGATTAATTTTTTATCCAAAAAAGCGACTTGTCAACAAACTATTTGAATTTACAATCGGTTTTGATTGAGGATACAATTATTTTGTTAAAAATTCGTCTATTAGGATAAATTCAACTTTTTTCGATTTAAAATTAAAATATTCTTGGTTGAAATATCAACTACTTGGTTAAAACTTGCACTAATTTCTCAAGTATAAATTTTTGTTTGTTTAAAGATTCATCATTTTAGTTGAAAATGCATCTCTTTGGTTGAAAATTGAACTATTTTGTCGAAAAATAGTTTTTATTTGTTAAAAATTAATTTTTCTAGGTAATAATTTAACTATTTTATTTTTGGTTGAGGATTCAACTATCTGGTTAAAAATTTGTCTTTGTTGGATGAATTCAACTGTTTGTGATTTAAAATTAAATCTTTTTTGGTCGAAATAGCAACTATTTTGGTGAAGAATTAAATTATCTCGCTGAAAATTAACTTTTTCATTAAATTCGTCTTTATGCCCTGAAAATTGAACAATTTGTTTTTTTTTCTTCTTTGACTCAAAAATCACTTCTGGTTGAAAATTAAACTACGAGTATTTAGTTAAAAGTTCGCCTCATTTTGTAAAAATTTTATCATTTTTGGTTACAAATGGAACTTTTTGTTAAAGATTAATCTATTTTGGTTGAGGATTTAACTCTGTTGTTGAAAATGTATTAACTATTTTGGTAGAGAATTGAACTATTTGGTTAAAAATTAACATTTTTGTCGGAAATTCGTTTTCTAGGCTTGAAAATTTCACAATTTCCAGAAATTTCATCTGTTTTGATTAAAAATGCAACTGTTTGGTTAAAAGTTGAGCTTTTGTTAAAATTCGTTTCTTTTTGGTTGACATAATTTCTCTATAAAATTAAAAGATGTTGATTGGTTACAATAATTTTTATTATCCACCACTGACGTAGAAATACAAAGTAGATTTACTGAAAGAAATTTAGAATCGTAGGATCATCATCTTTGAATTTTGTTCATAAAAATTAATTCAAATATTTCGTGAACTAATTTTGTATCATAGATGCCACTGTACTGATTTTGATTGATTTTGAGTTTATTTAGTATAATTGCGTAAAGATAAAAAATAAATTTGTGAAAATGACCATTCTTTCAGTTTATTTGTTAACACAGAAGTGCAATGAAGAAGAAATTGAAAAATAGGTTATTATAATCTTCTTTCGAATTTTATTAAGAGTATTTTAAAAAATATATCAAGATTGATTAAGAATTCTTGTTTTTAGGCACTTTTGACACTAATTTCGACGTTTGGCCCCACTGTGGGGCGTCATGAAGTTGAGGCAGGCGGTTTTTGGGAAGTTTGAGTTTAGTTAAATGAGAGAAACGCGAATCCGAAAAAATTGAAGATAACCAATGTAATTGAATTCAACAAATTCAATAATTTCTGTGTTCATTTTCTTTAAATAAACAATACAATTCCAGTTTTTTAATAGAATCTTGAAGAACGGGGGTGGGGATTATAATAGCCTAGGGGCGCCATTTGACTGAAGCCGGCCCTGAAGGAAAAAATTATCTCCCACGTCCTGAAAATAAGAATTTCAGAAATAAAAATGAAACAGGTGGTCACTCAATTACGCCAGTGTACACTCTAAATACGATCATGAAGAAAAAGAAAATAGCAAAAAGACACTTATAACCAAGTATACTCAACTGCCAAAAATCGATTCAGAATGCATAAATCATTTTGAAACTGGCTTTAAAACGTTCTGACCGGTAGAAAAACGTCCAGAACGATAAAATCGTTAACAGCTCGTTCTGGTGGTCGTAAAATCGCTCTAGACTCTGGCTTGGTATCTGAACAGGTGGAAACCGGAGCGTCCTCATTGTGGGTGTGTGGAGCTCGTCACGCGACATGTGGGCGCGTAGAGAGTGCTATGCTGTACAGTAGAAGAAGAAGAAGCAGTCGAGAAACCTCACCTCGCAGCGCTCGCACTGAGTGCAGTTTCACCGGCCGCGCATAGGCGTGAGTGACGCAGCGTGTAGAAGTGAGCGAGTCGCATCGGCGTTCTCGCTCACTCCCATGCATCCCCTCCACCGCCAAACCACTTCGGCGCCGCGCCACATATGCTTAACTCGGTCGGTGAAACTGCACTCACTCTAGCGGCGCGACGGATCCTCTCTGGATTCTGGAAGCTGCACCCGCTGCGCAGCTGCTGCGCGGCTTGGCTTGATTTTCGCATCTCCGTTGATCTCCGTGCTCCGTGGTGCAAGGAGGAGCGGTTATTGATTCGACAGGAATGACGGGAAATGGCGCAGGAATCGATAAGAGAGGTGGGTCCTAGCTCGCCAGTAGCGCGGGTAGAGGGGCTGCAATTATTTTCATACTCCCAACTTCCACCGGAGGAAGAAGATGGCAGCCGAAGCGTGATTATCGGCGATTCGGCGGTCCACACTCAGGCCGAGCCCTCTATTCTACCGCTCAGCACCGCGCAGTGTGCCACGGTTTCCGCGACTTTCCGGTATAACCACCGCGTGTACTTGGACCACCATCCGTCGATCTTGCCGATCTTGGCCCTGACTTGGCCCATCCTTCCACGGGACCCGGAAACAGACTTTTTTCAAACTCACTTTTTTCTCAAACGAATAGAGAAATCCTCTCTGATTTTTAGATAAAAAAAGAGAGGAAGAGAGAATAACTCATGATTTTTAAGGTGGTCAGGTAGTCCCGATATGCGTGACTCGAGAAGAAGCACCGTCATCCTAGTGTTTTTAGAGCGTCATGTAATATGGAATTAAACAATGTTGTTAAGACGTAAAGATGTTTTGGGTACATTGTGGACTCTTTGTTCTCGTGATAGCTGTACCTGGATTTATTAGCAGCGCCGACAGCACGTCCAAGCGAGGTAACAATATTTACCTCTCGTTTTTTTTTAAATTTTATTTTCAGTTTCACTTTAGTTTATCCTCCTACAAAGAATTTTTAAAGTCTTTTCGCCACCCTGTCGGACCCTTCTAAGCCGATCGTGTTACCCCAACCTTCTCCAAATCCATTTTAACCCTCATCCGCTATATAAACTACAACTCGCCGCTCGATTTTCAAAGAAAAGAACACTTCGAAAGTCATCACTTCACTTAAATGGACTATAAACTATAGTGGTTCTGGGATAAGTTTTTTTCTAAATAGGCTACTTGGGTGGTACTGTACTTGAAACTTTTGAAGGTCCTTTAGACACTTTCTGAGTATTACCTTTTGAGAAAAGGGGACACTCATAGAGTGTACACATTCATCAGCTGTTCTAACTTCCATTAATTTATTTTATTCAAATTTGTTTTATCAATAATAATAAAAAAGTGTGGAAGATTGTAATTCGGACGATAAAGGTCAGTGACGGGAATAGGATAGCATAAAGTTGAAGGGGCGACGCTTAATGTGATGTTATCGTGACATAGAATCTCATCTATCAATTCTCAACAAAAAAAGAAGGAATTGTCAAAAGTTTACGAAACTTTTGTTTTTCTTTGAGATTTTTTTGAAGGCAATCATTCAAATTGAAGATTTGGTATGCAGCTTGATAAGTATTTATTCTCAAGAAGATGGTGAGTGTGCCCAAAATTTTAATATTGTTTTTTCCTTTCGATTTATATGTTTTCGCCATAGAATCCCATCCATCAACTCTAAACAAAAAGGGAAGAAATTATCAAAAGTTTACGAAACTTTTGCATTTTTTTGGACTTTTTTAAAAGGCAATCATCCAAACTGCAGGTTTGGTATACAGCTTGATAAGTGTTTTTTTCTCAAGAAGATGGCGATTGTGACCCAAATTCCAATATTTTTCTCCCTTTCGAAACATATGTTTTTGCCATAGAATCTCACTTATCAATTTTAAACAAAAAGAGAAGAAATCATCAAAAAATTACGAAACTTTTGCTTTTCTTTCGAATTTTTTTGAAGGCAATCATCTAAATTGAAGGTTGTCTATACAGCTTGATAAGTGTTTTTTTCTCAAGAAGATGGCGATTGTGCCCCAAATTCCAATATTTTTCTCCCTTTCGGAACATATGTTTTTGCCATAGAATCTCACTTATCAATTTTAAACAAAAAGAGAATAAATCATCAAAAAATTACGAAACTTTTGCTTTTCTTACGAATTTTTTTGAAGGCAATCATCTAAATTGAAGGTTGTCTATACAGCTTGATAAGTGTTTTTTCCTCAAGAAGATGGTGATTGTGCCCCAAATTCTAATATTTTTCTTTCTTTCGATACATATGTTTTTGCCGCAGAATCTTATTTATCAATTTTAAACAAAAAGAGCAGAAATCATCAAAAAATTACGAAATTTTTGCTTTTCTTTCGAATTTTTCTGAAGCAAATATCTAAATTGAAGGTTTGCTGTACAGCTTGATAAGTGTTTTTTCCTCAAGAAAATGGTGATTTTGCCCCAAATTCAAATATTTTTCTTTCTTTCGATACATATGTTTTTGCCATAGAATCTCATTTATCAATTTCAAACAAAAAGAGAAGAAATCATCAAAAGTTTACGAAACTTTTGTATTTCTTTGGAATTTTTTTGAAGGCAGTTATCCAAATTGAAGGTTTGGTATACAGCTTCATAAGTGTTTTTTTCAAGAAGATGGTGACTGTGCCCCAAATTTCAATATCGTTTTTCCCTTTCGATATATATATATATATATGTTTTTGCCATAGAATTTTCATTCATCAATTCTAAACAAAAAGTGGAGAAATTATCAAAAGTTTACGCAACTTTTACTTTCCTTTTGAATGTTTTTGAAGGCAATATTCAAATTGAAGGTCTGGAATTCAGCTTGTTGAGCGTTTTTTCTCAAGAAGGTGGTGATTATACCCCAAATTCCAGTATAGTTTTTCCCTTCGATATATATATTTCTTTGCCGTAGAATTTTATCCATCAATTCTATACAAAAAGGGAAGAAATTATCAAAAGTTTACGAAACTTTTACTCTTCTTTGGAATTTTTTTGGAGGCAATCATCCAAATTGAAGGTTTGGTATGCATCTTGATAAGTATTTTTTCTCAAGAAGATGGTGATTGTGCCCCAAATTTCAATATTCTTTTTCCCTTTTGATCTATATGCTTTAAAATTATTATACTTATATCTTTTTTAAATAGTTATAACTTTTTTCTGGTCGAGTTAGTCTTTTACTTCCAAGTATGCGCTGAAAACTTTTGTTCAAAGTGTGCCTAAAATCCTCTTTATTTTTCTTTTTTTTTTATTTAGCATAAAAGAGATCAAAATTGAAATATGGGTGACACCCTTCTTGCCTGTAGTCCCAAATATCATACATAAGCTTTTTTTTACTTAAAATTTTGCACCTCAAATCTTCAATTTGTGATTCTAAAAACTTTTTTTTTCCTTTTTTCTTTTTCTATTTTCTTTTTTCTTTCCTCTCCTCGAAAATCACAAGAAAAAGTTGGAAATTAACAGAACATCCGCCGCTTGATTGTGTACCCATATTTTCAGATAAATACATTTTTTAGAATTTCGTTTCAAAGATCCTCATTTTAGTGAGCTCCAAATTCATGGTTTTACTTATTTTTTCTGTAGCTTTGTTCATCAAAAATGAGATCAAAATTAAAAACTGAGTAAACTGCACGTTGATTGCAGGCAAAATTTCAAATAAGTGTTGTTTTTATAAAATTTTGTACTTCGATTCCGCAACTTAGTGACTAAAACTTCCTTTTTTTACCTACCAAGAAAGACGATAAAAGTTGAGAATTGGGAGAACAACCGTCGCTTGACTGCATACCCTAAATTTTAGGAAATGTTTATTTTTTTCAATTTCGTGCCCAAGATTCTGAATTTAGTGACTTAGATTCTTCTTTTTTTATTTTGTTTTTATTTTTGAAGCCAAATGGAACGTTTCAATTTGAGAAATTGGAGAACAAACGCCACTTGATTGTACCTCTATTGTTCAATTTTTTTCTTCCTCTCTATTTCTCTTCCCTTTGTAAGCTTTATTTTAAGAAACCTTCCTAACATTTAGTGCCTGAAGTGTCTATTCATAAATTTTTCTCTCAAAAGAATTGCTGTGATCGAAATTTTGAATTTCGAAGTAATTTATGAAAAAAAAAATGATGAAAAGGCGAAAAATTTGGACAGTAATGTGAATAAATTTCCCAAAGAATTAAAATAATATTAAGAATTTGGAATATAATTATTAAATGAGTTCTGTGTTTTCTGAGAAAGTCGGTACCAAAATAAATGAAAAACTTAGAATAAGAAAGAATTTTGCAAATATTAGTAACTGATACATGTAATCAGTTTTAAAATTTCGAGATGCATTATAAAAATCCATTGGAGGATAAGTGTTCTCCTTTTCTAAAAAAAGTGAAAAATATTGAAAACAAAAATTCGGAGCAATACCAAATGAAAGAAAATTCTAGTCTGAAATTACTTTCGTTTGAATGCTTCAAATTCTAAAGCTAAAAATATATCGAGTCGAAGAATGTTTAATAAAATGTTCTTTAAAGATTCAAATCTCAGTATATCCATACCAGAAATTGAATAACAGGAATCTAATTTGAAATATTATTGCCAAAATAGTATTTTGTTTGCAATTTGACCTAAAAATTAGAAAAATTTAGTTACATTTGAATCTGAAATCATAATTTGTAAAATAAGATAAGATAAGACAGAACACTGTAAATATCTCAAATTTTCATATAATTTACAATTTAGCATCCAATTGGAACCATGGAAGTTTTTTAAATTTAGAAGAGTTAAAACTGAAAAGCATAACATTTGAAACTTTTGAAGCTTTGGATCTTTTAAAGCTCCCAAACTCACAAATTGAAAAAAAATTCAAACGTAATCGACGTATGAGTTGAAATTTCCTCAAGGATACTTTTTCAATTTGATATCATCCAAATTTTGAAACAAAATTTGTGATTTGCAAAAAAATTTGTGTTTTGACCAAATCTAATTGATATAGCATCACTAGCAATAAGAAGTTTCGTTTCGTTTTCAGATAAATTACTTGAAATTGGTTCATTAATTAAGTTCAATTAGAATATTTTGTTTTGCAACATATTTGTTAACAAAAAAATTCTATAAACAGATGCACTATTCGTCGATTTATCGATTAAGCAAATTATTTCTTTACTAAAACTGTTTTAAATTAGTCTACCAATAATGTTCAGGTAAGGAAATATTTCCTGACAATGAATTTGCTTAAGTTATAAATAAATCCTATAAAAAATGTATCATTCGGCCGTCCACTCACTTTAACGAATTCTTTTATCACAAATGCTGTTTGAAATTGGCTTAACATGTGTGATTTTGTGATTTTCAATCATAAAGCTTTTTCCTGATAATATATGTGTTGTATTTAAACAAATCTTATAAACAAATGTTGAGAGGGACAGAAATTTAAAAAAATTTAACAAGTATACGGTCAAAAAATAATTCCTCAATTAAACTTCACTGGTGAGCCAATTTGAAGAAGTTTCAGTAAAAAAAAATGATTTGTTTTTGTGAATAAATCGCCAAATAGTGCATTTGTTTATATAATTTGTGTAGCATGTTAACAAATATGCTGGTAGGACAAAATTTTTTGGATGAAACAGCACTGATAAGGTATTTTGAAGTAGTTTCAGAGAAAAAAATATGTTTGTGTGAACGTATGGTCGAATAATTTATTTGGTTATAGAATTTCTTTATAGCGTTAGTAAATATGTTGGTAGCACAACATTTTCCGCTTGAATATCTTTGATAAATCAATTTCAAGTGATTTCAGTGTGAAGAAATTTTTTTCTGTGAATATATGGCTCCATACTCTATTTGTTTATAGAATTTGTTTATAACATTAAAAAGTATATTCGCAAAACAAAACTTTGTGGTTAAGTATCTTTAATAAACCACTTTTAAGTAGTTACAGTAAAAACAGAATTTATTTCTGTGAATGCATGACCGAATAGTTCATTTGTTTATAGAATGTATTTATAATATAATTAACAAATATTATTGGAAGATAAACTAACCAAATTTTGCATTACTCGGAAGACAATTTTAAATCACGACTCATTTTTGCTATGAAATATGTATATAAGAAAATAATTTGTTTATTAATTAGTAGACATTAACGATTGTTATAAGAAAATTATCAAGAAAATGTGAGAATATAACAGTTTTATACAGAAGAAGGTGATTTTTTCTGTCTAGATGTTCGAAATACGTCGATATTGATTTTTCAACAAATAAATGATGGAACAATAAATAATTCTCATTTGAACAGTTTTTCGTGGAAAAAAATTATTTTTTTCTTTAAATCTTGTTGGAATCAAACTGATATTGATATTCAATCGATACGTTAGGCTTCTAGTGAAATTTATGATTGTTATAAACAAATAATTTAACAAAAACGCAACTGTAACAGTTGCATATATAAGTTGTTCTTAAATAGTAAGAAGGAGAAAACCACTTAATTAAATATAAAACTGTTACAGTTTCGTAATTTTTAAATTATTTGTTTAAAACAATCATTAAATTTTATTATAAGCCTAAGGCATCAATAAAATATCAATATCAGTTTGTTTCCAACAAGATTTTATGTGAAAAATAATTTTTTCTACGATACCCCGTTTAATTTTAGCATTTGTTTATACTTTTTGTTATTATAAATGGGAATTTTTTATTTTTCCTTCATTTATTTGTTAACACATTAGTAGACTAGCTTAATTTCAAGAAGATATAATGGAAAAAATATTTTTCTGGTAAAAACCGTTCAATTGGTGAATAAAATAATTATTCCTAATTTTCAAAATCCTGAATGTGAAAAATACCGACAGAATAATTACCGAAACAGGAATTTCTCGAAAAAATGAAATTCTCGTAAGGAAATCAAACTACCGAAAATGTTTATTCTCGGAATTTTAAAGTCCATAATTTTAAGTTCCCGAAAATAGTAAATTCCCGAAATATTATACTCCCGAAACTTCAATTTCCAAAATTATTCAATTGCCGATTTTCAGATTCCCGAAAGTAGTGAAGTGCAGAATTTTCAGAAATCTGAAAATCGTTAATTGCCGAATTTTCAAATGCCTGAAAAAAATCTAATAATATACTTGAGAAATGTTTTCAACAGTTAAGCGCCATAGTCATGAGTAACAGTATACATTTGTACATATGGGTGATTCTCATCAAAAGCGGCAATCTTGTGCCTGGATTATTGAAATATTAAAAGTGATAAAAATGGTGTTTTTTTGGTTAAATATATGTATAGTGGTGTACCATACACGTATGCAACGTGGTCACGGAGGATCACTTTATTTGTTTATGAAAAATGAAGTTGCAAAATCACAGGTATTATTCAACCAGCTTATTTTGATTAAATCTATATGGCGTATTACATAGTATATTTAATGAATGTAAACCATAAATGCCAAAATTGACAAAAAAGTACGTTGAAATCTCATTTTATGGCGAAAATATGTCCGGGAACGGTACATGCCAGGCAATATTACACCTACAATAATATTAATTTTTAAAAATATATCATAGAAATGCTTTATTTTATTTGTTAACATGAATCAACATTCATGCATAAGTAAATGAAATGACTATATTCTCTACTATCTGTTTTAAAAGTTGTTAGAAACT
>JAUMHM010000004.1:12060941-12072621 GCA_032362435.1 Melikaiella ostensackeni
CTTCCAGCATAGGGGTCCAAAAAACCAAATTTCCAAATTTCTTCATTTTTCTTAGTTTTTAACCACTAATATCAAATCAAAGGAATATAACATAGCATATTTTATTCTTTATCTGAATTCTACGTATCAAGAGCTTCACTTTGAACCATTCCCGAGGAAAATCGGCATAAAAGAAAAGCTTTTAGCAAAGGGGTCCAAAAAGCCAAGTTTCCAAATTTCTCAATTTGGCTTAGTTCTTAACCCCTAATATTAAATGAAAGAAATATAACATGGCATATTTTATTTTTATCGGGAATTATATATACAAAAAGCTTCAATTTGAATCATCCCCGAGGAAAATCGGAATAGAAGAAAAACTTCCAGCATAGGGGTCCAAAAAACCAAATTTCCAAATTTCTTCATTTTTCTTAGTTTTTAACCACTAATATCAAATAAAAGGAATATAACATAGCATATTTTACTCTTCATCAGCATTCTACTACCAAAAGCTTCCAATTTTTACCATTCCCGAGGAAAATCGGAATAAAATAAAAGCTTCCAGCTTAGGGGTCCAAAAAGCCTAATTTCCAAATTTCTTCATTTTACCTAGTTTTTAACTTCTTATATCATATAAAAGGAATATAACATAACATATTAAATTTTTTGTCGGAATTATGCCTACAAAAAGCTCCAATTTGAACCACCTCCGAGGAAAATCGGAATAAACGAAAAGTTTCCAGCATAGGGGTCCAAAAACCCTAATTTCCAAATTTCTTCATTTTCCTTAGTTTCTAACTACTATTATCAGATAAAAAGAATATGACATAGCATTTTTCATTCTTTATCGGTATTCTACGTACAAAAGCTTCAATTTAAACCATTTCCGAGGAAAATCGAAATGGATGAAAAGCTTCCAGCATAGGGGTCTTCTCAACCCCCAATTTCCTTATCCCTTCCTCTTTTCCCCCAACTGATTGCTTGCTTGAGATTTAGAATTTAAATAAGCAGCAGATTTCTTCCAAGGTTCTCAGTTTTTTCTTCGCTAATGAGAGGACTCTTGATGGGGCGTGTACAAAACCGCAAGGTCGTTTTTCGAATTGTCTTTTCTGTAGGCGTCTTCAGGGACGGAAATACGCGTATACGAAATTATAAGGATTTCATACGAAACCCTAAAATCCATTATCGAAATTTAATTATACCAAGGGTCGAAGAAAAGCAGAAACAATTAGGAGAATAAGCTCTAAATTGAGATTAATTATATATAAGTTTTAAATTATTAAGTGTAAAAGATTGAACAACAAACCCCCGCAGAAAACCATTGAGTGTGGATCACAGCAAACACCCAAAAAATATATAGGCATTCCACGCCCACTTAAATGAAGTGGTTTGATTGTGGGTGAAATCGAGAAATAGGTGTAACTGAAGGGCGCCAAACAAGTACCGAATCATTAATCTAGTGTGTCGTTAATCAGGAACTTCTGTACGAGGTGTTGCTTTTAAATAACCCGACTGATTTTTTTGCCACGTGCTTGGGACTCAATAACAACAAGCTGGATCTGATATTGATCTGTGTTTTTTTCCTTCGTTCCCTTCTAATTTCAAGGTCGTAGGACCCTCAGTACGACAGTAACCTTTGTTCAAAGTTGACCATCTACCTGAGCTTCGCCGGAATTATGTTGAGTCCAATTCGGACTCGAGTTCTTGATTGGTTTAAAAAAATTCAGGAGTGGTGGGAAGTGATTGAGGACGATCCGTGTCCCGGCCGCCGTCACACATCGAAAACCGACAGTTACATCAAAGGAATGAGTTAAATTATTCGAACAAATCGATGTCTGAGCATTCGAGCAATTGCTGACTTAGCGAACATCGATAAAGAAACTCTTAGACAAATTTCAAATGAAAATTTGCACGCGTGAGGAAACAGAAGACCTAAAATGTGAAGAACGGCTCGTGGATTCTTCACCAGGACAACGCGCCAGCACACAAGAGGTCCAGAGATTTTCAGCGAAGAACAATAACCAGACTGATATTTTCGCCGCGTGCTTGGGGCCTCAACAACAACAAGCAGGATCTAATATTGATCTGTGGTCTTTTCCTCCCTTCCTTCCTAATTTCGAGGCTGTACGGCCCTCAGAACGGCGGTAACCTTTGTTCGAAGTTGATCGTCTACCTGAGCTCCGCCGAAATTATGTTAAAAGTGAAAGTAGAACAGCGCGTCAACGTGAAATTTCTTGTAGGACTAAGAAAATCCGCTACAGAAACGTATAATTTTCTAAAGGAAGTTTATGGTAATGAGCTTCTAACTCGTATTCAAGTTTTTTGATTGGGTTGAAAAATTTAAGGAGAGGAGCGAAGTGATTGAAGGCGATCCATGTCTCCGCCGTCCTCACACATCGAAAACCGACAGTAACGTCGAGATAGTGAGTAAAATTATTGGAAAAAATCGATGCCTGAGCATTCGAATAATTGCTGATTTAGTGAACATCGAAGAATAAACTTTGAGACAAATTTTAAATGAAAATTTACACGCGTAAGAGAAAAAAGACATGAAATGTGGAAAAGCGTCTTGTGGATTTTTCATCAGGACAACGCGCTAGCACACAGGAGATCCAGAGATTTTTGGCGAAGAACAATAACCGGATTGATTTTTTCGCCGCGTGCTTGGGGTCCCGTCAACAGCAAGCAGGATCTAATGTTGATCTGTGTTCTTTTCCTCCCTTCCTTTCTAATTTCAAGGCTGTACGGCCCTCAGTACGACAGTAACCTTTGTTCGAAGTTGATCGTCTACCTGAGCTCCGCCGGAATTATGTTAAGAGTGAAGGTAGAACAGCGCGTCAACGTGAAATTTCTTGTACGACTAAGAAAATCCGCTACAGAAACGTATAATTTTCTAAAGGAAGTTTATGGTAATGAGCGTCTAACTCGTATTCAAGTTTTCTGATTGGATTAAAAAATTTAAAGAGAGGAGGGAAGTGATTGAAGGCGATCCATGTCTCCGCCATCCTGACACATCGAAAACCGACAGTAACGTCGAGAAAGTGAGTAAAATTATTGGAACTAATCGATGCCTGAGCATTCGAACAATTGCTGACTTAGTGAACATCAAAGAATAAACTTTAGGACAAATTTTGAATGGAAATTTACACGCGTGAGAAGAAAAAGACATGAAATGTCGAAAAGCGTCTTGTAGATTCTTCACCAGGACAACGCACCAGCACACAAGAGATCCAGAGATTTTTGGCGAAGAACAATAACTCGACTGATTTTTTCGCCGCGTGCTTAGGGCCTCGGCGACAACAAGCAGGGTCTGATATTGATGTGTTCTTTTTCTTCCTTTCCTCCAAATGTCTAAGCTGTACGACCCTCTGTACGAACCTTTGTTTGAAGTTGACCGTCTGGCTGAGCTCCACCGGCATTACGTTGAGTGTGAAACTAGAACAGCGCGTCAACGTGAAGTTTCTTGTAAGACTTGGAAAATCCGCTACAGAAAGGTATAACTTCTTGAAGGAAGCTTATGGTAATAAGCGTCTAACTCGTAAGCAAGTTTTCGATTGGTTTGAGAAATTTAAGGATGGGTGGGAAGTGATTGAAGACTATCCGTGTCCCAGCTGTCCTCGCTTATTGAAAACCGACGATAATGTCGAAAAGTGAGTAAATCTATCGCAACAAATCGACGCCTGAGCATTCGAGCGATTGCTAACTAAGTGAACATCGATGAAAAGACTGTTAGACAAATTATAATTGAAAATCTACGCGCGTTAGAAAAAAAAGGCATGAAACGTGGAAAAACGTCTCGTGGATTCTTCACCAGGACAACGCGCCAGCACACAAGGCGCTGTCTCTCCAGAAGTTTGTTTTTGGCTAAGAACAAGATTCCCGTATTCGAGCACACACCGTATTCACCTGACCTAGCCCCATGTGATTTTTTTCTGTTCCCGAAGATCAAGAATGGGTTAGAAGGAACCAGATTCGAATCCGAGGATGCTGCAAAGAAAGTAGCGGCGCAGCTCACGAAAGACCTCTCAGAAAAGGACCTGCAACATTTGCTTTAAACAATGGAAGATTCGTATGGAGCAGTACAGGGAACAAGATAGGGACTACATTAAAGGGAATAACATCTACATTGAATAATTTAGTAAACAAAAATGATTAGGGTATCAGTCTGGCTATTTAATAGCCGCAGCTTGTACATCGCGTGACCGGGGTTAATCACAATAAGTCGCTAAGCATGGCGTGTGCCGAATATTAGTTGCCTGTTGCGGACCGTTGAGCATTTCCTTCCTCTGCAATTTCCGTTTCGTAGGCGTGTCGGGTTAATTGAGTTGGCTCCTCGTCCTCGAAATACCTTTGAGACAGAGACGCTGAGTTGAAAATAAAACGAAAAAGAGAGAGGAGAGATAAAAAGGGATGATCAGGAATAGGGGATCAAAAAAAGTTAGGGAAGAAGAGGGAAATAGGAAAATAGAAGAAAGTTGACGGGAGAGGCTGAGGGAGTGAAGGAAAAAGAGAGGAGAAAAATATAAAAAGAGAGAAAGAGAGGGGTAGAGAAAAAAGGATGGGAAGAGATTCGTAGAGTGAAAAAAAAGAAATATACTACATCCAATGTACGGGCCGCTCAATAATCTGCTGCGTGCGTGAGCCTCTGTGATTTGAGCAAATCCCAGTCGAAGAGGCTCGGGTCCCACGAAAATGGATACGAGCTAAATTCCATTTGCTGAAACAACACCAGACACTTTTCTGTCTCAATGATCCTTACGTTGCGAGAAAAAAATATAACTTAGAAATGGACTACCCACTTGTCATGTTACTGGCTTGTTAGTAGCAAATAAGCAAGATACAATTGGGCCACAATTTCTCGTTTCAGTAATTGGGGAACCTTGTTGTTAGCTAGTCGGATTGACGTCAGAGAAATTTTACTCGACTTTAACAAACTCCAGATTCATACTATAAATATATCGCAAATTATTTATTTACTAGGAAAATGATTTCTACAACTTCTAAAATTTTCCGATTTCACCAGGAAAATGATGAGTGATTCCGAATTTTTAATTTTGTCATTTTGGATGAGAATATTAAGTTTGGAGGCTCGATCTAAATAGCTGAGTGGATTACCTCCGAAGAGTCGCTTCGAAATCAAAAGATCGATCACTCTCGTTCTAGTCACTATTTTTTTGGTTTTAATCCATAGTTTTTACTGTTAAAAATGTTTAGTGTTTAAGTACTGTTGTTAAAAAATTACGTCACACTTTCAGGGGGGGGGGGAGGTTTTGAGACGATTTGTGACAAAGGGGGGGGAGGGTTAATACAGAATATGACATCACATACGTGAAATATAAATGTGAATAACAGTTCTTTCAAATGCTTAAAAAAATGAAAATTAGTTATTCTATTTTACAAGAAAAGCGTCTGAATACAGACTTCACACTCTTTTCCCTATTCCCCTCTGAACACTTTTTGAAAAAATTCTCCTTTTTTCTCGAGGTTTCAAGAAACTTCCCGTTTTTCTCATTTTTTTCACAAAATCGAACTGAATTAACAGAACCCAATAAGAAAATCCAACTAGTTTTCGTTGAAAGTTGATTCTCTTTAATCAAAAATTTAACTGTTCCATCTTTGGTTGAAAATTTATCTTTTTTAATTAAGAATTTAATTATCTATGGTTGCAAAATTATCTTCTTTAACTGAAAATTAAACTATTTGGCTAAAAGTTCATATATTTTGTTGGTGATTCGTATTTTTTGAAGAAAATTAATCTCCTTGGTTAAAAAGTCATCTTTTCGGTTGAAAATTCGACTATTTGGTTGAATGTTGAACTCTTCTGTTGGAAATTAATTTTTTCTGTTGTAGGTTCATCATTTCAGTTGAAACTTCATCTATTTGGCTAAAAACTTAGATGATTCAGAAAAATTTCTCTCCTTTTTCTGTTGAGAATTAATATTTTCAACTGAAAATGTGACAATTCTATTTTTGGTTTAGAATTGATATTTATAATTGAACATTGATCTTTTTTCTAGTTGAAAATTCAAGTATTTGGTAGAACGTTGGACTTTTTTGTTGAACATTCGTTTTTTTTTGGATGAGGTTTAATTTTTGTTAAACAAAAAGTGTAACTATACCATTTGTGGTTGAGAATTGATATTTTAAATTAAAAGCTGATCTTTTCTAATTGAAAATTTATATATTTGGTTAAAATAAAAAATATGACATGTTTCGTTGAAAATTTATCGTTTTTAGTTGAAAAATCAATTACTTAGTTTAAAGTTGAACTATTTTGTAAAAAACTCTTTTTTTCTGAAGATTCATTATTCCAGTTGAAATTTCATCTATTTGGTTTAAAATTAACTTTTTCTGTTAAAATCGCAACTATGTAGTTGAAAATCAAACTATTTGTTTGAAAATTTAACTGTTTGGTAGGAAATCAACTTTTTTGTTGAAAAATCATATTTTTGGTTTAAAAATTCACCTGTTCTGTAGGCATCTCGTCTTTTTGGCTTCAAAATTCAACAATTTTGTTGAAAATTGATGCATTTAGCTTAAAATTCGTCTTTTGTGACAGAACATTAATCTTAATAGAAAATTTATTTTTCTTATTGAAAATTTAACTAATTGGTTAGAAATTCATCTTTCTTGATTGGATGTGCAACTAATTTGTTAAAAATGAATTTTTTTTGTAAGACTCACCTCTTTGGTTAAAACTTTAACTATTTTGTTGAAAATTTATTTTCAATTTGGTTAAGAAATGATTCTTCCAGCTGAAAATTTAAATATTTCATTTTTGGTTGAAAATTTATCCCTTATAAGTTGAAAATTGAACTATTTGGTAGAAAATTAGTCTTTTTTATTGAAAATTTATCATTATGATTCAGGACTCAAATTTTTGTTAAAAAACTCGTCTTTTTTGGTTGAATTCAACCATTTTGTTAAAGTCATCATTTTTTATTAAAAATATAACTGTTTTGTTGAATGTTCATCCTTCTGGAATGAAGATTCATGATTTATGGTAAAAAAGTGATTTTTCTTGGTTGAAAATGAACTTTTCTGTTAAAAATGCAACGGTTTTCTAAAAAATTTATTTTTTTCTCCGAAATGTAACTATTTGATTGAAAATTCAATTGTTTTTAGTTGAAGTTTAATTTTTTAAGTATAAGTTCGATCACTTGGTCAAAAATACCTCTTTGTAGGCTAAAAATCTAACTGTATGGTTAAGAATTGAATTATTTTGTTGAAAATTCGTTCCTCTTGCTTGATTGATCGATAATTAATTTTTTTTTGTTGAAAACTCAACTATTTGGCTGAAAACTCATCTTTTTTGGTTAAATATTCATCTTTTTTTTATTGGAAATTCTTCCTTTTAAATTGTCAATTCAACTCTCTTCTAACAAATTTGTCTTTTTTCTTGAAAAATAAACTATTTGGTTGAAAATTCAATTGTTTTTGGTTTACTCTTTCTTGTTTCAAAATTGGACAATTTGTTTGAACACATATTTTCATGTTAAAAATTCAAATATTTGATTGAAAATTCGTCGCTTTTGCTTGAAACTTCAACTACTTGATTATAAATTGAACTGCTTGGTGTAGAATTAATTTTTGTATTTGTTGAAAATTTAACTACTTTGTTGAAAAATCATCTTTCTTGGCTTGAAATTCACATTCTCGGGTTTAAAAGTCAATTTTTTTCTAAAACATTAAACTTTTAAGTTTGAAAACTCAACTCTTTTGTTGAAAATTCATCTCTATTGGTAGAAAATTAATCATTTCCGATTGAAATTACAACTATTTTGTTGAAAGTGCAATATATTTTCCCTATATACTGAAAAATCACCCTATTTTGTCTGTTTTGAGAGCATTTTTGGGTTTGGATGTCTGTTAAAATATTATGTTTGTATCTTAAAATTTTTAAATATTTTTTCAAAGGACCTCATGGAATTCCAGACATTTCAAGGGCAACCAGAGAAAATTTGAGTATTTTAGAATATTTTAAGAAAAGTGTTGAAGATTTTAAAAAATTTGTCAAGCTTAAATATTCTGAAGGGATTTTAAGAGACATTCTAAAGATTTTAGAAGATTTCAAGGGAATTCGCGCAGTTTTCTGGGATTAACATATTTCAAGTTTGTTCAGGAAAATTTCAAAGATATCGACGGATTCTATGAGATCTTCAAAGAATTCTGAATAATTTAAAAAAATTCAAACTGTTTTACTATCAATATAATATATTTGAATTTTTTAATAAAACTATTATAAAAGCAGAAGATTATAAAATTATGAGAATCTGAAAATATATCAAGGGATTTGAAGTAAATTCACGGGATTTAAAAATATTGCAATAGACGTTAAGAAAATGGAAAAAATTTCCAAAAATTTCGAGAGATTATAAACAAGTAAAAGATTTCGAAATATTTCGAGAAAATTCCAAAGATATCAAGTGTTTCCAATAGAATTTCAAGTGATTCCAATGATTATTACTAATTTTTTTTAAATATTTCAGTCAAAAGATTTTATAATAATTATTTGAAAGATATCGGGGGTTTGAATGAAATTGAATGGAGTCTTGAATGATTCTAAAAGATTTTAAGTGTTTTCAAGAGAATTCAAAGATTCCAAAGTTACAAGGGGCGTTAAAAGAATTTCAATGATTTCGACAGATTTTAAACAAGTAAACTATTTTCGAAAATTTCAAAAGGTTTTCAAAGATATCAAGTGTTTTCGAATGAATTTCAAGTCAGTCCAATGATGATTATTGAGGCTTAAAAAAATATTTCAGTCAAAAGATTTTATGAGAATTATTTTGAGGATTTCGAGAAATTTCAAGGATTGCAATGAGTTTGAAAAATTTCAAGAGATTTCAAGAAAATAAAAAATATCTGCAGGGCTTTAAGTGATTTCATAAGATTTCAAGTGATTTCAAGAGAATTCAAAGATATTGAAGGGCTTCAAAGAATATTGCAGGATTTAAATATGTCACAAATAATTAACAAGATTTCAGTAGACTTCAAGGAAATTCAAAAGATCTCAAAGATGTTGAAAAGAATTTACAAGATTTCAAAGGATTTCACGCGACTTCAAGGTGTTTAAAACCTTTTCATGGAATTGCAAAGTTTTCCAGGAATTTCAGAAATTTCACACGATTTCAAAAGATTAAGAACCAATATTTTGGAATGGCTGAAAAATTTGGTCAAACATCATATTTTTGAGTACTATAGGAGTTATTTTGAATCTAAATATCCATTTTAGATGCTTTCGAAATGTATCTTTTAGAACAGATTTAAACCCTGATTATTTAAATATTTTTCTGAACAAAATTTTTAGGTTCAAGTAAGATGTTAAATTTAACATTAAACTATTATTACTAAGTTTGAATTTGTAATGAAAATAAAAATTTCCGAAGTAAGTAAACTAAGTCAGAGAGTGCTAGAGTAGGGACTTCATAAATGTGACATCGTTCAAACTGTTTTATAGAACATAAAACATTTATGGCCCACGGTTATTAGTTACTTTACATACTGCATATTAGTGGTTATTTATGTCGACTATAAAATAATTTAATATCACGAAAACACTTTGAGACAATTTCTACAATATTGAAATTTATTATTCATAATTCCTACAATTTAATTAAACTAGAAAAACGACAAAAGGATTCAAACAAATTAAACGCAATTGGAATCTGGAATTCCTGTTGAATCCGGTTTGTAGAACTTCTTGAACTCATCAAAGAGGTTCAAGTTTTTTAGGTTATAAAATAATTTAAACAATCTTTTCTCGCACTGCCATTGTTGCTTGTTAATTTCGCATATCTAATATGCTATGAGATCCTTCACTTTTGTTAAAAAATGAACAAATACTAACAATCTTGGTGCGGTTTAGTGATCCACAAAAAAAATTAAACTTTATCATTTTTCGTCTGAATTTTTGTGAATCTTTTTTTTTGTTTACGGGAATGAAATCTATATCGATATTTTCGGTGAAAACTGCTAGCTCAACAAACAATTGTACAAAACAATCTCATCTATTTTGAAATATAATGATTTTTTTACTAAAAATACCGATTTCCGGTGTGAAAGGCCAGCATAACCCAAAATTGTTACAAGTTGTGAATCTTCTCTGAAATACAATTTTTTTAAATTGATATACCAATTTTATAATTTTATAATTCGAAATTGTTATGAGATTGGAAATCTTGTTCAAGTTATAATGATTTTTTGCTTGAAAATACCAGTTTCCGATGTAAAGCGTCTACGTAACTTAAAATTATTGAAAAATTATGAATCTTCTTTAAAATCGAATGATTTTTCAATAAGGATTTGAACTTATGACAAATAACACAAAAAAATCCAAAATTGTTTAAGCTTGTAAATTGTATTACTTTAAAAAAAATCATTGGATTTGAATCTTATAATTTTCCTCACTAAATTACAAATTTTTGACAAAAAAAAGAACATATCTTAACAAAAAATTGTTTAAGATTGTAAATCTTTTCTAAACCTAATTTCTTTGTTCAAATAACCGATTTTTGGTGAAAACTGTGACCATAACCTTAAATTCTCCAAAAATTATGAATTTTCTTTGCCCCAGTAAACAAAAAAAGTTTCAAACGAATTAATTATGATTGAAATCCGGAATTGCTTTTGAATCCGGTTTGTGGCACTTTTTGAATTCATCAGATTCAAATTTTTTAGATTATAAAATAATTTTAACAAGTTTTTTCGCACTGCGATTCTTGCTTGCTAATTTCACATATTTAATATGCAATTAAATCCTTTACTTTTGCTAAAAAATGAACAAATACTAAGAAACTTGGTGCGGTTTACTGATCTACAAAAAAATTAAACTGTATCATTTTTCTTCTGAATTCTTTTGAAGTTTTGTTCGTTCACTTGGATGAAATCTATATTGATATTTTCGGTAAAAACCTCTAGCTTACTCCACCATTGTACACAAATTTTAAGTCTTCTTCGCAATGTAATGATTTTTTTACTAAAAATGACAGTTTTCGATGTGGAAAATCAGCATAACCTAAAATTGTTATAAGTTGTGAATCTTCTTTGAAATATATATATTATTAAATCAAAAATACGAATGTCTGACTAAAACCACTAGCATAATCCAAAATTGTTAGGTGGTTCAACTTCTTCTAGAAATTAAAATGGTTTTTTGTTCGAAAATACCGATTTTCGATGTAAAGCGCCAACGTAACCTAAAATTGTTAGAAAAATCATGAATCTTCTTTGAAATCGATTGATTTTTCAATAAAAATTTGAGTTCACGTCGAATCACACAGAAAAAAATGTTTAAGCTTGTGAATTTTATTATTCTAAACAAAATGATTGGATGCCAATCATATATTTTTATTTATTAAAAATACAAATTTCTAACAAAAAAAGGAACATAACGTAACAAAAAATTGTTTAAGATTGTAAATCTTCTTTGAGCCTAATGTTGAATAACCGATTTCCGGTGAAAACTGTTACCATATCCTTAAATTGTTCAAAAATTGTGAATTTTCTTTACCCCAGTAAACGAAAAAAAGTTTCAAACGAATTAAACATGATTGGAATCTGGAATTGCTGTTGAATCCGGTTTGTGGAACTTTTTGAACTCATCAAAGAGATTTAAATCTTTTAGGTTATAAAATAATTTTAACAAGTTTTTTCGCACTGCGATTCTTGCTTGCTAATTTCACATATTTAATATGCAATTAAA
>JAUMHM010000004.1:12081884-12098652 GCA_032362435.1 Melikaiella ostensackeni
ATGAAAATGACACCGGCTCCCAGTAGAACCGCGGTAAATCACACCCATGCCCACGCCTCACAACCGTGAGATGGGCGACCACGATATATATATATATATATGCACAAAAGAAAATATTAAAAAGTAGTAAAACGTTTCATAAATCGATTGAAAAAATTGTTAGCGCTCCTACTAAAAAGTTTTTTAATACAAAAAGAAACCTTGAAGCCAAATTTCATGCTCTTGCAAAAATTAGAGCAAAATTTACTATATTTATTATTTTTTTAATGGAAAGCGCCGGTGAGCCTTTTAGATATAATGCATAACCGCAGAAAGTTCATTCTGACTGAAGCAAAATTTGTTATTTAACAACAAACTTGAAAATTGAATAGGCCCAATTTTTTCGTGTAATCAAGTATAAATATCTTAATAGAGTCTTCTTCCTATCATACTTTTCCGAGTGACAAAAACTGTTCATTACATAAATAATTTTTATAAACAAATGCACGTTTCGACTATTATATTGATGAATGAGCTGAATGTTTTGTGGAATCATCTAGAAATGTCTTGCCAAAGACTCATTACTGTGATATTTTTCATAGTAACGAAAACTGTTAATAATACAAACAATTTTCATGAAAAAATGCATGATTCGACCATTTTTATATAGATAGGCTTAATTTCTTTTTGCGGAATCAACCAGAAACGTCTTGCCAAAAATTCCTGGCTGTCATATTTTTTACAGTAACAAAAACTGTTGATAATATTGATAATTTTTATAAACAAATCAACATTTCGTCTATTTTTTCATGGATAGGCTTCATTTTTGGCAGAATCAACTAGAAATATCTTGCCAAAGACAAATTTATGACTGTGAAATTTTTCAAGTAGTCAAAAATGCCAAAAATACAAAATTACAAATACAAATTACAAATACAAATTTTTTTTCATGGATAGGCCCACATTTTTTCGGATTCACCTATAAAGCCTATTCATGAAAAATTGGTCAAGATGTCCATTTGTTAAAAAGGATGTATCGCTGTTGATCAGTGAAGTAAAATATCCAGTGGTGTTTCGTTGTTGATCTACTGATCCTCTCAAATTTGTTTAAACGAGCTGTCGCTCCACGACGTGATGCTTATATCGTAGGATAACATAAAAATTCTCATTTCTTATGAATGATAGGTTATTATTATTCTCTTGATTGTCGTTAAAATAAGACTATGATAGATATTACTAAGAAATTCAACATCAGATCTCTTATTTACAGAATTGGTATTCTTGACGATAAAAAACATATGTTTAAAATTTATTCTTCTACAATTGTTTTTATAAGTTAAAATTTTTATTTTTGAATATTAGAACTTATGATCATTAAAATCCGTGTGCGTAACCAATTCAGTGCCTCTTGCATCTTCTTTGCAGTTTTTTTGTGTTTTTTGAATCGAAAAGAGTGATATCTTTGTTATTAGAAAAACATCTGAAAATATCTTTTTTTTATGTAAAAACTACTTTAAGGTGGAATTCTTTGAAATAAATTATGAAAGATCTAGAAAGTTCATTAGTACATGGCAAAGTAATGACATTGTTATAATCAAAAGCTTGTGAATTATAATTCTGAATTTGTGGATCAGCATTATTTATCATTTCAACCTTTAAAATATCATAATCGCTGAATGTTTTATTAGAAAGTTTGATAGCTCAATTAGTAAAACTGTAAATAACTGAAATCTTATTTTTTATAGAAATATTATAATTAAAATTTATGTATCTGCGTGAATTAGTCTCTTTACAGAACCAATTCATACTGAGTTTATTGTTTTCTCGAATGATAGTAACGTCCAAAAAGTTTAGTTTTGAATTGTTTTCAATTTCAATAGTGAACTGGATTCTAAGATTGTATGCATTGAAAGCTTGTAATAGATCGTCAACATTATTCTCAGACACGCATGTGAAAAGATCATCGACGTACCTGTAGAAAAATATGTAATCAAAAGGAAGCTTTCTCGATACATCTTGTTTCAGTTCCCATAACTAGGTCTGCAATTGCCCCAGACAACGTAGAGCCCATGAGTGTACCATACACGGAGAAAAATGGTATGGTCACAGTAACTAAAGTTATCAAGTTGCATACAATATAGGTGCATTGTCCAATTTTGTTATTTAGACATCTTTTATCTACGTTGCTAGTTCTAAATGACATAGTCACCCATCAAGCTTGGAGCCATCATATCCAACCACCTACCAAATTTTTTCCTGTGTGCAACAAATACAAGTGAAAAGTAAATACAAGTGCTAAAGTGCTGACATATTTTGATATTAACCGTGAATGGACAATGGCAAATCAAGAAGAAATGTGTGCAAAATTTACAGAAATGCAAGGATTTCTGGATGGATTTATGGATGACTGACAATTTCATATAAGAGCATGTATATGAATTAGCTTGGACATCAGGACTTACAATGTTTGATATTGAAAGATGTTGTCACCCAATTTCTTTTCATTCTTGTATGCTTCTATAATTTAAATAAAACCTCATGACTTATTAATCCAGATGATTTTTTTCTTCAATCAGCAATGCTGGTTGTGACAGATACATCCTATTGATAAGAGTGTTTACTGTGTGGTTGTGACAACCAAATCCTATTGGAAATAACTTTCTCTGTGAAGTTGTAACAACCACACATCATTATAGAGAACTTCCACTGTGTGATTGTGACAACCACAGTGTATGGTTGTGTCAACCACACAGTTGAGACCTTATGACTCTTACACAAACAGCTATGTGGTTGTAGGAACCACAGTTGTAGTTGTACCGTATTTTACTATTTTTTTCTCGTTGCTACAACCACATTTATGGATCTTACTTCCATACAGTTTTCTCCGTGCAAGTTTGCTTAAAAAATATTTTGATCTTCACCAAGATCTCTACCAATTCTAGATATTGCTTTACCGGTAATTTTGTGAATTTTCTTATTTTATACCAATTAATTTCAATATTTTTTATAACCAAGTCTTTAAGAATGTTAGTAGAAAATGACTTTACATCAAGAGGAATCAATCTGTAGTTATTAGGTATATTGAAAGATTTAATCTTATTGATAAGATTCCAGATATTTTTAACAAAAGTATTACATTTTCCGATAATTTGTTTAATAGGTAAACTTATATGTTCAGATAATGAGAGTCACGGACAACCAGAAAACGAAGTAACTAGTCTCATAGGATTTTGAGGTTTATGAATTTTAGGCAAACTGTAGAATTTTGGAACAACTGAATTGTAGTTTTTTAAACATCTAGCTATGTCGTTATTGATTAAGCCATGCTTTCAAGTTTCACTAATCAATGAGTTAAGATTATTTTTGATACTATCAGATGTATCTATCAAAGGTTTTTTGAGAGTGAGTGGGTCCAATAAAAGAATGTAGCATTAATTTAGATAGTCGTTTTTGATTAAGACCACCATAGTGTTTCTCTCATCGGCTCTTGTTACAACAATGTCTTCACTGTCTGCTTCGCACTGCGTTGTTTTATTACCGAAAATATCAATTTACGTTTCAATATTATTGTTGTAGTTATTTTTCAAATATAAAAAAAGTCACTTTCGATACTTTGAAATGAAGAGATTCTCAAATCCGCAGAAAATCATAACCCGGAAGATGATGCGTACTAGATTTAAGAGACAAGGTACACTCTTCGTTTTACAACCTGCTCTAAGTTACTTGAAGCATGGAATTCTTTTGATTCGATACCGTCGCTCGTTCCTCAAAGTACGTTCGACTGACGGGAGCTTAAAGAGGATATCGATTTTCCAGACGAGTGAGGTTCAAGCAGCAGGAAAAAAAGTTTCATGAGTTAGGATCCTGTCCAAGACAAAGCTGATTAAGAGCTCCCAAACTAGGATGTGTAATCCTGGGGAATCACTACGGGGGCAGTGGGAAAAGCGTCAGATATAAAAAGCCTAAGAAAGACAAGATAAAACCTCCTGGGATCCATGGGGGAAAAGAATGAAGAGACTATTGAGGAAAAATGGCCCCTTTTCTTGAAACGTTTCTGGGAACCTAAGTGAAAATGCTTCAACTTGATTTCGACTCGATTTAGTCTTGAGTTCGACTTCAAGATGGCAATGTCTGGCTGCGTCTCAAAAATGAGACGAAACATCAGATAACGTCTCACTTTTATGGTCTCCGCGGGGTTATTTCAAGTCGGCGGGAACTTTACTCAAGGCGAACCTTTATGGACACAGAAATGAGATATTTAACAGATGCAAAGGATTAAAATTAATAAGAAAAAATTGTGCAATTTTCAAATTAGTTGTTTTTAAGTTGACAATTTGGAATTTGTGGGTCTTAACGACTATAGCCGTAAAAAATTTGTTTCAAAAAGATTAAAATTGCAATTTTCTATAAGGCTCAGCTAAACCGTGAAAAATATATAAAAATAGACAACGATTTCAGTATCTTCGCCAAATAAGTATAATACAAATGGAAATCCAAGAACGAGTTGATTCATTATAATATATTGCATAAGAATATAAAAATTGTTTAACCGTAGTTAGTGGTCTAAAAAACAAAATATCCTCATTTCTCTCATTTTTTACCTCTTGAGAACAAAAAAGAAACATCAGTGTAACATAGAAAATTTCATTTTTGAATGAACATCCCTGATGGAAAAAATTTTTACAGGAAAGTACAACATTCATACAACTGTAATTTTTTGTAAGAATTGTACTTCATTTTACAAAAATGTATAATTAAATACAAAAAGCTGATTTTTAATTGTATTTTCTTATGGAGAAGTAAAAAAATTAACAATTAAGTACAAATTTCTACAGTCTGGAAATTTGTATGTGTAATTTTCTATTAATATTTTTTCAATTTGTTGTGAAAAAAAAAACACACACACACACACACACACATATATATATATATATATATATATATATATGAAGATATATAAAAGTGAAAGATATGAATAACTTTTTTTACTTTGTTGTAAAAATTTACAAGGTGTTGCAGAAAAGTGAAATATTTTACATTTTTTTGAATTTGGGCGTTTGAAATCATAAAAACACGTTTAATTTTTCGTGAGTTACTATTAAAAATTAATTATCTATCGTTACAAGAAAAATCACAAGATTTTACAGAAGTTGAAATGTTGAAAAACTGCACTATAAAAATCATGTTGTAAACGCTTGCAGTTTATTGTAGAATTGTACTCATTTAAATAGAAATACAATTTTTTACAAGCAATATTTTTAGTATTCGTATAAACGTTCAGGCTTGTACTTTACTGCAAATTTTCGTAGGATATACAAGTTTCTACCAGAAATTACAGTTTAAAAACATATTCCTCGTTCAAGTGTAAATGTTTGATATATTAATTATACGATAAAATGTGGTACATTTGCCCTAAATAGTCTACGTTTACATGATGAACTTTTGCCATATCATAATTTTTCCAATAAATGAAGTTACAGTGAAGGATCTACACGAATTTACAGTTTTTGCAGCCAAAAAGTTTTTTTTTTGACCACGAAAGTCAAATATTGAAAAACATTACAATGATATAATTTTAAATTATATGGTGTTTAATCGATTGTTATATTTGAGAAAAAGTTTCAAACGTAATGTGTTTTTTATTTAATAATGATCAGTGTCTTTCAATATTCTATTATTCCTTTAAGTTTTAAACACAAAAGCGTTTTTTTAAATGATCGAATAGCAATATTCTAAATTGTTGTCATCCTAGGTCGGAAATGTATAGCTTTTTCGCTGCAAAATTGTAAATTTCTACAGTTGTACATTTTTGTAAACTCTTATTGGAAATTCCAACTACGAAAAAGTTAAACAATATAGAATAAAATATGGAATTCGTCCGAATTACAGATGAAGTTGTACTTTTCTGTAAATTTTATTGTAATTCGTGGTATTTATTTGTAGTTTTCTGTAGAAATGGTTTTAGTTTTTTCTATTCTTTTGTAAAAAAATTTTCACTAGGGAGCTATATGCCAATACCTTAAATTTTAGCTATCTTCTTAGGCAGTCGAACTAAAAGAAAAGATTCCAGCATAGTGAACTCAAAAAAAACTTCCTGATTTTTCTAATTTTTTGTTCACATAGACATAACAAATTTTATTTTTTGATGTACATCTGCATGTCAAGACCTTTAATTTGAGCTATCCCTGAAAATAATCAGATTAATAGAAGAGCTTTAATAATATAGTGGTCAAAAAATCGAAATTTCCTCATTTTTCTTGGTTTTCAATCTCTGATAACAAAAAGATCACGACAACATAACAAAATTTATTTTGTATTACACATCTACATTCGAAGACCTTTCATTGGAGTTATCTTCGAAAAAATTTGGATAATTTTTAGGGTATGATTGGCTCACTGGTATATGACGAATCTCTGCAAATTGTATAATGTCTAATATGGCTTATTCAACTTCATTTTAAAATTGTAATCTTTAATTTTTCCACAAATTACTTGGCCAACTTTGATTTCATAAATTCCTGTAATGTACGTGTCAGATTTTTTGCATCGCAGTTGTTTTTGGTAGGATTTAAAGTTTTTCTGAAATTAAAAAAATAAAAATAAAAAAAATAAGATAGGTACGCTCAATTACTTTAATTTTGAATGAATTACTTATTTACTTAATTTGAAAACTGAAATTAATTGTTTAAATACTTTTTGTTCCAAGTGATTTAAACAAATTGAATTCATTCATTTTTAAATTTAGTTTGATGGTATCATTTTATTAAATTTCAATTTGGAATGGAGTTTTCAATTTTAATTCAAAATGGAAAAGGAAAGAATTTCATCGATGCTTCATTCTCAATAAGATTTTATAGGAATATTGTTTATTTGATTGACTTGTTTTCTTTTATCATAATGGAAGAATGATTGAAAAATGAATAATTTTCTTCTTTTTTTATTAAAAACTATTCAACATATCGTATATTTTTGAAATATATATATCGAAAACATGTTGCCATACATTCCTTGGTCAAATATCGGGTGAAATGTTCGTATAAAAAATTCATTATTGTTAAAAGATTGCAAACAAATTCAATTTTTCACCTCTGCTCCCCTCTGCAGCCTTATCTATCAATCCTAATCACACCAAATTCTAATGATAATTCTTTAACAACATATTCTGGATACGTATTTCATGAATTTTTGATATCATGAATACTTTTTTTTAAATTTTACCATTTGTGTCACCTCTAAATTTTCATTTTTTACTCTAAATACGTAAAATCTAAAAAACTCAAGATATCGACAATTCCTGGAAGATCTATCGAGAATATATTGTTATAGAATTCTCATTAAAATTTAGTCTAACTCGGTTGGACATTTAGGCTGCAGAGGTGATCACAGGTGAAAAAATCCATTTTTACATTAAATATGAATGACTTAAGTTTTTCTTATTAAGGGTATCGTATTTTTCTGAAATACGTATCGAAAAAATCGTACCATAAATTCTTAGGTAAAATATTACATGGAAACTTTGTATAAAAAATTCATTATTGCTAAATAATTGTAAAAAAGTCAATTTTTTTGGATGTACTCTCCTCTGTAGCCTAATCTATCCCACCTAGTTACACCAAATTTCAATGATAATTTTGTAGCAACATATTCTCGACACAAATTCTTGAAATTTCCGATATCTTGAATAGTTTTTAAGATTTTACCACTTATGTCATATCTGAATTTTAGTTTTCTACAATAAATACGTAAAATCTTGAAAAATCTTGAAAAATACTCAAGATATCGAAAATTTCTGCAATAATTATAGACAATCTGTTGCTACTGACTTCTCGTTAAAATTTAATGTCAGTCGGTTTGATAGATTAGGATATAGAGGCGAGCATGGGTTGAAAATTTGTTGTTTCTATATTTGTTTTTTTCGTTTGTTTTAATCTCGCAATTTCTAAGGCATTCACATAAATTCACACAATAACTTTTTTTCAACGTTTGGTTGAAAATTTGGATAAAAAAGACTCTATTTTATACACAGAGAGGGATAACTACAAGGGTCATTTGTATATCCTTTGAAAGCTTCAAAATTGTTTAAAAACCTTTACTCAGGATGAAAACTGTACTTTATAGACTTTTTATAACTTTGATTGCGTAAGAATTTTTTTTTCAAATAAACTATTTATCAGATGGAAGATTGAATAACATTTCGTTTTAGAAGGGTTTAATTATTCCTAGCAAATATTTACTTAGCATTTAACATTATATTCCACTAATTACTTATGCTGAGGGACTGGAAAAGTAAATATCAGTGTGCAATCCGTATATTCAATTATTTCAACCTCTGATAAATTTAGAGGAAGTGAAGAATAAATATTGGCCAAGTTTACTTCAGCTAAGCAGAAAAAGAATGAGAAATAGGTGCAGAAATTTTACGAGATTTGAATTTATGGCAAATTGTTCCATAATAAGTCGGAAATTTTCTACACGACTAGCGCAAGCAGCAATCAATATCAATGATGACTTTGAAACACGATAACTCGGGCGAAACTTATCTTTTTTTGTGCTTCAAAACCTTACGAAATTCCATGTCAAATGGCCAGTAGTAAAGATATTTTCGACTTTTTGGAAACAATGTATCGAGTGAGAAGCTTTTTAAAAACATTCAAGAAATTAAAAAATTTTGTACCCCGATTTCAACTAGTGTCACGACCTAGGGAAGTTGTAGCAAAAATGTGAAATTTACAGGAAGTAATCTCTGAAATCGTATCTTTGATTTAAGCTACGACGATTTAGAAAATTTCCACAGGTTCTTTAGTTATGGCGGCGGATTTTGTACCTCAACTTCAACTCGTGCTATAACTTAGGAAAGTTGAGGGAAAAACATGAAATTCACAGAACGATTTCAAAGGTGATAGTTATTGATGGCCTTTGGTCTGTGTAAAATTCATATAGAATATTTGAGAACTGAAGTACAGTCGATGCATTTCGCTGTGGAACCACAGCCTCATCAGGAATATAACAAATAATGGAGCATGTCATGAATATACAAATATTTATGGTATATTTTCGATGAGATACATTTTTGGTTTACTAATTTCATTTTTAAACTTACCGCAATGTGTACTTTTCATCCAAATTAAATGTCAAAAATAAGTGATAGATCTGATATTTCAGAAGTCAAAAATGTTTTCTTTCAAGTGTTCATAACTCCACCAAATGCGGAAGAGGAATTTTAGAGTTATTTTTTGAAGGTGTATTTTATGGTCTTGAGGTTGTTAATTTCCAGTATTATTTTCGATTTTAGTGTTATAAATTGGTGTAAAAAGGTGTGCGACTATTGTTTATACTAATGATAAGTATACAAAAATTGATATAAAGCTACATTTCTATGCTCCTCCAAAAACTTTCAGAGTGTATGAACTAACGTTAGAAACAAGTGCATGCGAATGCGTCGGATTCGTTGGTAAGAGAAGAAATTTAACCGCAAGTTTCGATTCAATCATGGTAAATTACACTTAAGTTCTCTGTATTTGTCCGTAAGTTTACTGTTTTTTTTTTTTTTTTTGTAAGTTTTTTTCAAATAAAATTGTATGGATGTTTAATTTTTTACAAACTTTCAAAATTGGGTCGTACAGTTCTTTGACAAACAGTACTACTAGTATTCTTTTTAAATTAATTTCTTTCTTTCTGTTTAGTCGTAAGATGTTAGTGTTGTATGTTTTTAACCTTGGGTCTATAGTTTTTTTAAAAGAGTGGTATGGGTAGTTATTATTCAATAAATTTTGTGTAACCATGACAATATTTTTGAGGTGTAATTCAGGTTCTGAAAGTTTTATAGCTCTAACATTGAGAAAATTATTCCTTTCTTGTGGTTTAAATGATGATATGATAAATAATTTAACGTTTTGCCACTTGAAGATGGTTTTCGATACCAATCTCTTTCGATGAACCCTTTTTGAAAAATTATAGTTATATTTAAAGAGTTAATTTGTTTCTTTTATGGAGTTTCTAGAGCAAATTCAAAAGATCCACCGATTTTCTTGAATTCATTTAGAATAATAAGTACTTGGTCTTTTTTTGGCACACAGTATCGAATCATCAACGTACCGATAATAAAAAAGAACAATCAAGTTTTTCTTTTTTAGAATTTTTGCTTTTATATTTGGCGTTACTAATTCGGCTCCCACTGATGATATGGGTAAACCCATCGGGGTTCCGTTTTTCTGTCTGTATATTTCGAAATCAAATTTTGAATATGCATTTTCCATGCAAAAACTAATTGCTTCAATGAATTGTGTGTAATTTGAAGTGGTATATTGTTTTATTAGATTTAATTTTTGATATATTTGTTCATAAACGATGTTTCTATCGATGTTAGGGAACATTGATACTGCATCTAGCGAGAAATTCGTATAGTCATCTGGAATTTTTACATGTCTCACTTTTTTTTTTACTATATCCCAACTATGTTTGATTATTCATGTAGATGTACATGTTATTTTTGTCAGGATTGAAGTTCAATATTTGGACAAGTTGTATAAAGATGATTCAATAAATGATGTTACTGGTCTTAGTGGCTTATTATCTTCGTGTAATTTAATTTTCCCATATATTAGTAGTGCTCGTATCTCTTTCGTCGAGTTTTTTTATTGTTTCGTACGTCTGTTTGTCATCGAGGAGTGTTTTCATTTTTTGGTTGTATTCTTGTTTTTCTATTATTACTGTTTTTCTACTTTTATCAGATTTTGTAAAGTATAACAGAGGATTGTCTTAAATAAATTTTTGGGTTTTCAAATATTTATATTCAAAAAGTCTGTCGTTTGAATTCCATGCAATGTTTGAGATAAATTTATTTTCCAATTGTAAAAGTTAAGTTCGCTCTGAGTAAGTTTAATTCTTTTTCTGAAATTTAAAATTGTTTGTTTCAATTCCTGAAATATAATCTGCAATCGTCAGGCTGTCTTTGTTATGAGACATCGCAAATTGACTTTCCAAGGATAGAACATTTGTTGCATCTTTTGGTATTAACTTAGTGGTGAGATTTTCGGTGAATTCAGGCTTGTGAAGATCTGATAACGAGGTTTGTTTATTTTGTAAATTGCTCTTTTTCTCTTAAAAACTGAAACATGAGTTTCCTGCCATATTTTTTTGTTTCTATATAATTATCTTGTTTCAATTCTATAAGAAACTGTATTAATTCTAGTTGTATAACCTTATTTTCTAGGATTTTTATATTAATTGTGACTTCTTTCATATAGGACACGTTATCAGAAATCTCTAGTTGTAAAATCTTTCATCGGAAATATGTTATATTTTATTTATATTTGCAATAGTCCTGATGAGGCTGTGGTTCCACAGCGAAATGCATCGCCTGTACTTCAGTTCTTAAATACTATATGAATTTCACAAAGACCAAAGGCCATCAATTACTATCACCTTTATATATTTATTCCTATAAATCGGTCTAATTCGAAAAGCATACGATTTCAAAGATTATTTCCTGTAAATTTCAGATTTTTGCTACAGCTTTCTCAGGTCGTGACACGAGTTGAAGTCAAGGTACAATATTCGAGAAATTCTTAAATTTAAATAAAGAAACTTCTCACGTGATATATCCTCTTCAAAAAGTCAGAAATTTCTCTACTAGGTGTCATTTGATGTGGAATTTCACAAGCTTTTCAATTGTCTTAAAATAAAATGTCTAGCTTCATTTCCAAACGATTTATCGTGTTTCAGAGTCATCAGCCACTTTTAATGCCGGTCGCGCTAGACGTGTAGATAATTTCTGACGGTAGTGTATCTCCAATTTGCGAAATTTATTTCTCAGAAAAAAGGATTTAACTAGAAAAATACTCGGTTTTGCTTGTTTTTTTCGCAAGTGTGTCATTAGAAGACGAAAATTAGTAGAACGAAAACGACGTCTTTTATCCACGTCTGCAACCTTAGGTCGGCATTTTCTACAATAGAGACGAACATTTGATTGGAAAGTGACTACAAACTTTTTTTCCATTATGCTTTTTCATAATATCGACCAAAAAATTGTTGTTTTCGACCCGCCCTTCTCTATAAAGACGATTTTTTATTCTTGAAAAGTAAGTTGATTAGGCCATATTCATTGAATAGGATCGTTTCAGAAGAGCTCTTAGAAGCGGCGGAATCAGTGGATGATAAATGAAAGCAGCTCATAATCGGTAGGATCTTGAAAGCTTTTTTTTAGCTCACCTCGTCTAACACGAAAGCGAAATCCGACGACATGCAACGACATCAGTCGTGTGGGGGCGATTGCATTGAAATATGAAGGGCAAATTGCGAATGATGACAAGCTCATTTCTCGGAGATGTCCTGAATCGTTCTACGACGCGACGCGTGAAAAATGGGTTTTGAAAGGGCCTGGAGTCTGGACCATTTTCCATCTCCAAGCCATCTATCTTGGAGTGGCAAGCGATCGCACAAAGCGTTTATGGGTTTTCCGCCAATCTCGTGTAAAGCTTCCCTAAATTCACTCCTACTATTTCAGAAGACACAGAAAGACGTCAAACCAGTGTACTTTTGGACTAAAAAAGTACAATTGTACTAAGAAGTACAATTGTAATCAAAGAGTATAAATATACTCCAGAAGTACACTGCCGTCGGAAATAATCTACACGGCTAGAGCGAGCGGCACTAGGAATCATATATGACTTTCAAACACGATAACTCGGTCGAAAATAAGTCCGGAAATATAAAAAAAGGACGGTTAGAAAGCTTATAGATCTCCACGTCGAATGCCTGCTAGCAAATATATTTTTGTCTATTTGTAGGGGATATATCGCGTGAGAAGTTTAAAAAAAAAACTAAATTCCATAATTTCTCGGATGCAGCTCGCATTTTGATCTAGGAAAATTCAAAAAAAAATCTTAAATTTACAGAACGTATTCCTTGAAACCCTATCTTTGATTTAAGACGAGAAAATGAGATAAATCTCAACGGGTCCTTGAATTATGACTCAAAATGTCCAAGCGTATCTGCTTCGAATTTTAGTCGGGTCAAGTAGTGAGGCGGCCCACAGCGAACGGTTTTGTGAAATTCTGTCTGAAAATGGTAGAAATTGAGATCAGAATGATCTAGAGGGATACATTTTTTTTTATATTGAAGACGAATTCTTAACAAACATAGAAAAATTATAGAGAAAGTGTAAAAAGAAACGCTTTGACCTTGAAAATATATGTAGAAGTTAGCATTTTGGGAAAAGGAAATCGTTTATTGAATACCACGGACGCTTAATCAAAATTCAAAATGGTGAATCCCAAATGGCGGACTATGATTATAAAACAAAATAGACTTGACTAAAAATGGCTACTTAAGGTTTTTCGGGTCGCTGATTTCAAACCCAAAGTTAAACTTTAAAAATTGAAATGGTGGATCTAATATAGCGGGTAGAAATTGTAAAATGAAACCGATTTTATGAAAAATTTCTACTCGGAGTTTTTTCGGGTGGCTTATTTCAAATAAAAAGTCAAAATTCCAAAATTTAAGAAGGCGGATTCAATATGGCCGAAAAAAATTGTAAAAAAAAAACCGATGTGATTGAACGTTGCTATTCGGTGGTTTCATGGGTCGCTGATTTCAAATTGAAAGTCAAATTTTAAAAATTCAGAATATCGGATACAATACGGTGGATCAGCATTGTGAAAACAAAGCCAATTTGATTAGAAATTGCTACACCAGGGTTTGCTGGGTTGCTGATTACAAATAAAAAATTAAAATTTCAAATCACAGAATCAATATGGCGGATTCAAATTGCAAAACAAAACCAATATGATCAAGAATCGCTAGTCGTTGGTTTTTCGGGATGCTGCTTTCAAATCCAAAGTTAAGATTTCAAAATTCAAATTGGCCAGTATAATATGGCGCTCCAGACGTACCTATGCAGTACCTTCTCTCAAAATCGCGCGACTTTTAAAATTTGTCAACGCATATATTTGTAGTAATAATTTTTTCTGTGAAACAAGATTCAATTTTTTGACAAATTTTCAAAAGCTTAAGCAAAAACGAGGAAAGGAAAAATAGAACCACCATCGAGATCAGTAAAGTGAATTAATGTAGAGCTTAGAACATTAATGTAAGTATGAGATAATAACAGTAGAAAAAATTTAAAACAATATAACATTGTAACTAATAATTTAATAATCACAAAAAAGTAATTATATTAACACGTCACGTGTTCGAAGAAGTAGTAAGTTTAAATCAGTTTTGCTTCACAACTTTGGTCCGACATATTGAATCCGCCATGCTGAATCCGCCTTTTAGGAATTGTAAAATTTGACTTTGGTTTCGAAATTTACGAACTGAAAAAACTCCAAGTAAAAATTTTTTTAAACCGTTTCTTTTTTATAACCTTGATTCTCCATATTTGATCCACCATTTTGAATTTTCTAATTTTGACAATGGATTTGTAATTAGTGACCCAAAAAATACCTAAGTAGCTATTTTTAGACAAATTGGTTTCCCTAGCTGAAATTCAGGATAAGATTGCATAGATTGCGTCCTGTAAATTTCAGATTTTTACCATAATTTTCCTAGGTTATGACACGAGTTGAAGTCAAGGTAAAAAATTCGAGAGGTTCTTGAGATTGCTTAAAAAACTTTTCTTCTGACATTCCTCAACATTTGAATAGATTAGTAAAATTTATTCCAGTGACAAAAAGTATAACCGTACTAAAAAATAATAATTGTGTTCGTGAAGTACAATACTTTAAATTTGATTACGTCAGTACAATTCCAATTTCCAAAAGTATAATTGCTGACAAAAAGTACAATCCTTGAAATTTGAGTGCGTTAGTATAATTTCAATTATTAAATTTACAATTGTACTCAAGAAGTAAAATCAAAACTAAAATCCTTGAAACTTGAGTAAATGTGTAAGATTCCAATAGCAAAATGTACAATTTTACACCAAAAGTACAATAATTGAAATTTGAATAAGCTATATAAATTTCAGTTGTAAAAAGTACAGCAATACTAAAAAGTGCAATTGTACTAAAAAGTGCGATTGTACTAAATATGTACGACCATTCAAATTAAAACACGTTAGTACAACTCTTGATGTCAAACATACAGTTGTGTTTGAGAAGTAAAATTCTTGTAATTTGAGTGTGTTGGTACAATTCCAACTATTAAATTTACAATTGTACTCAAAAAGTAAAATCAAAACTCAAATCCTCGAAAGTTCTTCTTCAAATTTAAGCACGTTAGTACAACTCTTGTTGTCAAAAATACAGTTGTGCTTGAAAAGTGAAATCCTTGTAATTTGAGTGTGTTAGTACAATTCCAACTATTAAATTTATAACTGTACTCAAAAAGTAAAGTCAAAACTAAAATCCTCGAAACTTGAGTTAATTAGTACGATTCCAATCGCAAAATGTACAATTTTACTCCAAACGTACAATAATTGAAATCTGAGAATCTAGTTGAATTTTAATTGTAAAAAGTACAGTAGTACTAAAAAGTGCAATTGTACTAAAAAGTGAAATTGTACTTAGAAGTGCTATTGTACTTAATATGTACGATCCTTCAAATTTAAGCATGTTAGTATAACTCTTGTTGTTAAAAGTACAATTGTGCTTGAAAAGTAAAATCCTTGAAATTTGAATGCGTTAGCGCTAAATTTACAATTTTACTCGAAAAGCACAATAATTGAAATTTGGGTAAGCTTTTCAAATTTTAGTTTTAAAAAGTACAATAGTACTAAAAAGTGCGATTTTACTAAATATGAACGATCCTTCAAATTAGAATATCAACCTCGTACGTCATAGGTTCATGAAAGCTGTTATTAATTTTATTCACTCACTTGAAAAATTAAAATTCTAACATATTTTTCTAAGTTTGATATCACAGGGAAAATGAAAAGTGAAAATGTTTTTCATGAAGGGGTCAATTAAAAATAGAAAAACAAATTTACCTTAAATAGTGGCAAACATATAAAAAAAAAAATTAAATAATGGCAAACATATATCTGCCAAAGGCTTTAGTTTTTGGAGAGAAGAGGTTTCCATAAATTTACGCAACAAATTTTAAAATTCTCTTCTGGAATCAAAACTTAGCATTTTGAAGGCGTCATATTACTATACACCTCAAGTATCTTGGACTAAATAGTCAACATCACGTCAACTTCTTTTACGCGCTTATTTTCAAATACTTCCCAGCGTTTTTACTACATTTTTCACGTGAAGTTGGCGTGTTGGCCCTCTGAATATTTGGGTTTAAAAGTGTAATTAGTATTCTTGAAGTTTTGTCTTAAAGCGAAGGAACAAGTGTTGCGCAATTCAAGTATTACAGGACTACTGAAATGATAACAAAATTCACGATGAGTATTTTATTTGTGCTATTTCATTTTCTGGCAGACATATGATTTCTCAAAGGCTTCAGTTTTTGAAGACAAGAGAATTCCATAAATTTACGCGACAAATTTTGAAATTCCCTCCAGGAAAGCGAAACTGAGCATCTTGAAGGCGTTATATTACACCTCAAGTATCTTGGACTAAACAGTCTAACGAATATAAATATCTCAGCATCTATTGGACCGAGAAATTTCAAAAAAGTCGATAAATTGCACTAGTTAAGAATAAATCTGGTTATGTTTAAAATCTAGAACTTTCTAGAACTTTTATTTCCTCGAACCTGCTGTCACCTTTCCATTGCCTCCGACAGCGAATCGGATGCATTATGAGCCACTGCAGAATATTAATTTCTATAATTTATTGAAAATAATTATTTTCATTATTTTATAAGTCACAAAATTAGATCGAGATGCACCTAAACC
>JAUMHM010000004.1:12098752-12165810 GCA_032362435.1 Melikaiella ostensackeni
CTTGCATTCCAGTAGAGAATTTTGAGTGTCTTTGTTGTTGTAGAGGTAGATATCATTTAGGAGAATGTAAAGATTCCCAACTGTTGAATTCTTGTTCATCATTTGAGGTAAGATCGTCGGAAGTGCCGAGGGTCCCAAGCCTTTTAGTAATTTTCATAATGCGAGCTTTCAGTTTGCAATCTACGATGTAAACGTCTCTGAGCATAGTGATTAGGCTCGATGTGTCAGTAGTATATTTCAGAGCTATCTCTGGTATGTTCGGGCTTCCGTAGGACTTTCTAAGAGAGGATGCTAATTCTTCGAAATCAAGCGTATAATTATTGACGTTTATTAACGTCAAGTGTTGTTTTGACATTCCTTAGAAATTCAAGCAAGAAAATCGACATTTCCTAATAACGAAATTCATTGGAGATTTTTTGGATGTACCGTTAGGGTCGAAAATTAATTTACAATGAACGTGGGAAACTTATCCCAGATTGAAAAGCCGTTAAATTTTTCTAAGGGTTATTTTAACATTTCTGCTAGGATATTTTTTCTTGTTCGTTATAAATAAATTTGCGGCTCCAGTAGTATGTAATAAAAAAATCCCGCGGTGATTTTGGTTGTTGGGAAATGTCCATTTCCTTGTTTGAATGTTTACTGGATGTTTAGACAACCCCCAAATATCCTGTGTACAGCAAATCATAAATCTGTCAAGCCGATAAGTTTAAGACTTTTGTGTCAGTCTACAAAAACTGTACAGTTTTTAAATAATTTCATTTCCAATTATTGATCAGCAGGTTTCTTGGTTCTTTTGGTGCGAAGTTCTTTACTATTTGACGAAGCAAAATTATACTCAAAAAGTACAACTTTTGAAATTTGGGTATGTTAGTAGAATTCATGCCCAAAGAGTACAATCATACTCGACAAGTACAATCTTCAAAATTTGCATCCATTAGTACAAATTACTACGATTTTTTACTTCAGTGATAATTGGAAGTCATTAAGACTATGTCGTTTCTGCGATACTAATAAAAAAATCTCCTTTCTGTTTCAGGTGAGTTCAAATTGATCACAACATTAGTACAAAAATTCGATTTGGTAAGTATGATTAAGTTTCATGGTTCTTTAAGGTAATCTTTTAAAAATATACGTCACATAGAAAAATTCATAATTCCTATTATATCAATCTGGTTTACCGATTTACACGAATTATGAATTTTCGCCTACAAAATCTTGCCATCATCATTTCAAACATCCTGTTTAAATATTTTCCTACAAATATCGAATTGAGGGAAATTGTTTACAAACAGAATTGAAATCAACCTTGAAAACTGAGATCAACCAAGGAGAATCGTCAGATTTCCAAACAATTGGGGGAAATAACAGGAAACGTCTTGGAATGTTCCTGTTTGGAATGAAAGAAGAGGACTAGAACTGAAGAAGTCAATTTGTCAAGCGTGGTATTTGTTTTAGAATTCCTACGCTTTACCGAAATTTAAAGTGGCAAAGCGTTTGAAATCTGAAACGAATGCGCGCAAATCTTCATCGCAGGAATCTGACAGCCAGCACCTCTCTTACTACACAGTAACCTGTTTTTATTTTCTCTGATTACGAACCCTTTCTCTGAAATTTCAGCCATTTCAAAGCGAGTACAAAAGGCTTAGCTTTTCAACATAATTGGGTTTGTTTGAAAATTGCCAAGCGTCCGATACGAGTAAATTCAGGAGATAATTAGGAAGAATGGGTTGAAGTGAATAACACATTTTACACTAATTGGAATGAATAACAATTTGAACTCATTTGTTTTTGCCAAAAATACTTTATCTGCTTGGTAATTCATTTAGATTGTTTAGAATTTTGGACGTGTTAATTGGTTTTCCATTAATTCTTGTTATCTACTGTGGACCATATTTATGCGTCAATTTCCTGATAAAGTGCACTGGAACCTCCGTTCAGAGCGGTCTCGGGTGTGGCTTGCGACGGCCGTGAGGCTCTTCCAAGAATTTCTAAGGCGTAAGCAGTCAAGACCGTATTAACCATTTCAAGTAGGAATACATAATATTAATAAACTGTGTTTTGTACAAATGTAGATTTTTGTTATCACGAAGGATTGACCTTTTTTAATAATGAAGACTAATTAATGAAAAGATTATTTTCCGCGTGTATTTAAATATAAATGCGAAATATGCACGCGATACTCGAACTATTCGCTTTGTGGCTAGGAAACTGCTGAACTCCGCTGAGCTTAGAGCAGCGTTTAGAAAGCGTTTAGAAACGTTTAGAAAGCTTACGGAACTCCACATCGTATAGCTTATAGTAGAGATATTGTTGACTTTTCAAAGTAGATATATTACGTCAGAAAGTTTTTTTTTAATTCATGAATTTCTCGAATTTTGTACCTCGACTTCAACACCTGTCGTGACCTAGGAAAGTTGTAGCAAAAATCTAGAATTTACAAAGCACCTTTTTTAAAATCTGAGCTTTAATTCAAGCTAACAAAACTAAAAAATCTCGACGGTTTCCGGAGATATGACTCAAATTGTCCAAGTGTTTCTGCGTCGAGTTTCAGACGATAGTGACCTAGAAAATTTGTAGTCAAAATCTAGAATTTACAGAGCGTCTCCTTGAAAATATTAGCTTTAATTTGAGCTAACAAAACTTGAAAAATCTTCGCGAGTTCCCGAGATATGACTCATATTGTCCAAGCGTATCTAAGTCGAGGTTGATAGTGATCATCGCCGCCAAACGGGAGAGAGGTGATCGGCGAGAATTTCAAGGATTTTGTACCTTGAATTTAACTCGTATCGTGACCCAAAAAAGTTGTAGCCAAAATCTGAAACTTACAGAACTCCTTCTTATAAATATTAGCTTCAATTTAAGCTAATACAACTTGGAAAATCTTCACGGGTTCCCGAGTTATGACTAAAATTGTCCAAGCGTGTCCGCGTCGAGTTTCAGTCATCGATCACCGCTGTCAGCCGGAAACTCGACGCAGCACACTTGGATATTTTTAGCCATATTTTTGGAACACGTAAAGGTTTTTGAAGTTTTGTCATATTAAATTAAAGATAAGCTTCATAGATTGCGTCCTGTAAATTACAATTTTTTTCTACAAATTTCTTAGGTTATGTCGCGAGTTGAAGTCGAGGTAAAAAATTCGATAAATTCTTGGATTTTTTCATAAAGCTTCTCACGATATATATCCTCTCAGAGCAGTCAAAAATATTTCTACTAAAGGTCAATCGACACGAAATTTCATAACCTTTTCAACAGATCTTCATTTGATGTCTAGCATTGCCTCCGACCGAGTTATTGTGCTTTGAAGTTATCAGTGATTCTTAGCATCGCTCTCGCTAGTCGTGTAGACAATTTCCAACGGTAGTGTAATAATACCATATGCAATGATACCAACCAAAGTTTCGTTGATTCAACCAAATACTTTTCCGAGTAAAGAAATGCTTCAATTCCGAAAGCTGAAAATTCTTGTGTACATTGTAACCTCCATTTTCTAAAGTAGTCAGTTGATTACTTTCAGAACAATCAATTATTCCTTTAAAACCTTTCCACTAAATTGAAGTTATGATTAGGCGTCAGGTCTGTCTCAGGTCAAATCAAATGACTCAAGTTAACAGAAAGGAATAAAATCTGAAATACACTCAACTCTGGATTTAACGGCCGTCTCGGGTATGGCCTGCGATGACCGTGGGGCTCTTCCAAGAATGTTTATAATGTAAACAGTCAGAGCCGTATGGACTATTTCCAGTAGGAACACGTAATAATAATTAACTGTATTTTGTACGAATGTAGATTTTTGTTATCATAAGGGATAGACCTTTTTAAGTAATAAAAACTTATTAATGAAAAGAGAGTTTTCCGCGTGTGTTTAAATATAAATGCGAAATATGCACTCGATTGTTCGAACTGCCCGCTTTGTGGCTACGGAACTGCTCAACTCTGCTGAGCTCACAGCAACTCTCTCTCTCTCTCTCGGCCCCTTGGACTGCCTCATCAACGAATGCGAGCCGGCGGAAATTCTACGAAGACGGTTTATCAAGGCCGGTTAAATCCAGAATTGAGTGTATGTCCAAACTGTATCTAATAAATGAATTTGGCACAACTAATTACCTAGCAAATTTGACCTTGCTCAGTCCCTGTGATGAATAATGATAAAGAGAGTGGTTCTGAATCTGAAATAGATTATTCCGAAATCAACTAAAAATAATCCATTCACTCTATCAACAAGTTATTGAATTTATTTAATATTAGATAACATTCAAAAGTTACGAGGTTAAGTAGGACAAATGTTCCTAATTTAGTAATCATCGACAAATTCATGAAATCGTAGTGGTTCTACTTATTTCGAATAATTGAAGTTTGAGGTTAAGCAGTGAGACAAAGGGTTCTTAATCGCAGTGAATCAACCTACAATGTCAGGGTGATTCAATATTTCACAAACACAGAGAGAGTTTCAAGGTTTCTGAATTTCACAAGTTATATAATTACACGAAGTTCTAAATATTGATTCTTAATATCTGTTCTTAATATTGGTTCTAAATATTGAATTTTGAGAAGTGAAAGAAATTTCAATTAATCCTAAAGTCATAAGGATAAACGGTTCCGAAGTATTAAATTAAGAAAATAACCTGAAAGCTGTGACCTATCCATCCGGTATCTTAGGTTTGACCAAATATTTGATAATCATTCGTTTACACAAAATTGGTCATAATTTGAAACGGAGGGACAAGCGAAAAGTATTCAATAAAATACAGATTCAGAATATTCTTCAATTAAAGCTTGAAATGAAATCAGTTCATACCCTACCAATACAAATTCACTAGAAATTGTCTAAATATTCTCAGGCCCAGTCAAGTTTTTGAGATTTTCTCTACAAGTACCTAGGTAGCATTTTCTCAAGCATCCAAGTAGCCCTCATAAGTTTTCTGAAGGGTAATAAACTTGTTTTTGTGAATATAATCGAAATTTTCTGAATAGTAAGAAATTGCAAAGGCTGCCTTGAAAGAGGAGGCCCCACTCGCCATCTGGCTTAGCGAACCATGTAGAAAGGATTCTTTTGCAGTCAAGTTGCGGTGTAGTGGCCAGATGTAAGAGCTTCAAAACTACATTTTTTTCCAATTTTCCAATTAGGATAAAGTCGGATCACAAAATCAATGAACTCATGGTGACTAAGACCCAAGATCGCAAAATTATTAAATTGATAGAGACTGAAACTTAAAAGACACCAAATCAGACACAGAATAGTAATAGCAAAATACAAGATAGAATAAAGTCTCACCAAACGTCACAAAACAGCATCAGAATTCAGGATTTTCAATAAACAGGGACGGGATCTTAAAAGGCTGGAATAGATCTCAAAATGAAAGGAAACTGACTCAAAATTAAACTGTAATCATTAATCAAATTGAGACTTAGAGGACACGATGTTGCTTGGAAGCTGCTGGCGAAAATAGACGAAAAAGTGAATGGTAGGCCTTGTGTACGAGATATATACAAAATATGATATATTTTTAATTTTTCAAAGCAAGGTTTAGATATTTGTAATTGTAAGAATCCGTAGATTCTTATTTTTTAACTTTCGAATCCCTAATTGTGAAATTGATGCGAAAATATTTCACTTTTGAAGCTCTTACATCTGGACACTGCACCGAACTTCACTACAAAAACATCTTTACTACCTGGTTCGCTAGCCAGATGTCGACAGGGGCTTCTCTTTCAAGGCAGCCTCTGTAATTCCTTGCTATTCAGGAAAATTTCAATTATATTTACAAAAAAAAAGTTCATGAGCCTTCAGAAAATTTATGAGGGCTACTTGGATCTTTAAAGAGTGCTACCTGGGTACTTGTAGAGAAAATCTCAAAAAGTTGACTGGGTCTGAGAATATTTAGAGAATTTCCATTAAATTTATATTGGTAGGGATTCCACAATTATCCAAAACAACGCTTGGGGATAAGACCAGAAAGTACATAAAAGTAGCAAATTTTTTCCAAATTTCCAAAGGTTGAGGTTTTTTTATACAGTGTGTCCCAAAGTTCGCGCATACGAACCACATAGCTCGAATACTGATGAAAAACTGAAATCATATTCAAAAGCTCAAAAATGTTGAACACTCAGAATTCTTTGTGATGAAGAAGGTCAAAGTTGATTAATCACGTTGCGTCTTTCAAAATTAGACAGTGGTAATTCAATTGACAAAAAATCCTCAAAAGCAGCGCATTTTTTTTTAACAGTTTTCTCTTTGAGAACAATTAACTTCGAAAACAAGTTCGCAACGATAAACAGTGAAGGGATTTGGAAAATAGAAATAAATCAAGTTTTTATTTTGTCTACATGATTAATGTTGATTGGAATCATTTCGTAGCTAAAACACTGAAGAGCCGAATTTGAGTTTATGTTTGAAAGAACTTACTTGTATCCGAACTTAGCAAAAATATGCACAATTTTTAATTAAATACCAAAATAAGAATGATCGAAACATTTTTGAAGCACTGAAAGTTGTTGGCCCCACTGATTCTTGTACCAACTCAGTGATCCGAGAGATGATGTTCTAACATCCTTAGGAAACAACCTTTGCAGTAAAACTAATCTGAATTTTCCTTGAGGTGTTCCAGAAATTTGTATTTATCCCTGAATAAGGAAGATCAAAACCTTGCTGAAGTGATGAATGTTGTTAGCCTCACTGTCTTTCTGATCACCTTGATAAAACGGAGATAATGTTTGAACATCCCCAAAAGTTTATTCTTGCATTGAACTTGACCTAAATTTAATCTGACGGATGTTGAGAATTTTTACTCATTCCCTACTAAGAAAGTTCGTAAAATTTCTGTAATAATCGAAGTGCCTGGCTCCAATGATTTTTTAATCAACCCAGTGATTTGGGGCTTGATGTTATGAAATTTCCAGGAAGCTACCCTCGCAGTGAAAATGATCTTAGTTCACTTGGAGCTGGGATCGAAATTTGTGTTGATCAGTCACTAGTGCAGCCTCTGAAATCACGAAATCAAATTAGGGCTTTCAAAACTCAAATAATAAACTAATCAAAATGAAATTTTTGTGATCTGTATAATTTATATAAAATTTTACTGCGCCACAACATCTTATATACGAGGTATGGTTTTTAAATAACCGAACTGATTTTTTTGCTACTTGCTTGGAGCCTCGGCAATAATAAGCAGGGTCTAATATTGATCTGTGTACTTTTCCCCCATACTCTCCATTTAAAGGTTGTCTAACGCTCATTACGACAGTAACCTTTGTTCGAAGTAAACCGTCTACCTGAGGTCCTTCGAAATGAAGAATAAATATTTCATTAAAATTTCTGAAGAGTTAATTGAAGTTACACGATGCCTAAACATCGAGTACTTTAAAAAAATTGAATAAAGCAGAAAGTATATTTGAGGAAAACTTGGAGTTTTGAAGAAACGAATCTCATCAAAAAGTTGAAGTAAATATCGCTCTGGTCCCGCTCTGGTCCCGCTCTGTTTGACTTATAATTCTGGACATTTCACTCAACAAGAGTCTCTCTTTTACAAAGGTCATTTGCACAAAAGGGAAGGAAAGTTATGTAAATACGTTTGCTAAGTTGTTCTACCTTTAAATTCGTAAACGCCTCCTTGATTCGCGAGGACATGAAAGAAACTTGAAATCAAATAAATGTGCAATCAGGGAACGACTGCGAAGGCGGTACTTTCTCCTTTGAACAGCTCTCTCATTGGATTTACCCGCGCGCTTCCACGCTCGTCGCGGCAATTTATTTACCAAGTTTATGGAACGTCTGAACTACCGTGTGAAAAAAAAGATCAGCCTTCACTCGACGATGGCTATTTCCAAAGATTGCTCCCGCTTTATCCAAAAGATATCGAGTCCCCGGAAAAACGTTTTCATCCCCAATTTTAAATCATTCCTGAGCTCAGGATCGGGAAATCGGGAAATAAAGGTGAATTTTTTGAGACAGGGAAAGTAGAGTTAATTTATTTTCTGACCGGGAATTTTTTAATTCCTAGTTTTAGAAAAAAAAGGTATTTTTCATAGTACCCTTATGCTCTCTAATAATGCATACACAATTTTACACTTTTTATCTAAAATTCTCATTTTAGTCATCTTGATCAGTTTTAACAGTTGGTAGAGCAGTCATCCGGCAAACGCAAGGACCTGGGTTCGAATTACAGCGGAGTTAAAAAGCGTTCTTTTTTCACAGAAAATTTCATTCAATGTTTTATTTAAAAAATTTTTTTCGTGTCGTGATGACTCAACAATACTTCTAAGATTTCACTTACCAGAATACATTTCTGATTTTCTACATTTTTAATTGTTTGACTTAGGTTACTGTTCACGCGAAAAATTTACGGCAAAGAATTGAAAATAAAATTTACAGAGCAATCACGAACAGATACTTATAATTTCATAATGTACAATTTTGAATGTCAAATTCACGCCTATCAGCGGAACACTTTTTCACTTTTGGAAGAAATTTAAAAAATTACTAATTTTAGATTAAGATATACAAAATCGTTCATATAGTTGCAGAATTAGAAGTGACAGCCTTTTGATACTTTAATTATGTATTATTATTACAAGACGATAAGAATTAAATGAATTCAGATTAAAATTCAAAAACTTGGACAATTTTTAAATAGGAGCTCTTGAATCAAACAAGTGTGAAGTTGAACGTTGTTCCATGATTTCTAATTGAAGGTGTTTGAAATTGAACAATTCAAAAAGTTCAAAGTTGAAACACTTCAGATTCAAATGTTCAAAATAGGATAATTTCGAGTTTTGAGGAAATTAAATTTTATAATTTCTATATAAAAGCGTTCAAAATTGAGTAATAATTTTAGAAAGTGTTTGAAATTTAACTTTTGTAAAACAAAAGGCTGTGTCTAGTCTTCCCGAAAAATGAGGGGAGCTGGAAAAATAATGGACTAGTCAAATTTATGAAAAATATTTGACTACTCATCCCGAATTCCAAGACGACGCGACGAAACTTCGAAAACAAAAGATCTCAAAATTTAGAAATTTTGGACCATAATTTTAAAAATTGGGTAAGTTCTAACTGAAAGGAACTAAAATAATATCATGTTTAATTAAAATCTCTCAAAATTCAACAATTGTAAATAAAAAAATCTCAAAATGGAATTAATTCAGATTATAATTTTCAAAAAAAGACGATTTAAAATTGAAAGCATTTGAAGTGTAATAATTTTTAATTTGAATTCAAAATGAAATCATTTATGATTAAACTTTTGAGAATAGGACAATTTCAAACGCAATAGAATTGTGATTGTAAGATTTCTAAATACAAGCGTTCAAAACTGAATAATTTGAATATAAATGTGATTGAAATTATGCAATTTGAATTAAAAAGCTTACAAAATTGGATAAATTTGGATTAAACTTAAAAAATTGAACAATAATTATAAATTGGGAGCGCTTGAAGTTAAGCAAATTTATGTTGAAACGCTATCGTACAATTTCCACTTGGAATCTTTTATAATTAAATAATTTATGATTGAAGACGATGAAATTCAATACTTTCACTTCAATGCGAAGTTGGACAATCTTAAACTAGTGTGAAATTGAATAATTTAGAATCATTCAAGATTATTACACTTTACTTTAAAGTTGACAGAATAATTTTGAACTGAAAGCGTTAAAATTAGAACAGTTTTTTGATTGAAAAATTCAATTTCTTCGTTCATAACTCCAATTATTAAAAATTATGCAATTTAAAAATTGAACGATTTAAATATTTTAGCGATTATAAATTTACTACTGTAAAAATAGAATAGAATGAAATTTAAATTCCGAGTATCAGACAATATGAAATAAAGAGTGCATTAATTCGTACAATTTTCAATTGTGGCATTAAAAACCGGCTGATTTTAAATTTAAAGTCTTCAAAATTGTACAATATCTGATTGAAATCCTCAATAGTTAAATAATTAATTTGAAAAACGTGAAAAATTTAATAATTTTAGATTGACAGGTTATGAATAAAAAATTCAATCGTTCACACTTGTACACTTTCAAATTGAAAGTCTTAACAGTTGAACAACTTTCAATGCTTTTTGCAATCTGTAAAATTTTGATTTTCCCAAATGTTAAACTTTCAAATTTTGAATGACTGAATTTTAAATAAAGTCGTTTAGCAATGTTCAATTCGCTTTTTTTCACTGGAAGACCTCGAAATGAGAACTGTTTAATTTTAATGGCATTTATTTTGGAACTGTATAATATAACCTTTTTTTTCTTTTTGATAACTGATCTTGAAAGCTTCGAATTTTTAGAGTATTGAACTTTTGAGTTTGAAATTGTTCAAGTTTGAATGTTTTACTTTCAATTTTGAAATGCTTTGAATTTAAGTTTGTTAGTTATGAAGGTTTGAATTATAAATTAAAATAACTGGGAAAATTGTTTGGAAACTTGAGAAAATCTGGAAATGACAGGGAGTTTTCTTCTGTGTCTTGAGTGGCTGTAAGTTGAAAATTGAAAATGCAATACTATTTTCTCTTCGTTTTTCACTCAATGGATTTGAATATTTTTATTCAAATAAAAGAACATCAAAAAATTAAATAACAATTGAAATTCCTCTTGAATGTTCAAAATTTACTTCCAATGACCTCAAAAAAAATTTAAACTCCAGCAAGGCTAGCCTCGGTTGAGTTCAACCCAAAGCTGCCGCCATTTATGATTTTATTTTCTGGTATGCGTGACGGCTATTTTAGGGCCACAAAGAAATAAATCGCTAGACCCATTTTTGAGAAGAATCGATTTTCCTTCTTTTTTTTCGTTTTTTTTTCATTTATACCTTGATTTGAGCCGAATTCAAGAGTGTTATACTCACATAGTGCAAACAGCAATCGTTTAGCGTAATCTGGATGATTTGTCTGTTTTTGCATAATTTTTGCTAATAAGGTAGTTAGTTCACTCATAAAAAAAAGATTAAAAAAAACAGTTTCAGCATTATTTTTGGGTTTCAGATTTTTAAAATAGCCCTTATTTATTCGGGAAAAGAAGAAAACTTAACTTTAAAGTATCTCAATTGGGCTAAAATGGAAAAAAAAGAAAAAAAAAGAAAAATCGACTTTCTTCAAAAATCGTTCTTGTGATTTTTTTCTGGGCTTAAAATAGTCGCAAGACTTACCGGAAACAAAAAAAGAATCAGGAGTGCCAGAACCTTCGGGTTGAGCTCAATCGAGGCTAGCCGTGCCATGAATAAAAAACAAAAAAATTTCCATGAAAGTATATAAAATAGTTAAAAAAGACATATAAAGAAAGAGTGAAGAGTAAGAAAAGTGTGAAGGAAAAGTAGTCGACCTATGAATTCCTTTTCTTCTTTCCTTTCTTCATTTCCATCCATCTTCTTTACCCTTGAAGTTTATATTTTGTCTAATTTCCAAGACGGTTGTCATTAAATGTTTTCATGACTTGAAACGGAAGTTAAGTTGTAAATTTTCTTCAAAGTAGACTCGGATGGTAACGGGGCGAAGACCAAGAACAGTAGTCCTCGGAAGTAAGTAAAATAAGAATTGGAAATAAAATAGCTTTCAGAAAGTGGGATTTTAAAGTAGCCTGGAGGTAGAAACTTTCGTAAATAAAGTAGCATCAATACCCTTCTAATAAAGAAAAGATGGTTCACTCGGTACGAACAGATATCGGCTTATTCCTACCGAGACTGCGCTCTCTAGAGAGAAAAGGAGAAGGAATAGGAAAAGGGTTCATGGAAAAGGCGAAGTTCAACGAAACGTTTTCCCCTCTTGATCTCGATAAGACCTCTGCCTTTTAAAAGCTCTCGATCTCCTATCCGTGCGCGCATAGATTGCTATCCGCCACCACACCGCACCGCGACAGACGCACACCCACACCCAAATCCAGAAGCAGGCATTATACGTTATAGTGGGTGCAGTAAAACAAAATAGGGCAGAGCATAGGTCTCGTGAAATGTCGCCTCGTGAGGCTGATATAGTTCCCTGATTTGAAAAAAACCAGCGGAACAATGAGCACGCAGGGAACAAAGAATATCGACCCTACAGGGCGACCAGAACCGCCGCACTCAATTAGAAAGATATAGTATCCACGACTGAAGGACTATATATATATATATAGATTTCTACAGTCCTCTACGGTCCTTCGCGCCTATATAGTCCTATAGAGAGGCAGAGCTTCTCTGAAAGCATTCCCTGTCCTTCCAGCCTCCCGGCGCTCCCTTTCCTGGCTGGGCTGTGAATTACAAGGAGAGAGATTATCGAGCACAAGCGGATCCAATAACTGACTTTCATGGGCTTGATTAGAATGAAACAGTAGTTGTGCCGCTCGGCACTAGAATAGCTCCACAAACCTTTATTTCTGCTCTGGCCGAATCTTTAATTCTGCTCTCGCTGAAATTTTATTTTTCCTGTTGCATCAAAACAAAGGTAATGATAGTAACGCCAAAATGGAGATGAAGAAAAATGACAATAGATACACAAAAATGATAAAGAGGATAGAGAGGCAGAGCTTCTCTTCAAGCAACCGCTGGTCTCCCAGCTTCCCGGCTCTCCCTTTTCTGGCTGGGCTGTGAATTATAAGGAGAGAGATTATCGAGCACAAGTGGATCCAATAACTCAATCTCATGATCTTGCTCAGATTGAAACAGTACTTGTGTTACTCGGCGCCATAACAGCTCCACGAATCTTTATTTCTGCTCTAACCGAACCTTTATTTCTGTTCTCGCCAAACCTTTATTTCTGCCCTAGCATTAAAACTGAAGTAATGATAATACCGTCAAAGTGGAGATAAAGAAAAAATGAAAAAAAAGATCAACAAAAATAATAGAGAGAGTAGAGAGGAAGAGCTTCTCTTAAAGCATTCTCTGTTTTCGAGCTTCCCGACGCTCCTTTCTCTGGATGGACTGTGAATGAGAAGGAGGTAGATTATCGAACACAAGTGGATCCAATAACTGATTTTCAGAAGCTTGATTAGAATGAAATAGTAGTTGTGCCGCTCTGCGCTACAACAGATCCACAAACCTTTATTTCGGATCTCACTGAATCTTTATTTCTGCTCTCGCCAAACCTATATTTCTGCTCTCGCGTCAAAACAAAAGTAATGATAGTACTGTCAAAGTACAGTTGAAACAAAGATGGGCCAGAGATTTACAAAAATGATAGAAAGAATAAAAAGGCAGAGCTTCTATCAAAGCATCCCCTGTCCTTCCAGCTTCCCGGCGCTCCCTTTTCTGGCTGGGCTGTAAATTAGAAGGAGAGAGGTTATCGAGTGTAAACAGATCCAATAACTGACTTTCATGGGTTTCATTAGAATGAAACAGTAATTGTGCCGCTCGGTGCCATAACAGCTCCATGAATTTTTATTTCTACTTTTGCATACAAACAAAGTATTTATAGTACCGTCAAAGTGGAGATAAAGAAGAAATGCAAAAAAGATATACAAAAATGATAGAGATGATAGACACGCAAAGTTTCCTTCAAAGCATCCCCTGTCCTTCCTGCTTCCTAGCGCATCCTTTTCTGACTGGGTTGTGAATCAGAAGGAAAGATTATGGAGCACAAATGGATCCAATAAGTGACTTGCATGGGCTTGATTAAAATAAAACAGTAGTTGTGTCACTCCGCGCCATAACAGCTCCACGAACCTTTATTTCTGCTCCTGCCGAACCTTTATTCCTACTCTCGCATAAGAACTAAAGCAATGACAGTACCTTTAAAGTGGAAATGAAGAAAAAGTGAAAAAAATCTACATAAATGATAAAGAGGATAGAGAGGCAGAGCTTCTCTTAAAGCACTTCCTGTCCTTCCAAATTCTCGACGTTCCTTTTTCTAGATGGGCTGTAAATTATAAGGAGAGATTATCGAGCACAAGCGGATCCAATAACTGAAATTCACGGTTTTGCTTAGAATGAAACGGTAGTTGCGTCGCTCGGCGTCATAACAGCTCCACGAACCTTTATTTCTGCTCTCGCCGAACCTCTATTCCTACTCTCGCATAAGAACTAAAGCAATGACAGTACCTTTAAAGTGGCAATGAAAAAAAAGTGAAAAAAATCTACATAAATGATAAAGAGGATAGAGATGCAGAGCTTCTCTTAAAGCACTTCCTGTCCTTCCAGTTTCCCGACGTTTCCTTTTCTGGATGGGCTGTGAATTAAAAGTAGAGATTATCCAGCACGAGTAGATCCAACTACTAAAATTCACGGTCTTGCTTAGAATGAAAAAGTAGTTCTGTCGCTCGGCGCCATAACAGCTCAATGAACCTTTATTTCCGCTCTTGCATAAGGAGTAAATTGATGATAGTTCTTTAGAAATAAAGACAAAGAAAAAGTGACAAAAATCTACAAGAATAATAGAGAGAGTAAATAGGCAGAGCTTCTCGTAAAGCATTTTCTGTCCTTCCAGCTTCCCGACGTTTCCTTTTCTGGATGAGCTGTGAATTAGAAGGAGAGATCGTCGAGCACAAGCAGATCCAATAATTCAATTTCACAATCTTGCTTAGATTGAAACAGTAGTTGTGTCGCTCGGCGCCATAACAGCTCCACGAACCTTTATTTCTGCTCACGCCGAATCTTCATTTCTGCTCTCGCCGAACCTTCATTCCTGCTCTCGCATAACAACTAAAGCAATGACAGTACCTTTAAAATGGAGATAAAGAATAAGTGGAAAAAAGATCTACAAAAAAGATGCAGAGGATAGAGAGGCAGAGCTTCTGTTAGAGCACTTCCTGTCCTTCCAGCTTTCCGATGTTTTTTTTTCTAAATGGGCTTTGAATTAGAAAGAGAGATTATCGAGTACAAGCGGATCCAATAACTGAAATTTACACTCTTGCTTAGAATGAATCAGTACTTTTGTCGCTCGGCACCATAACAGCTCCACAAACCTTTATTTCTGCTCTTGCATAAAAACAAATGTAATCATAGTAACGTCAAAGTCTAGATAAAGAAAAAATGGAAAAAAGGTCTAAAAATGATAGAGAGGATAAAGTGGCAGGGCTTCTATGAAAGCGTCCCCTGTCCTTCCACTGATAGGTATATAGTTTTATTTGTATGAATAACGTACATCTGTTGATTTTCTCATCTTTTTGAAATGTCTTGTTCAAGGAGAGAGTAATTTTGCTTTTTTTCTGCTTTCGCTGATACACTAGTATTTCGCGCGACAAGGGAGCTGAGTTCGTAAAGATCAATTCCTCCTGCGTAGGACACGATATTTTATTTCACATATGTATGAAAATGTCATTTCTATGTCGTCAGTGCGAGAAGAAATTGACGTTTACAACCCACAAGCGTCAAAGCAATCTCCGCGCATACGAATTAATCTGTATTACTGTCAGTAGGTTACTAGTTAACCATTTATTCCGTCTGATGGCGCTACTTTGCGGGACGTAAGGTCTTTTGACCCTGTCACTAGGGAAGAAAGTGATAGAATTTGGAATTAACGCATGCGCGATGATTAGTTTGACGCTCGTGGGTTATAAATGGCAACTTTTTTCTTGTTCTACAGACATCGTGAATTGGCATTTTCATGCATATGTGAAATAAAAGTAATGAAAGAACCGCCAATGTTGGAGGCAAAGAAAAAATGGGAAAAAGATATACAAAAATGATAACAGAGAAAGTTTTCCACAAGCGGGAGATGGGAATCTAAAGGGGTTTTAGTTTCAGCGGTCTGTATTTTTCTTGTGGTTTCAATTTGGCGTGTACATCTTGTAGGTTAAAATCTTCTAAAAGTTAAATGTAACGATTTCTTTGTAACGCGGATTGGATTCAAAGAGAAGCACGATTAATAATTTATGAAAGGAGCAATGTCTTTCGGACGAACTTCTTCCGGGACTGGATACTTTTAATGGTGGAATCGTGTTACGGGAAGGACGTTATCGGTAACTGATTATTAGGAAATCCTATATATTAACCAGGGGCGGAGGGAAGCAATACATGCCGCACAGGCGACCACCTCAAACCTTCAAAACTACGGTATCATTATATTCAGTACATTCATCTTCTTCGAAACAAGCCTCTAGTCAGAAATTAAGACATTCTGCATTTTTCGGTTTCAAATTTTTTCTGTTTTATATTTTCACAATTCACACAAAATTCACAATTTTACAAGTTTCACGATTTCTTGAATAAACTACCTTAAGGTGATTTTGAACTGAAGGACGTTGCCCGTGAATTTCCTAAATGAGTAACTAAATATATTTTATATTCCTTACCACTTCACGATTTTCATAATTTGATGATTTTCAAAATGATTACAGAATTTCCAAAATTTAATGGATTTTGTACTATATGCTGCTGCCTCTGAAGTCCCTGAATAAATAATTGGATTTCAAAATGTTCACAATTTCGAAATTTTTAAAATTTTACAATTTCTCTATTTCAATAATTTCAAAATGTTAACAGGCTCACAATTCTACCATATTCCCAATGAGCGCAGGATTTTCTACTATAGGGCGTTGCCCGTAAATTTTCTGAAGAAATGAATAAATAAGTTTCAAATGTTCAGAATTTCCACCATTTTCATAACATTCACAATTCCAACAATTTCACCATTTTCCATAATTCCTAAGATTTTCAGAATTTTTATAATTTTACCATATGGAAATTACAGCAGTCTCCCAGTTTTTTCATTATGCACAATTTTTACAATTTCAGAGTTCACAATTTTCACAATTTCAGAGTTCACAATTTCACAATTTCCCCAATGAGAAGACGATTTTGTACTATAGGGCGTTGCCCGTAAACTTTCTGAGGGAATAAATAAATAAATTTTAAAATGTTTACAACTTCCACAATATCCACAATTTTATAATTTTTACAATTTAAAATTTTTCACGATTTCGCTATTTGAACAATTTCCAAATGTTTACACTTTTCACAATTTCAAGGTTTTTTTAATGGTCAAAGGATTTTGTACTATAAACAGTTGCCCGTAAATTTCCGCAAAACATAAATGAAATTTAAAATGTTCACAATTTCCGTAAGATCCACAATTTCACAATTTTTCCAATTTCACATTTTTCACAATTTTACAATTTCAAAATGTTCACAATTTCCATAATATCCGCAATTTCACCATTTTCCTAATAAAAATACGATTACGTTCTATAGGGCGTTGCCCGTAAACTTCCTAAAGAAATAAATAAATAAATTTCAAAATGCTCACAATTTCCACAATAATCACAATTTCCTAATTTTTACAATTTAACATTTTTCATAATTTCTCTATTTAATAATTTACCAACTTCCAAATGTTTACAATTTTCACAATTTTAATATTTTACCAATAGGAAGAGAATTTTATACTACAGGGCGTTGCCCGTAAATTTTATAAGTAAATAAATAAATTTCAAAATGTTCACAATTTCCATAATATCCACAATTTACACATTTCACCAATGGGAAGAAGATTTTGTTCTATAGAGCGTTGCTCATAAATCTCATAAATAAATAAATTTTAGAATCTTCACAATTCCAACTATTTAACCACTTCCCACAATTTTCAAAATTTTTACAATTATTATTCGCCTCCTGTATAAGTGGTCTCTCTCAGCAATTACAAATAAATAATAAATTAATGAAAATTGTCACAAATTAAGTAATTATCAAAGGAGCAGAAGGGCCTGCAAAGATTCTCAGTTTGTTTTTCGAACCTTAGTTTTACGTTCAAATTCCATATCTGAAACAGATGGTCTCATCTAAGAATATCATTTTTGTGACCAGTTGCATTAATCCATTGAAAAACTAAAATAAACTGTTTACAAGTTTACAGACCACCCTATGAATAAAAAACATAATCCCTTAATGAATGATAATTTGTTCGAATTTTTAGATTAGTATTACTGCAGTGACAATTCAAATTGCATTTCGACCTATCCCTTAAAATCACGATCAATATCTAAAAACCTTATAAGAATATCGTATTCAAGGCCTCAGGTTTAATATGCGATTATTTAAAAAATTTAGGAAATAACACTCTTGAGAAATGCAGTAGTATAGCCAGGATTTAGTTACAAGTGTAGGCTTAGAATGGGTTTGAGTATTTGTAACCGGATTCAGTCAGACCTACATTCTTACCACAAAAACACGAATGGTGGTAAACTGATCGAGTAAAATGTGTGGTGTTGGAAATTTAGTGAGTTTGGGAGAATTTAGGGTCTTGCTGAATTCATCCCCAGATAAGGCTGGTCCATGCAAGTTCACACCAACCCATTTCTTTCAGTTAAGGACGCAAGTTACACTAACTTTAGTAATTTTATGTCTCCTTAAATGTAATTGCATGTAATTTTATGTCATATGAAGAACGAAAATCAATTTTTACAACAAAAAATCACTAAAATCATTCAACTCTTTTTTGTAACTAAAAGGAATGCCTTAATACAATAGGCTTTAATAATGAAATAAAAGATATACTTGCCCACCTTTGAATATTTATTTATTGATTTACGGATCGTTTGATCGACTTAGACAAATCTGCTCAATATTTCCATACAGAATTTGTGGAAGCTCCCAATTTAGAGCATTAAGTGCACTACGATTGTTTGGTTTAGCGTATTGAATATCCCCAACTCCGAGACATCCGATATCCAACGAGAGGGTCCGCTCGAAAATAGCTATATGCACAAATCCATTATGTCGAAGACGCATTTAGTACTGAGTTATACATAGAATAGGAGAGTATTCACAAAAAAGCGTTTTGGTGGATGTTGAGAACCTTTTGCTTCCAAATTGAATTCAAACCTCTTCATGAAAAATTTGTTTGAATGGAATCATGTTTATGATAGTGGATTTAGAATTTTAAAAAACCATAGCTAACTTTGAAGGATTACTAATTTCTGAAAAGTCACAACTGCGAGGAAAAGAAATTTTGAAAATTCGGGAGTTTGTGTTGTAGTATATGAAGAGAGCGGTAGAAGTTTAAATTGAAATGAAACGATGAAAAAGGATGGAAATAGTTGTAAACGGGGAGATCGACTATTAGTGGGAGTTGATGCTTTTGCGGGTCATGAAATCGGCTTAGGTGCAAACACATCCGTATAATCCTTAACCGAATGCGGCAACGAAAGCAGTCGCTCGAAACCTCAAAGGGACGACTGGTTCCAGTTGGGCTTTGCCGTAACTCGATATTCTATATCCTCGTAAAGGAGCCTAGTGTGTATGCCATGTCAGATAAAAAGACGAGCCGGAAGAACTCTTTCTATTTGCTCTGCGACGCGAAATATTCTATCCATTTTTAACCGAGTACTCTGATGCGAAAGACACTCGTATTCTTTAAGTGCAGCTTTACTCAGAGTTTCTAGATCTCGAGGAAAATTGAGGAAGCTAGGATTATTGAAGGGGAATCTTGAGAAGAATGTATTAGAAAATATTAAAAATGTAGCTGAAATTAGTAAGCATCATCAGATACACGAAAAAAATAAGACTGTCCCGCTCACAAGCGCCTTCTTTTTGTTCTCCTCTCACTCTGTTTTCGTTTCTTTCTTTGCACTCTATTGTTGTTCTTTGTCTTCTTCACCGTCTTTGTCTCCGCGATTGTCTTTGTCTGCATGATCATCAGTGTTTCCATCATCAACGTTTTCTCCATCATCCTTTTTGTTTTTATTATCATCCTTGTCTCTATCATCATCCTTGTCCCCATTATTGTCTTTGTCTTCGATGTCAAACTTGTCTTGTTTATCGTCTTCGATTATCTGCATCTCCATCACCGCCTTTGTCTCCACCATCATCCTTGTATCCATCATCATTCTTGTTTTCATTATCGTCTTTGTCTCTGATATCATATTCGCGTCTGTCATCATTGTCTCTATCATCATCCTTGTTTTCATCATCATCCTTTTTTCCATCATCATCCTTGTCTCTATTATCGCCTATTTTTCTGTATCATCTTCATCTCCGTCATCCTTGTTTCTATCATCATCCATGCCTCCATCACCTAAATTATTTCTATTATCATTTTTGCCTTCATCATCATCCTTTTTCCTATCATCATCCTTGCCTTCGTCATTATCCTTCCTTTCATAATTATCCTTGTGTCTATTATCGTCTTTGTCTCCGATATCATCTTCGTCACCATCGCCGCCTTTGTTTCCATCATGACAATTGTCCCCAGTATCGTCTTTGTCTCCGCTATTATCTTTATCTGCGTCATCATAGTTTCTATCATCACGCTTGTCTTCATCATCATCCTTGAGTTCGTCATCATCCTGATTTCTATCATCATACTTTTTTTCATCATCGTCCTTATAAATTATGGAAAACATGTTGACATTCAATTTTTTTTTGCGCCCGGAAATGAATGATGAAAAATTTAGGTTTGAGAAAAAAATTTCGTTGATCAATTCTCTACGATTCACTAACTGAATAAAGTATGGAAGAATCCTAGGGAAATGAAAAAAGCAATATTCTTTCTTAATATTCAATTTTTCATTATCATCCTTGTCTTTGTTATTGCCTTTTTCCGATATCATCTTTGTCTCCGTCATCGTTGCTTCAATCATCATGCTTTTTTCTATCATAATTCTTGTTCCTATGATCAACCTTTTTTCCATCAACATTTTTGTCTCTGTTATCGTATTTTTTTCCTATCATCATTTTTGTTTTTATTATCGCCTTTGTTCCGATATGATCCTTGTCTTCATCATCAACATTGTTTGTGTCATCATCCTTGTTTTCATCACCAACCTTTTTCCGTCAACATCCTTGTTTCTATTACCTTATTTTTTCTGTATCATCTTCGTCTTTATGTTCCTTGTCTTAATCATCATCCTTGTCTTCATCACCATCTTTGTCTTCATCACCATCATCCTTTTTTCTATCATTATTCTTATCTTCATCATCATCCTTTTCTCTATCATTATCTTTGTTCCTATTATAGTTTTTTTCCGATATCATCTTCGCTTCCACTATTATTGTGTCTACCATCATCTTTGTTTTCATCATCATGCTTTTTTCTATCATTATCCTTTTTTTCACCATCATCCTTGTTTCTATTATCGTATTTTTCCTGTATCATCTTCGCCTTTATCTTCCTTGTCTTCATCATCATCCTTATGTTTATCACCATCATCCTTTTTTCTATGATAATCCTTGTCTTCATCATCATCCTTTTCTCTATCATCATCTTTGTTCCTTTTATCGTTTTTTTTACGATATCATCTTCGCTTCCACCATTATTTTTTCTATCATCATCCTTATCTTTACCATCAGCCGTTTTGTTTCCTTCCAGAGGAACCGTTGTAATCGTAACAATTTCAAATATTTTTCAAAAGATTTACTTAAGCATTTCTCAGATGATAAATGTCTAATTTAACGTTCTAAGCAACTGTACGGATAAATGTGTGTGTGTGTGTGGATGCAAAAACATTAGAGACTCTTTTATTTAAAGTAATTTGATTGATCGTTAATATTATTGCATTTTATCGACGTGTAAGAAAGTTACGGTGATTGATAATATTTAAAAAATCTGTTTTTTTTTTTACAGTAAAACTTTCGCTATCTACATAATTAAAAGTCAATACGAGAACTGAAATAATTCCTTGTTTCTAGAGGAATTGGCTGACCTCTAATATTAATACATTTCATTGATGAGTAAGTAACTTATGGTCATTTATAATATTTGAAAAATCTGTTTTTTGTAGTTAAACTTTCTCCATCTACATAATTAAAAATAGGCACAAAAATCGAAATGATTCTCTGTTTCTAGAGGAATTCGTTGATCTTTAATATTAATACATTTCATTGATAAGTAAGGAACTCATGGTCATTTATGATATTTGGAGAGTCTGCTTTTTACAGCGGAATGTTTTTCGTTAACATAATTCAAAGTTGTTGCAAGAATAGGAGGCCTCCTTGATTATAGACTTACAAAATAAGTAATGTTTCTTCTATGAGAAAGTAAATATATGTGCTTATTAATAATAACGGGGAAGCAATGTGCTCATCAAATAAGCACCATACAATTATAAATTTTAAATGGGAAACACACGAAATCGAATCCATAGCTAAATTCTATCATCGTCCTTTTTCCATCATCATTTTTGTCTTCATCATCATCCTTGTTTGCATCATCACCATTGTCCTCATTATCATATTCTTTTCCATCATCATCCATGTCTCTATTATCGCCTTATCCCGATATCATCTTCGACTCCGTCATTGTAGTTTCTATCTTCATTTTTGTCTTCACTATCATCTTTTTTCCACCATTGTCCATGTCTCTATTATCGCCTTATTCCGATATCATCTTCGACTCCGTCATTGTAGTTTCTATCTTCATTTTTGTCTTCACTACCATCTTTTTTCCACCATAATCCTTGTCTCTTTTATCGCCTTTTCCTGATATCATCTTCGTCTCCAGCATCAATGTTTCTTTCATCATCATTGTCTTCATCATCATTCAGCATTTCTTGTCTTCATCATCGATCATGTCTGCGTAATGTCATCCCTAGGCTCCGTCATCGTTTTTTTTCATCATCGTGTTTCAACCCATCATTGAAATGAAATAAGATGTGGTATCCAATAAGTTTTCTCTATTTTTTCCACCATCCGGACCATATGTTCAAATAAACAATAAAACCCAAGACCACCTTCATTATTTAATTCTGTATTAACGTAGATATATAATTTTATTCGTCCAAATAATGTACATCTGATGTTTTTTTATCTATTTCAAATGTCTTGTTGAAGGAGACATTGATATTTAAAGTTACGCTCGAATATAAAGCAGTCTTCAATTCAGAGAACCATTTAGGAAAACTCTTTTGCCAATAGAATTCGTGATCCGAATTTCCAACTTCCAAATGAAATGTCACTGACATCACTTCTGCACTGGCGAACTTTCGTAAACGAATGCCCTATTCCTTTCATACTCGTCTTTTTCGTCTTCTGCCCACTCTTTACTATTTCTTTGACTACTTGCACTCAATTTCAACACACGTATATTCTTTTTCTACATTCTCTTTTCACTTCTCAATCGACAACTTTTTCCTCTTATACTTTATCTGTCTTATTTTTCACTTCTTTTTCACCATATTTTCACTCTTAAGTGGTTCTTTCAATCACCTGCCAACATTCGCTTCACTTCTTTTTTTATAATATGCTTTTTAAAAAAGTACTTCTAGTTGAAGACACTTCACTGTTAAGTGTCAGGGTAATGAACCGTCCGTGAAAACGAGAATGCCAATTGTTTTTTTAAACCCATATATATTCAGTGGCTTAAAACTAATTCTCTTTAACCACGTTTTCGTTGATTCGACAGCACTCTCTGTCGTGAAAAATGATTTGTTCGCGCCTCGCTGGAATAACAATCGTTCCATTAATAACGTTATATAAAACGAGGTGTGAGCTACGTTAAATAACTGCAGGAAAGCTTTCACGAGATTCGATCAATCGCACTGACGAAGCAAATATCGTACTTTTTATGCAATATCATTATAAAAATAAATAATATAAAAGTTTAGAGCAGAGAATTTCAAACGCTTCTCGTTACTTAAGTATTCGAATATTGCATCTCGTTGGACATTTCTGATTAAAGTCGAAGCATAGATAAACAGGTTCATTTGCTGTAAAGTTATGTATCACTAACATTTCATTTTTTTGAGAAAATATATTTTCCTTCTAAACAAAAACAAGTGCTAGTACAATAGTCGTAAGAATAGTCTATTTTTCTCTTTTCCTTCGATAATACTCTCATATTTAGCTTCGAGATTTTGGAGCGAGTAGCATTTATTCGAGGCGTCAGCGTAAACATAGATTCAACGGATTCGATCTATATATGTCGCCTAACGATTGGTTATAGCTATGCTCCATTGCATTTCGCGGTGGTAAACATTGAACTACGGAATAAGCTCCTATCGAGGTCGGAACGACGTCACAGCGCGTTCTGACTATTTATTTTCTCTTGCACATTGGCGCCATAGATAGTGAGAAAACTACGTTCGGCCTTTTTCAAAAATAATTGTGAAATTGCTCCTCCAACAAATCTAACAAAAATGAGTAACTATGAAACTATATTTTGGATTTAAAATGAAATATTCCATAAACAGGAGATAACGTGACGCTGTCTATTGTTAATGGATAATTATAAATTAGTTTGACGAAAAGTTATGAAATTTGACAATAAAGGGAAAAGCATAGCGCGAAGAGTTCTTACAGTTAATTTGTAGAAAGAGATAAATGCATCATCATTGTCTCAATCATTTTCCTTGTTTCCATTATTATCCTTGTCTCCGTTATAGTCTTTGTCTTCGATATCATCTTCGTCTCCGCCGTCATTGTTTTTATCATCATCCTTTTCTTCATCATCATCTTTGTGTCCGTCATAATCCATGTCTTCATCATCATCCTTTTCTTAACAGCATCCTTATCTCCATCACCATTCTTCATTTCATCATCATCTTTGTCTCCATCATTATTCTTGTCTCTATTATCTTTGCCTCCGATATCATCTGTATCTCCAACACCGCTTTTGTCTCCATCATCATCCTTGTCTCCAGCATCGTATTTGTCTCCGGTATTATCTTCGTCTTCTTCATCATTGCTTCTACCATCAGCCTTGTCCCATCATCATTCTTTTTCCATCATCATCCTTGTTCTTGGAAATCTCGGATTTTATATACTCGTATAATATTCTACAAACAGGTATTGACGAGGTGACTCTTGTTGTTATTCTTGGATAATTATGAATTAGCTTCACGAGAAGTTATGAAATTTGACAAAAAAGGAGAAAACAGAACTACAAAGAGTTATTAAAGTTAGTTTGTAGAAAGAGATAAATACACCATCATCATCATCCTTGTCTCAATCATAATCCTTGTCTCCATTATCATCCTTGTCTGCATTATAGTCTTCGTCTTCGATATCATCTTCGTCCCCGTCATCATTGTTTCTATCGACATCATTGTTTCTATAATTATCCACGTGTCGGTCATCATCCACGTCTTCATCATCATCCTTGTTTCTATCAAAATCCTTGTCTCAATCATCATTATTCATTCCATCATCATCCTTGTTTCCATCAACATTCTTATCTCCATTATCATCTTTGTCTCCGATGTTATCTGTATCTCCATCACCGCCTTTGTCTCCGTCATCAGCCTTGTCTTCAGCATGGTCTTTGTCTTCGATATTATTTTCATTTCCGTCATCATTGCTTCTATCATCATCCTTATCTGCATCGTCATTTTTTTCGTCATCGTCCTTGTTCTTGGAAATCTAGAATTTCATATGAAATATTCTACAAACAGAAGTTAACAAGATGCCTTTTATTGTTAATCTCGGATAATTATGAATTAGCTTGAAGAACAGTAATGAAATTCGACAAAATAGGAAAAATCAGAACTGCAAAGAGTTATTTATGTTTGTTCATAGAAAGAAATAAATCCATCATCATCCTTATATGAATTATAACCCTTGTCTTCATCATTCTTCTTGTCTCCATTATAGACTTTATCTTCGATATCATCTTCGTCTCCGTCATCATTGTTTCTCTCATCATCCTAGTCTTTATCATCATTCTTGTGTCCGTCATCATCCGTGTCTTCATCATCATCCTTTTTTTCTGTCAACATCCTTGTCTCCGTCATCATTATTTATTTCGCCATCAACCTTCTATCCATCATCATTCTTGTCTCTATTATCGCCTTTGTCTCCGATATCTTTTGAATATCCATCACCGCTTTTGTCTCCATTATCATCTTTGTCTATATCATCATCCTTGTCTCCAACATCGTATTTGTCTCCGGTATTATCTTCATCTCCGTCATCATTGTTTCAAACATCATCATTGTCTCCATCATCATTATTTTTCCATCATCATCCTTGCTTTTAGAAATCTCGGACTTTATATGGAATATTCTACAAACAGGAGTTAACATGATGCCTTCTGTTGTTGAGCTCTGATAATTACGAATTAGCTTGACGAAGAGTTACGAAATTTGACAAAAATGGAAAAAGCATAACTGCAAAGAGCTATTAGAGTTAGCTTGTAGAGAGAGATAAATGCAACATTATCATTATCCTTATATCAACCATAATCCTTCTCGCCATCATTATTCTTGACTCCATTATAGACTTTGTCTCCGATGTCGTCTTCGTGTCCGTCATCATTGCTTTTATCATCATCCTAGTCTTCGTCATCATCCTTGTGTCCGTCATCATCCATGTCTTCATCAACATCCTAGTATCTATCCACATCCTTGTCTCCATCATCAAAATTTATTCCGCCATCAACCTTGTATCCATCATCATTCTTGTCTCTATTATCGTCTTTGTCTGCGATATCTTTTGCATGTCCATCACCGCTTTTGTCTCCATTATCATCCTTGTCTATATCATCATCCTTGTCTCTAGCATCGGATTTATCTCCGGTATTATCTTCATCTCCGTCATCATTGTTTCTACCATCATCCTTGTCTCCATCATCATTCTTTTTCCATCATAGTCATTGCTGTTGTAAATCTTGGATTTTGTATAAAATATTATACAAACAGCAGTTAACAAAACCCTTCTATGGTAGAGCTATGATAATCACGAATTAAGTTGATGAGAAGTTATGAAATTTGACAAAAAAGGAAAAAGCAGAACTGCAAAGAGTTATTAAAGTTAGTTTGTAGAGGAAGATAAATGCATCATTATCATCATCTTTGTATCAATCATAATCCTTGTCTTCATCATTATTCTTGTATGCATCATAGTCTTTGACTTTGATATCATCCTCGCCTATGTCATCATTGTTTCTATCATCATCCTAGTCTTCATCATCATCCACATGTCCGTCATCATCCGTGTGTCCATCATCATCCTTGTTTCTATCAACATCCTTGTCTTCTTCATCATTATTTATTCCATTAACATCCTTGTTTCCATCATCATTCTTGTCTCCATCATCATCCTTGTTTCCAGCATTGTCTTTTTCTTCGTTATTATCTTCATCTCCAACATCATTGCTTCGATCATCATTCTTGTGCCTGTCATCATCTTTGTCTCCATCATTATTTTTTATTCCATTATCATCCTTGTTCTCGGAAATCTCGGATTTCATATGAAATATTCTACAAATAGAAGTTAGCGAGACGCCTTCTGTTGTTAATCTAGAATAATTAAGCATTCGTTTGACGAACGAGAAGTTATGAAATTTGACCAAAAAAAAAAAAATAAATAAAGTGAAAACGCGAATAGTTATTAAAGTAAGTCCATAAAAAGAAATGAATGCATCATTATCATTATCATTCTTGTCTCAATCATAACCTTTGTCTTTATTATTATCCTTGGCTCTGTTATGGTCTTCATCTTGGAGATCATCTTCGTCTTCGTCATCATTGTTTCTATCATCCCTCTTGTCGTTATCATCATTTTTTTCTATCATCAACGTTGTCTTAATGATCGTCCTTATGTCCATCGTAATCCATTTATCTATCATCATCCTTGTACATCATATGCATTTTTATCACCGCCTTTATCCTCGAATAAAAATCATAAGTACGGGAGTGATCAATCGTTGACCTTCCAAAGTATGAAAGATGTATGGCAAATGAGACAATCCCATATTTCAAGTGTATTGAAATAGTATAGATAAAGTAAATATAAAATATAGCTAAAGCATAGCTGAAGTGTGTTTGACGTGTAGCTGAAGTGTGGCTGAAGTGTGGCTGGAGTAAAGCAGGGTTGCCTATGAATACTCAAGATTTCTTTTAGTTAAGGTATTATTGATTCACTCAACTAACAAAAAATATATCTTTTTCATTTAAATGTAGTCCGCAACTTTGAGAAAGCTAGTAATTTTTAGAAATGTGTTATGATTTTGGATTATTACCTTTTCCTTTTTTGAAAATGGAATAATTTGAATAGATTGGTTCTAAATCAACCTACAATATTTTTTGATTTTGCGAAAATCATGATTCCGAATCTCTATTTTTATGTATTTCAGATGCATGATTATCTTCCATCTTCATGAATACGGCTATACCTACTATAGCCATAATTTTCCTATTTTTTAGACATATTTTACATAGTTCAGCTGTACTTTCGAGATATACTTTAGCCATACTTTGTTTGAACATGAACTATACTTTAGCCATACTTCAGGTATACTTCAGCTATACTTCTTTGCCTACGGTGTATTATTGTCATCCCCATCATGATTGTTTCTGTTATTATCCTTGTAAGCACCCCATCATTCTTCTATCCAGCATCATCTTTTTGTTCATCATCATCATTGTCTCCATCAGCGCCTTTGTCTCTATTATCAGCCTTGTCTCCAGCATGGTCCTTGTCCGCGGTATACTATTGTCATCCGCGTCATGATTGTTTATATTATTATCCTTGCAATGCACCATCATTCTTCTATCATCATCTTTGTTTTCATCATCATCATCCTTGCGTCCATCAGCACCCTTGTTTTCATCATCATCCTTATGTCCTTTATTATCTATATCATTATCATCATCCTTGTTTCTATAAACAGCCTTGTTTCTATTATCGTTATCGTATACGATATCATCTGCATTTCTATCAGCGCCCTTGTCTCTATCATCAGCCTTGTCTCCATCGTGGTCTTCGTCTACGGTATATTATTGTCATACCCGTCATGATCTTTTCCATTACTATACTTGTATGCACCATCTTTCTTCTGTCTATCATCATCTTTGTCTTCATCATCATCATTGCCATCATCATCATCATCATTGCCATCATCGTCATCCTCGTGCCCGTCAGCTTCTTTGTTTTCATCATCATCCTCGTGTCTGTCATTATCTATATCATTATCATCATCCTTGTTTTTATCAACAGCCTTGTTTCTATTATCGTCTTCATCCACGATATCAGCTGCATCTCTATCATCAGCCTCGTCTCCAGCATGGTCTTTGTCTACGGTATATTATCGTCATTCCCGTCATGATTCTTTCTATTACTATCTTTGTATGCGCCATCATTCTTCTGTCTATCATCATCTTTGTCTTGTTCTTCATTATTGTCTTCATCCTAATCCTTGTGTGCGTCAACTTCCTTGTCTTTATTAGCATTCTCGTTTCCATCACCATCCTTGTCTTTGTCATCCTCATTTATTTATCATCATCCTTGTTTCCGAAAATCTCGTATTTTATATGAAATATCATACAAACAGGAGCTAACGAGACGCCTTCTATTATTAATCTCAGATAATTATGAATTAGTTTGACGAAAAGTTATGAAATTTGACAAAAAAGCACAAAGCAGAAACGCCAAGAGTTATTAAAGTTAGTTTGTAGAAAGAGATAAATGCGTGGCGTGCATCAGTGACAGATTGGAGTTGTCGAAAGTTGCAACACAGTCCAGTGTTTGCGGAATCCACGGTCGCAGAGTGACATAATTAACGATCTCATTCTGTAGAAACGAAGTGAAACTGCCCGCCCAATGAGTGGAACTCGCTGAATTGGTCGAAACTTTAGCATTACTATCTATATTTGCGATTGAACTGTATAAAACACGGAGTAGTTGGGTGGTCACCACGGTAGATCGAATCTTGTGAAAGGTTTTCTGTGAAGTTATTTAACGCTGTTCACACCCTTTTTAATGCATATCCGGCGCAATGTGTAAATACTCTTTTATAAAACCCATTTTTACTGCCTCGAAACGAGATTTTTCCATAAACATTTTCAGATAATGGGATGCAACATGAGTATCAAAAGCATTTTCATTATTATCAGGAAAAAAAGAGAATTTTGAGGGAACAAAAAGTTCTAAAGTCGTTATAATGGCTTACTTCAATCACTTTGAAGTCAGCTTGCTGACACGATGTAATGAGTAGTTGATATGAACAAAATTTGTACTATTCTTATTGAAAATAAGGCTTCAAATTAGAAATTAGGACATAATCAGTTCCGATCTTTTTCTGAATTTATTTTCACAATTTTCACAGTTGTTGACATATTTTAGGAAAAAAAGACTATAATATCATGTTTACATATAATCTCTGGTTTTCTCATATACTCAGAAAAATATTTTGCGACCACGACCAATTGCAATTGCTGTAAAATTAAGCGAACTTGCCCGCAACATTGTGATGCCTACTCTTGGCTTTTGTTGTGAATAACTTTTTGCAAAGATTTAAGATATAAAAAGAGTACATTTTAAAGAACTTTGTAGAAATGTTAACCATCATTGCTGTAAAATTAACATTTCCAGTTATGTTTACTACAATTTGGTACCCTCAGCAATACCTTTTGCGCTAGATCTCACATCTATCCGTCAATTTTTCACACACTTTATATATCTTTTTCTCATACTCTTTTTGCATTTCTCTAATACCCACCGTACCCCACTCTTTCTTTCTCACATAAAAATGTAAAAAATTGTTAATTTTAAGAGCCTTCTTACTAAAAATTGTTCATTTCAAAAGTCTTTCACATGAAAATTGGTAATTTTACAATTTTTCGAATTTGAAGTTGTTAATTTTATGAGATTCTAAATTGAACATTGTTAATTTTACAAGTATTATGTTTGGAAACAGTTTAGAATTACAAATTGTTAATTCTAAATGACGTCCGATTGAAAATTGTTCATTTTGAAAGTTCTCCAATTGAAAATTAGTAATTCCAAAGTCTTCCAAATAGAAACTGTTAATTTTCAACATCTGGTAATGGAATTTTTTTTTCTCTAAAGTCCTCTGATTGAAAATGATAATTTCTGAAGGTTTTTGAATGAAAATGGTTAAATTTATAAGTTTTCGGATTAAAAATTCCTAATTTTACAAATCTTACGTTTGGAAATTGTTTTGAATTGAGAGTCGTTGAATTTGAAGGTCATAAGCTTGGAGATTTTCTATTTAAATTGTCTTACATTTGATAAATGTTAATTTCAAAGTACTTTTAACAAAAAAAAATTATTCTCTAAAATCTCCTAACTGGAAATTCCTTATTTGCAAAGAGTTTTTATTGAAAATTATTCCTTTTAAAAGTCATCGCATTGAAAATTGGAAGTTTTCAGAGTCTTCTGAATGAGAATTGATAGTTTTTCATGTCGAATTTTCTAATTTCCAAAGTCTCCTGATTCAAAATTTATCATTTCCGTAATCTTAGTTTAAAAATTATTACTTCTAACGAACTGATTACCGTTACCGAATTTCCCCTAAGACTAACCCTTTTCCAGCTCGATCAGGGCTAAAGTTATTGAATTTTCCGTAACTCTAGCCTTTGCGCTATACTTGACTGGGCTAGTCCTCCGGAAAATTCCGTGACGCTAGTTAGTGCCTGATTGTAAACGATTGTCAATTCAAAATTGTTCACTTCCAAGGACTCACAATTGAAAATTCTCAACTTCCAAAGTCCTTCAATTAAAATTGATTGATTTTTGAAGTATTCCGTTTGAAAATTCGTAATTTGAAAAGTCTTCCAATTGAGATTTCCTAACTTCCAAAGTCTTTCAATTGAAAGTTTTGAATTCTACAACTCTTGCATAAAAAACTGTTAATTTTAAAGCAATTCCAATCGATAATAATTTATTTCAAACGCCTTCCAATCTAAAACTCTTGATTTCCAAATTCTTCTTCCAATTATTATTCGAGAAATAGAAACTTGAATTTAAATGACTAACATTTTTATACCCTCGACATTTTAATTTTAATTGAGCGCAATTAATGAGAAAGCTAGAAGCAAATGCAGAACCTCACGATTGCTGTAATGAAGTAATTAACGGCAGCAATTAAGTGATGTTCGGAATAAATCAGTTCCTGGCAAATATTTGTGGAAAACCCACATTATTTTATTGTCGCTTGGAGTGAAAGGATTATTTTCAAGTAATTTCTCTGAAAAAAATTCTTCGCAGATTTGACTAATTTTCAACTAAGTCGCTTAGTTACCTAAGGCCCCAGTTCAGTCATTTTTTATTCAAATTAATTATGGGATATATAGTTAAATGAAGTAAGAAGAGCATTCGTTGTGGCTGATATTTCAGGATGATTTGACTAAATTGAATAAGAATTGGAACAAGTAAGGTTAGGTAATAAATCCAACTACTCTTCTTCTTTCCCTACGGCTCTAACGTAATTTTTGTAGTTAAGTGCAAATACATGTTCAGTTACGGCTATTACGGGTACCAATGAGAATTTTTTTATTTACTTCTACCTAGGCTCTGGTAGTTCGGATTCCACCTCAAACTGCAGGTCCCCTCAAGAGAGTTTAGCGGCCTCCAAGCGATTAGCACCTCGACTGGAGCATCTGCGCCAGGAGGTTGCTACCCTTCTTTTACTATACGTAGTGAGTTCTACTCCAGCAATGATGGTATTATCTACTAAGCAACAATGCTTAATTGAATTAAGAAAGTAGTTGGATTTTCTACTTTCTAGTCAACTAAACTCATCTCGCGTAACTGTGCCAGCCTCGGGTCTGGTCAGCAGAGTCACGGGGGCTATTAAAAACTAGTTTCAACTGGATTTAGAGCGAGGAATGAGTAAACACTCAAGATCGCATATAGTCTCTGAACCTGGCAAACGTCCAAAAGTATATGCCCAGAGAGTCGTGATATAAATAACTTCTGGTGCGGCGCTGACTTTCCGAGCGAAGACCTCGAGTATAAGGTATCAAGGAACGCTCAGGGGGGAGACAGAAGCATTCAAGCGTGAACAACCGTGAAGCCCATATATGAACGGGCGGCACAGTTACGCGAGATGAGTGTACATAACTTAGTTGGATGGGGGAAAGCAGTGCGAGGTGAATAGAAAAATTTTTGAAGTAATAATGTTGTTAAATGATGAACGAGTGGGGAAAGTATCAAATACCAAATGTACAGGGTGCTGCGGTATAGATGAAGTATTGTGATCCTCGCGTTTTAGTAATATTATTATCTAATTGTAAGACCGCGAAGCAATCTTTAATTAAATCAAAGATACTGTCTGCATAGAGAAGAAATGATTTATTTTTAGTTATTATTCAGATCGCGAGAAAGTTGAGTGCTTGATATTCGAGTCTTTGATAAGTCTCTAGAAAGGAGTCGGAGTTAGAGTCAGAAGGTGAACCTTCTATTCCACCCTAAAACGCTTTCTTTTGACAAAGTAGTCAGGAGACTCGGTTTCGAGTGAAGAAGAATTACCCTAAGCGTCAGAAGATAGAACTACCTTCAGATTCCCGGAGGATCTTCGTATTTCTAAGTACGCCGAATTTGGTTAGCGAAGTTAAATTCTCTAATCTAACCACAACACTTAGAAATAAAGCAATGGACTCGAAGTTAGAGATAGAAAGTGAACTTTCTATTCCACCTCAAGGCACCACTGCTCCTGGATGCTAACGGCTCGCTGCCGAGCCGCTGACTCTACTTTATCTCGCGCAGTCGACCCTCTTAGTTCTGGCCCGCGAGGCCTCCCTACCCTGAGTCCCTGACTCCCCGTGCGTCAGTGGGAACTTCAGTCATGCGCTCTCGCGGTGTTTCGCGGGCACCTGCGCTTTTATGCCCTCATTGCTTTGCTGTTCTGCATGCTGCCTAACTCCAGGCTTACTATATAATACAAGGATTGCAGTTTAGAGTGAGTGAATGTAAGTCTAGATAAACAGAAAGTGATAAGATCAGAAATAAGGTAAGGAGAAGTGTCTTCAATAAATAGGTGGGGCTCAATAATGTCGAATAAGGGTTGAATTACGTAAAGAAGAAAGTGAGGTTAGTTTTGGGAATTGACAGTTGGTGAGTAAAAGAGGAATACTGCAGGAGGGAAGATTTCGGAAGCGGGATAATTAGAGTGAGAGTGGACAGGGAGAGCAGATTATAGGTAAATGTATACAGGAGATCAATTTTAATTGATTGTTATAAGAAAAGGGTTAAGTCATACAGCACGGAGTTACAATTTGTTAGGCTGTAGTCGCGAATGAATGGCGGAGCAGAAGACTAACTTAGCGGCAGAGGGCCGCCGGGAAAGAAACTAGGTTGGAGGAACGTCAAGGGTTCAGGGTTCAGGACACATACTGCAGACATCGATATCGACGTTCAACAAGAGAAAAAGGGATTTGAACGGGAGTCCAGATTTTATTCATGTAAATCCAGTAAAGAAGAATACCATAAAAGTAATGAGATCGCCAGTAAATAGCGAAAGAAAGAGCCAAGGAGGAGGATTCTTGGAATCGGTAGAAATGATAGGAACGAGAAATGAAATAGAGAATAGAGACGGGGGTGAAAGAATAAAAATGAGGGACGAAAGAAATGGGTGAGACCGCTTTGGAAATTTTAATGAAGAAATTTGAACCCTGAGTAGGGAAATAAAAGAGGTAAAAGAAGGGCAAAAGGACATGATTGAGGATTTAGGGATTAATTCATTAAGAATTTATTGATAATTAATGATTAATTGGGGATTCGGAGGAGCGTTGAAAGAAAGGGATAAGGAATGGGAAAGAGTTGACTTCGCTGAGAGAAGGGACAGGGAAGTCGGAGATGGGAGTGAAGCACTTGAAAGAGGAGAGAGATAAATAGGCCAAAAATTGAAGCACTAGGAAAACAGGTAAAAGAAGGAGAAGAAAGTGGAGTAGAGGGATTAGAATAGGATAGAAGAAGAAAATATTGAGGAAACGGTAATAGACAAAGAGTTAAGATCCAAAGTCGAGATAATGGAGAGAAAAATCGATGCTGCACAGGGGCACATCTAGAGGGAATAGCAAAGAAAGTAAATGGGGTAGAAGGAGAGAATGAAAAAAGAGCAAGATGGGAAAGAAGAAGCGATCTGAAGATTGCAGGTTCAAAGAATGCGGAAGGCAATGAAAGGGCAGGGATATCGGAAGTACTCGAGAAAAATTTACAAGTATGAGGAAAGGTAAACAAGGTACGAAGACAGAGTACATCAAAAAAATGAGTGATGATAGTGAAAATGAAAACATGGGAAGAAAAGCAGGATGTGATGGAAAACAAATATAGATTAGGTACGAAAAAAGTGTATATTGACCATGATCGGACATTCGAAGAAAGGAAGATTCAATGGAAAATAGAGGAAGTAGCAAAGAAAGGGAGAGAAGAAGGTAAGATAGTAAGGATAGGATGACAAAAAATCTGTACTCAGGGGGAATGGTACGTTTGGAATGAGGACAGAGAAAGGATAGAGAAGAAATAGCGAGATTTTTCAGTGGGGGATACGAAGTGAGGAATACGGGAGGAAAGGAAAAGGGTAGAGGAATGAGTAAGAGAAGTAAAAGTAACAGGAAAAAGATACAAGTGATGGAGGAGATCAAGTTGATTTTTTGAAATCAGGACAGCGATTTTTGTAATTTTGCAGAAAAATTCAATGCTGTTGGGTTTACGGAAACTTGGATCGAGGAAAAAGACTAGAAAAGCATAAAAACTATGTTACCGCATAGCTTAAGATGGGACTTACAAGGGGTTACTAGGGAACAGGAAAAAGATAGGCAAGTGGAGGAATCTTGAGGAAGTGAGGATGAATCTAGAAGAAAGGGAAGTGTTCAAAGGAGTTACGAGTGGCTAGCGGGAAAGGAAGGTTGAAATAAAAAGGAGATGGTAAAGAATAGTGACACTATATAGTACAATGAAAAAGGAATAAGAGAAGTGAAAAAGATATAAAGAAGTTTGTCAAGGATGAGGAGGGAGAATTATTGATAATAGAGGGGGGGGATTTTAATGCAAGAATAGGCAGGAAAGGTTATACGTACCTGGATGTAGTGAAAGTGGTTAAGAGACTCGAAAGATGAGGCAATGAATAACGAGAATAAGCAACTACTAGAGATGGTAGAAGATAGAAGGTGGTAGATGCTTAATGGTAATAAGAAGGGAGACGAAGAAGGGGAGTTCATACTTATGTAAGAAGCAACGCGTCAACAGACATAGACTACGTAGTTACTGGTATAGAGGGTTGGGAGAGTGTGCGGAAAATGAAAATAGAAGCTAGGGTAGAATCAGATCACCACCCACTAGGGGTGTGTCTAAAGAGGAGAACAATGAAAGGGTTTAGAAAGTATAAGGGAGAATTAATTGAGAAAGAAGTGTGGGCAGATGATACCAAGAAAGATTATATAGAAGAAACAAAAAAGCTCGAATTTGAGAAGATAGTGTCAAGTGAAGTAAGGGAGAAGTTGAAGGAAAAAGTCAAATACACTAGAATCACAAAAAAATTTAAAAATAGATAGGAAGAAGATGAAAACTGGACAAAAGTTTTGTGGTACAATGAATGTAATAAAAAGAAAAGGCAGATTAAGAAGAGTGTAGATATTGGAAAAGGGGAAGAAGTGAAAGGAAAGACTGTGTCACAGCAAGGCAGGAATATGAATAGTTATGTGAGCAGAAAGAGCAAAAGTAGAAGAAGGAATTAGAGGAGAAAATAAGTAGAATCAAAACAGAAGAGAAGGGATGGAAGTTAATTAATGAAATGAGGAAGAAAAAATGGGAAATGGGGAATGAGATTAGCTTAAGCGAGTGGGAGAAATATTTCAAAGAAATGTTTCAAGGCTCGAGTGAAAAGAAAACGGATAATTGCCAGAGAAGTAAATTAGAAGAAGACAAGTAGGAGTTGGATGATGAAGAGATGGAAGCACATATTAGAATATTAAAGAAGGGCAGAGCAGGAAGAAGTGACGGGTTAAGTCAGGAAGCGTGGATTTTCAGTAGCGGGGAAGTTGAAAGAAAAAGTGTAAAGAGTATGGGAAGGTGAGGGTTTTCCTGAGGAGTAGAGGGAGGTGTAGATTATACCAATTCCCAAGAAAGGAGAAAAAGGGAAAGTAGGAAATTACAGGGGAATAACGTTATTGTACACAGTGTACAAAGTATATGCAATGGTGTTAAAAGAGAGGCTAAAGAAGGAAGAGGAACTCTGAACGGAGATAAGATTAGGACCTGGCTGCCCGCTGAGCCCACTATTTTTTTGGTGTTCATAGCGGACATTGGAGAACAATTCAAGAGAGGGTTGAAGGGAGAATTGGTGTCAGGAGGGGACAGATTTTGAACATTGGCGCAGGCGGAAGATGTAGTAGTAGTAGCTAAAGAGAAAGAGGTATTAGGAAATATGATCGAAAGATTAGAGAAGTAAGGAAAGAAATTGGTTTTGAATGTAGCTAAGTCGAAGATTTTAGTTCTCGGGCGAGAGCAAAGTAGGGAGAAAGGGAAAATGGATTAGAAGTAGAAGGGGGAAAGGATTGAGGAAGTCAAGAAGTTCACGTAACTAGGATTTATATTGAAAGAAAATGGGGATGTGAGGGATCACGTCAAGGAAAGAGTTAAGAGAGCAGACTAGTAATGCCTAGTAATGAGTATTATAATCTATGGAGTGAAGATATGCGGTTGAAAAGTATATAAAAGTAGAAAGGTTAATGAAAGATAAATCAGATGTATGCTGGAATTGAACAGATGGACGCCATGGTATATAGTAATAAATGAGGTAAATAGGGAAGAAATAAAAACAACAAATAACAGAGCTTGCAAATATATAGAAAGACTACTAAAGAGCGAGGGCAGAACTATAGTGAAAATAGGGAAAGAGAAAATGGAAGAGGGGAGGATAATGAAATGAAAGGAAGAAAAAGGTACTTGAATAGGTGTGGTTGGTTAAAGGAATGGGTCAAGAAAATGCATGGAAGGGGAATGATGATACAACGAGAGTTGAAAGAAAGAGATAAAGAAGTTTTTAAGAAAGGAATAGGATATAAAATAAGAGAAGCTGAATATAATGAGAAATATAGATGGATAAGAGTACAAGAAAAAGCAATTCATTTGGAGAGAAAGGGAGAGAGAGACAATCAGAAATTGATTGCACGTTTGAGATGTGGAAACACAGAAGATTATAATAAATATTGGGGAGGAGAAGAGGAAAGTATCTTCTTGCTTTTTGGTAGGGGTACAGTAAAAGACTGCCTGGAAAATTGCAAGAAAATAGAAAAAGTTTCGTATGAAAATGGGAAAGATTCCGCATGAAAAAGGGGAAGTAGAGGTGGTGGAATGGCTGAGGGATTTGGAAAGGAAGAAAAGGGAGAAGAGAACATGAGAGGAGGAATTTGAAATCTGCTAAAATGAAGGTTGCGATTCAGATTAGCGCGCAAAAAGGTATAAAGCGTGATGAGAAAAGCGAAGCGTGTAAGCGACAAACTAAGGCAATACGATGAGGCGATGCATTGAGGCAATGCGTTGAGGTGATGCATTGAGTCAATGCGTTGAGGAGATGCATTGAGCTGATGCGTTGAGGCAATGCGTTAGAGCGGGGCTGAGGCTAAGGAGGGTAAATGTGAAAACACATTTTTGCATTTTTCAATTCAGAAATAGCAAGTAAGTGGTAAAAGTGCTGATTCTAAAACTCCTTTTTCATATTGCATTTCATCAAAAAATACTACAGAACTTTTACTTTCAAAACCCAATCACTTTTCCCCATTATTCAGTTCGTACTGGTATTCATCTCGTACTGGTCTCACCTATTTCACAGTAATTTTTGTCAGTGTTGTACTTCTGTCGCTGAATGTGCATGATGTTGGTCATAAACAGTTTTCGCGGATACAGAATTGCACTCGGATGATGAGATTTCATTCGCAAGAGTTCTACCTCTTACTCAATTTCAATTTAATTATCTCGACAGATAGCGAATTTCTAAATCGGCTTGTCTATGTCAAACTGAGCCTACGGCATTTCGCGCATTCAATCGGCTTCCATCATTTCGGCAATCGATTCACTGAAATTTCCTACAACAGAGGCGCACACTGGTGTTCGGTTTCCGGTCGAGTTTGCACCTCACGCCCGGTCCGGCTATTTTCAATTCTCGGCCTCTATTTATCTTTTTAAATCTGGATCCCTCCGCGTCCAAATAACGAATGTACAACTCAAATCAAACACACGAAATTACGCGTGTCCAATTAAAAGAAAGGGAAAAAATACATCCATTTACAACTGTAGACTTTTGGGAGAAAGAGAATTCTTTTAATTGACAATTATTCTTGATTGTTATTCCACGGGAAGACTTTTACAATTTTTACTCGTGATTCAATATACAAATTACTTTATAAATTATATGAAGGAAATCTATCAGAGGATTTTTCCACGGTGGAGGGAAAATTGTGAAACTTGGATACCCATTCTAAATGCTAAACAAGATTCTCTTCATTTTATGCGATAAACCACTGAAGTGTTGGGTAAGTTAATATAAAAAAAGGCAAGAGTATAAGAAAATTTGGAGCTTGTACATTTTTTGTTACGATTTTCAAATATTTCTTAATATTAAAGGAATTTTCATTTCTTTATCCATAATGTGTCCCTTTAGGGTTTACTTGACTTTATTTTCTTCCAATTTACCACTCTATACATATTTTATATTATCTCTTCCTTACTATTCACAATTATTCTTACAAATGCTTATATCTGAATCTTCAATTATATTTCTTATAATAGCGCATTTTTTTGATGAACGCGCGAATGAGTGCGACTTCCGTTTCCTTTTTCTTTCACTTCTCTTCCACTTTAACCTTGACATTTTCACAATCACTCTTCCATTCCTTTCTCATTCGCTCCTCTATCCTCCTCCAATTCCTTCATTCATTCCTCACCCAATCTTTCCTCCCCTAAAATCTTTACCGCAATCTCTTGCCAGCTTCCTTCATCTTCAATTCCTCTAATACATGCTTCCAATACATGCTCCCATGCTTTCTCTTCCTATTCACATATTCTGCACTTTCTGTTCTCCTTCTTCTCCCAATACATCCCTTCCCTGATCCCATTTTCCAATCTAAATTTTGCTATTTTTATCCATCTTCTCACTCCCCATCCTTTTTCTAAATACTTTGGCACTCCTTCCTTTTTGATCACTTTATACCATTTATTATATTTTGTTTCCTTAATCAACCCCCATCTTTCTATCAATTGCCCTTCCCTCTCTTTTTTCTCCAATTCATCATACTTTACTCCAGTCCTATCTCCTAAATCTCCATCCGAAAGGAAGTCTCTTCTTTCTTCTTCTCATTTCATTCATTATTTTGCTCTTTCTCTCCTTTCTTCTATCTCCCGCAAACACTTTTTTTGTTAATTCCCCTCCCTTTCCCTCCCTTAGCTACCCTTCAAAATTTGATACTCTCTAATTAAAAATTGGCAATTTCCAAAATCTTTCAAATGAGAATTGGTATCTTTACAAGTTTCGAAATTGAAAATTGTTAATTTTATATACTTTAGTTCAAAAATTTCTAATTTTAAAAGACTTGAATCAAAACTTACTAATTTACAAAGTATTCTATTTGATTTTTTGTTTAATTTTTGAAGCCTTGATTTGAAAATTGTTAATTTTGAAGGATTGCCAATTGGAAATTGTTAACTTCTAAAGTCTTCTAATTGAAAGTTCTTAATTTCCAAAGAATTCCTATTGAAAATTCTTCATTCCCAAAGTCTTTTAATTAAAATTTGTTTATTTTACAAGTCTCACATTTGACAATCGTTCGTTTTCAATGTATCACAGATTAAAATTGTCAAATTCAAAAGACTTGCAGTTGAAAATTATTAATTATAAAAGTCCTCTAATTCAAAATCTGTAATTTCCAAAGTTTTCGGAATCAATAAAATTCTTAATTTTCGAAGACTTCTAATTGAAAATTTTTCATTTCATAAGTCTTACATTTGAAAATGGTTCACTTTGAATGAATAACAGTTGAAAATGGTTAATTTCAAAAGACTTATAATTTGAAAGTAGTTATGCTAAATGTCCTCCAATTAAAAATTGGCAATTTGCAAAGTCTTAATTTTGAAACTTTTAATTTTCAAAGTCGTTCAATAAAGATTTTCTAATTTTTAAAGTCTCCCCTTCGAAAACTCTTTTAAATTTTAGCATATTTTGCTCAGAGGATTCATATTGGGTTTAAATTCAAATGTTTCTAGATACAAATGCATTTAACAAATAATTATTGGAAAACCAAAAGGAATTACTCTTGTTCGAGTTTCAAAACTATTTCTATTTCAAATTGCCCACACTGGAAAGTTTTTACAATAAAAATTTTCTCAATATGAAGTAAAATGTAATGTGAAATACTGATACGGAAATACTTTCTGGATTTCAAATTGTTTTCCAGTTTTTAATTTCATCCTATCTAGAAACCGATCTATCATTTAAATTTTTAATTTTTTAAAAACTTTTTAATATGAACAGTTTAGATTTGAATCTTGCGTTTAAAAAAGGTCATTATATCCCTATTGAAACTAAACCTCATTTGAAAATATGGTTCTAAATTTCGTTTTGTCCAGAAAATTTTCTAAATTTTTTAAATTTAAGATGGAGCGATTAAAAATTTTTATTTTGAAATTTTTTAGAGAATTGAAATTAAAAATTCATTAGTTTTTAATAACTTATTTTAGAAATGGACTAATTCATACTCGGTGACTTCCAACTTGACATTGTTTACTTGAACGATTCAAATCTGTTCAATTCCAAAAACTTAAATTTGAACATGATAAATTTCAAGACTTTTAGTTCATAATGATTCATTTGTACATAACGAAAATTTTTAATTGAAACTCTAAGTTTGCATAAAACATTTGAAAATGGAAATTCTCATGATATGGAAATAATAACTGTGAAACCTCTTCGAAATTATTGATTTTAGTTTGTTCCAGTGAAAGTTTTTGTGAGTCAACAAAAAAAATGTAGTAGAATCAAAAAAACTCAATTCCTGATAAATAAGTCAATATTTTGTTAAGACACCAAAAGTTTAGTTGAGATTACAAAAAGTTTGTTGTGCGGATAAAAAAATCTTGTTAATTCCATAGCAACCAAGTCATTTTTTCTTGTGTCTAAAAAATTTGAGGCGTTCTTGATCTATGTTACATCAATTTTTTGTTTGAAAATGGGTAAAATAGAACAATCTTAAATTTTTTAAGATTTAAAAATTCAACCATATGGTATTAAATTTAATTTTTTCGGAACTGAATTTTGTTTATTGAAATCGTTTACAATTAGAACTTTTGAAATTTCATGTGAAAGATTCAACATCTTCGAACTATTAGCGATTGGAAATAAACAATTTTCATTTGAATGTTCTTCAGGATTTAAAATTTGAAAAAAATTTTCAGCTTTCATTAAGAAAAACTAAAAATCCTTTCAAATTGTACAATTTTGAATTCAAAACGTCTGAGCTCTGAAAGAGGATTTCTTAAATTGTGTGAGTTCAAATAGACAGCTTTCTGGTAGAAACTTGAAAAATTAAAAACAATAAAAATACATTTTCTGTTTATTAACCTTTGAAATTGAACAATTTGATGTATTTGCAGGTTTTAGAATTGCGCTGTTCGTTTTTGGAAATTTCATTTATTCTGATTTACTTTCAAAATTTTAAAAAAAAATAATGGGATTGTAAAAATGTACATTTCAGAAGTGAAGAATTGTGCTCCAAACTATTTAGATTTGATCTACTTTTGTATTATATTTTTAAGTGTCTCTAAATCAAAAAGATTTCTAATTAAAAACTATAAAAATGAAATTTTTTGAATTTTCGAACCTTCAAAATACTGTACCGGCGGAAATTATCTTCACGACTATTTTTTGAGCTGCTGCTAAAGTACCCTAATTTTTTAAATATTAACATGGTTTTTTTCTCATAGTAGCACAAGAGGAAATAAAATTCTGCGTCAAGTTTCAGGCAAAATGTCAATTCTACAAAAAAAGATTGCAAAAAAGTTCGAATTTCGATGTTTTCGATAAACTGGAATAACTCTGGAAATGATTGACATTTTCTAAAGTTCCTGTGTTAATGTTTGAGGTTAGTCTCCATAGTATTTTTCTAAATTATTATTTTATTTTTCGAATTTTGTTCCTAGATTCTAACCTAGTTTTAAACTTGGTGCAAAAAAGCATTTTATGAAATTTCGCGGTATTATGAGGAATAAAATGTTCAAGTTAATCTTATAAAAATTACTGCGAGACAGAAGAGGATACGTTAGGTAATCCCGATGTAGGTGGCAGAAAAAGAATCGGTACCCGCGACATTATACCCGTAATTAAGAAACTAAAGAATGGTAAGGCTGCTGGTGTGGATGGTATCATCGCTAAAATGCTTGAGGGCGGTGGCGGATATTTGTGGGGCTGAGAGAATTTATGAATATGTGTGTCGAGAACAGTGAAGTTCCAAATGATTAGAGAAAGGCGATTATTATTCTATTCTATGAGAGCGGAGGTGATGAACGTGACTGTACTAATTATAGAGCGACTAGCCTACTAAGTATAGGGGGCAAAATGTTTTCCAAAAGACTTATTAGTAAGGTCATGCGAATAACTTAAGAAAGGTAGATTGAACTAAACTTTGGGAAGTACTGAAAGAGTATGAAGTGAATGGTTGGCTTCTAAAATCAATAAAAGCTTATAAATTAATAAAAGCTAAAAAAGTAGTAAAGCGATTGTAAGAGTAAATGGAAAACTGAGCGATTGGTTTGATATTAAGCAAGGCGTTAAGCAAAGTTGCCTTATGTCTTGCTGCACAGGAAACAACACAGGAAACAACTAATTGTAAGCATAAATTCTGTTGCAGGTAATTTCGTGCTTTTATCTGTAAGTATGGGCAAAACATAAACATTACCCAGAGTTGGGTTTTAGTGTCATAACATATATAAATGTCATTCCCAAAATAAATTTGAGAGCTCTCTGAAGTCGTCACGGTCGTCTTTAAAGTTACAAGCCTATTTATTCCATAACCATCATCGATGAAGTGAAGTTAGCTGTCGGTGTTGTGAAACAACCAAATCGGATAAAATCGGCCCTTAACTTCATAAAGACGGTCACGACAACTTTTAAGATCTGTCAAATGAACCTGGAGGTAAACATTAAAAATTACTTTCGCAAAGTGGGTAAAAACAAAAGAATCACGCGATATGATAGGGTGAAAATGACCCCCGTAGAGCAATTTTTGTTGCAGATGATATTCACTCCGAAATACGGGTAAAGATTACTCTTAGTTTTTTTTGTGGATGTTCAATTTATACACGGAAAACTGTCTAAGAATGGCTCTTTTCGCTGGAGAAGGTGTTGATCTCAGGGACGGTGAAAGTGCATGGACTGGCGCTTACAGATGATAAGATTGTTACGGCAGAATCAGTCGATAAATTGATTTCGCGTATCGTGGAACTTCTGGAGAATGTCTAGAAAAACAGGTGGATGAGGAGTCAATTCGAAGCCCAGTCCGTGTATTTTTGCCATTGCGATTGTGGAGGTGTGAGCCGGTGCGTTATTGTGATGAAGCAGCAATTTTTTGTGCGCCTATTGTGGCCATTTTCTTGTAGTTTGGCTTCCAAATGGTCCAATAATGATACTCTAGTACGTTCTTGTTATATTTTTGCCTTCCTCCAACAAATAAATTAGGATAATTCCTTGGGAATCCCAAAATACTGTAGCCATCACCTTCCCAGCTGACAAAACAGTCTTCGCCTTCTTTGGCGCACATTCACCAGGCAGTACCAACTGCTTTGACTGCTGCTTCGTCTCTGATGAATAGTGATGGATTCAGGTTTCGTCTACAGTCAGAAATTGACGCAAAAAGTCCTGCGAATTCCGATCAAACTTCGCCAAACACTGCGCTGAAACGCACGCTCACTTCAATTGTATGCCAAACACAAACTAAGCGTCGGTTTTGGCTGAAGTTTGATGGATGTTAGTTTGAAGAGTGCTGTTTCTTAGCCAAAGTTCAGTTTGATGCCATCTAGCGGGAAATTTACCTTACTTGTTAAACGACCTCGTAGCTCCAAGTCCTGCGTATAAGCTTAGTATCTAGAGCTATACAGGGAAAAAACGCGACGTGGCGCTGTAGACCGCCTAAAATCGACGTGGAGCAGTATGGAATGGAAGCGTCGACTTCAAGCTTAGAAAGCTCAAAAAAATATTTTAAATTGTATTATTTTCCAACACCAAAATAACAAAAATTAAAGTTACTAGTTAACGAAAAATTGGAACTAACGCTAAGGAATGCTGCAGTTTTTGGTGAACTAAATTCTGAACACTTTGTTAAATAGGTGTTTGCCCGTTCTGATATAGAAACGAATCTCATTAATTGAATATTTTTTGCCGTTTCTTAGCAGTTGTGTCAACGAAGCGTTTACGGAAGCGAAAATCGTTTACCTTGGCACTCGGGTTATTATGATGTGAAATATGTGTAGATATACACATGTATATATACATATATACATATAAATACATAGTTTCTCTTATTTGGTCGGTCTACATAGAGTTTGATTTAGAGCAAACCCTGTTTTACTCAGAATTGTGTATTCCATGTGAAAAGAGGAAAATTGAATGCAGTATGTAAGAGGTATTTTTCCTCTGCAGTCCGCTCTGCCTGCAGTTCTTTGTCAGGCACACAAACGGGTGTTGTGGAAAATGGGAATTCAATGCAGGATCACAGGATGTAAAAGTTATTATTTTCTCGGGCTGCAATATATGTGAAAGAGGAATTTAATGTTATTTTAATAGGGAAGCGGTTTATGAACCATTTTATTATTACATTCTAGACACTTTGAGCTTCCTTGTTCCAAAAATCATCATGAAATATATTAGCTGCTTTTACAATTATTTACTTCCGAATAGTGTTCTGAATAATTGAAGTGATTTGATGATTTAATGAGAATTTATAAGTATTTTGAATTGGGATCTAAAAAATTGTATTTTCTATTTTTAATAACTATCATAGAAAGACTCTCGCCCTCTTTACATCTCACGCTTCATTTCAAATTATTAAGAAATACTCAAATGATAATTATATAATTTAAATTTCGTGGGAAAATATATCGCCTCAAATTAGGAAGGGCGCTAAATTCAAATTAACAAAGAAGAAAAAGTAGTAGAAAACATATTTTTTGCATCAAGCAGTTAATAAATGAAGCGGGTAAAGCTAAAGGGTGCTCAGTCCAAACAACCAAATTTCATAGGCGAGACAAAAACCTTTCTAGAGAACAATTTACAACCGATTGAGAATTTTTTTGTGTAGGTGTAATTGATTAAACATTGTGTGGAAAAATAGATGACGCTATATGTGCATGTAATAATCTAATGAAAATGGCGATGGACTTATCATCGTTTGGCTTTCCCTGGTATTATAAATAATAATAATAAATAAATCGCTAAGGAAACCAAATAGAATACATATTCTTATATATTTCATAAGCAAATAGCACTATTTAACAGAAAACTAAAGATTTATAGTACTAGTGCAACATTTTCTGATTTTTATAATAATATCTCGAATTGCTAAATGCTTTTTGAAAAAAAAAATTTTAATTGAATAATTTAGTTTACTTCATTCATTTCGATTCAATTCAAAATTTAAAAATTTGTAAATGCATTGAAATACTGAATTTTAGGGAAAGAAATTGTGCAATCAGAATTTTTTCACTGAAATAGATGTAAAAAAGCAAAAAAATATGATTTTTTAAGAAAACTGTATTTCGTGAAAAAGTTGTTTTATCACCGTTCAGCTTTCCCTGGTATTATAAATGATAATAATAAAAGAATCGCTAAAAAGTCGAATGAAATAGGTACATATTTTTATTTATTTCATAAACAAATAACGCTATTTAACAGAAAAAATAAAGATTCACAGTACTAGTATAACATTTTTTGATTTTTATAATAATAACCCCAATTGTTAAATACGACCCTATAATAACCGTCGAATTGTATAAAAAGTGGAATATTTTAGTATACTTCATTCATTCAGTTTTAATTCGTTAAAACCCCATAAAAATCTCTTATAATCCTTCAAAATCCGTGCAAATCCCTTGAAATGCCCTAAAAACGGTAATAATCCTTGAAATTCCGTGAAATATTTCGAAATCTTACGAGATTCCTCGGAATTTTTGAAATTCCTTTGAAATTCATTGAAATCTTTAATATCCGTGGCAATCTTCTGAAATCCTTAAAAATCCACGGATATACTTTAGGGTTTTTCCAAATCTCTTAAAATACTTCGAAGTCCCGTGATTTCTTTTGAAATATTCCCGAATCTCTTAAGATCACTTGGAATCCCTTAAAATCCTTTGTAGTCCCCAGAAGTTGTCCCAAATTCCTTAAAGTCCATAAAAATTCCTTATAATTCCTAAAAATACGTAAAAATTCCTCAAGATCCCTGAAAAAAAGATTTGAATAATGAGATTCCGAGAAATATTTCGAAATATTATGAGACTCCTTGAAATCTTTGAAATCATCTAAAAATTTATTGAAATCTTTCAAATCCGTGGAAATGTTTCCGGATTGCTTGAAATCCCTTGCTCTAAAATCCGTAGATATACTTTGAGATCTTTTGAAGTTTCTTGAAATCCTTTGAAATCCCGTGAAACCATCGAAGCCGCCTTGAATCTCTTAAATTTCGTGAAATACTCGTACTTTGAAATCTTTGCAAATCATTTTGAATCTCGCGAAATCTTTGGAAATCGTATGAAATTCCTTCAAATCTTCGAAATCCAACCAAAATACCCCGACATCCTACAATATTCGTGAAATTACTTTGGCGTCTTTTGGAATCCTTTAATATTCTTTGAAATCCCGTGACATCTTATGAAATATTTCCAAACGTCTTAAAATCCCTTAGGATCTCTTAAAATTCTTTGTGATCCCCAGAAATTGTTTTACATTTGTTTAAATTCATAAAAATTTCTTATAAACCCTTAAAATGCGTGGAGATTCCCTAAGATTCATTAAAAAAAAAAACGGTTGAGATCTTTGAGATTCCGTGAAACATTTCGTAATATCACGAGATCCCTTGAAATCTTTGAAATGCTTCTAAGATTCATTGAAATTTTTCAAATCCATTGTCATCCTTCCGAATCTCTTGAAATCCCTTAAAATATCTCAAAGTCCATTAAAAGCTTCTAAGAGCCATACAATTCCTCAAAATTCCTTAGAATTCCTTACAGTATTTTCAGAAATCCTTTGAAATTAAGTCGAATCTTTTGAAATCTTACAAAATCTCCTGGAATCCGTAGATATACTCGTACATTGGAATCTTCTGAAATCCCCTAGCATCCTTCAAGATTCGTAAAAATACTTTGGTGTATTTCGAAATCCTTTAATATCCTTCGAAATCCCGTGACTTCTTTTGAAATATTTCCAAATCTCTTAAAATCCCTCGCAATCCCTCAAAATCCTTTGTAATCCCCAGAAATTGTTCTAATATATTAAAAATCCATGAAAATTCCTTATAATGCCTTAAAATCGATGGAAATTTTTTAAGATCTCTAAAATACAGTTAAAATCTTTGAGATTCCATGAAATATTTCGAAATATCACGCGATCCCTTGAAATCTTTGAAATTCCTTTAAAATTCATTGAAATCTTTCAAGTCCGTGGGAATCTTCCCGAATCTCTTCAAATCCCTTGAAATATCTTAAAATCTATTAAAATCTTATAAAAGGGATTTTAATTCTTCGAAGTTTCTTAGAATCCTATATAATATTCGGAAATCCTTTGAAATTCGGTTGAATCTTTTGAAATCTCATGAAATCCTCTCAAATCCGTGGATATACTTTGGAGTCCCTTGAAATCTTTCAAAATCCTTTTAAATCCCGTGAAATCTTTGAAACCGCTCTAAGTCTTTCAATCTTGTAGATTGCCTTAAAATATTTGCCAATATTTTTAAATATTGTAAATATTTTGAAATCTTATGAGATTCCTTCACATTTTTAAAATCTAATTGGAATCCCCTGAAATCCTTCAAAATTGGTGTAAATACTTTGTTTTCTTTTGAAATCCTTCAAAAGTCCAATCTGCTCCAGAAATCTCGTTATTTTCCGTAAAAATTGTGAAATACTTTGAAATACTTTCTAGTCGTTTTAAGTCTTTTCTTTTGCAGTCCTCAAAATCCCTTGATTACTCTTGAAATTTTTTCACATCACTGGAAATCTTTCAAATTCTCTGAAATCTAGTTTACAGTAAAATTAATTTTTATATTGAGTTATGAATCCTTACAATAGGGGGAGGGGGTCTAAAATTTTTAAAATCGTCCTTACGTAATTAATGGACGTTCCGTTATGAATTATTTCTATTCTGATCTAGAAACCACTATTACTTGAGAAACTGAAGTACATGAGCAGCTCTTGAAAATATTTAAACTCAAACTGAATTTCCGTTTATTAATTGCCTACATTCTATACACGTATTTGTGTAGTAGTGAACTCAAAATCCCTCGTAAAGTTATAATTAACATTGCATTTCGATACGAACGCCATGTTAGTTTAAGTTCAAGCCGTTTGCGTTTTGATTCTAATTTGTTTTAAAATATTTTTATAATTGATGGTAATTTTGATATTTTCTGAATATAATAGAAATGACAAGAAAGAAATTTTCATGCCTGAAATTTCATTCTTCCAAATGTGAGGAAAAAGGTAAACACTGGCCAGTTTGCGAGTAATGAACAAAAATGTTGACTCACGTTTGAAATTGGAGTATGCGACACGCTCGTTTATAACTTCGAACCAATCAACTGCTTTTTGCATTTTCTATAACCACCTCACATTTATTAATTTCACGTAAGTGTACACAATTTGAAACATTTTTTCCTGAACCACAAAGTTAAAAAATTTGATTTTTTCAAGATTACTTTTAGCTTAAATCATCGGTAGCGAGAGGAAAACTCTATGCCGGATTAATAACAGACAAACATTTATCACACCGATCTTATTTAAACTTATTCAATTCGTTACAAATATATGAAGAAAAGTAGGTCTCAGATATTTCGCTCGAAGAAATTTATTCAGGAGAGTTATCCCATTTAGAATATTTTTCAATTTTCAATATTTTCTGTAAAGAAAAATGGAATTTCTTCATGACAGGTTCTACCGTTCATCTTTGTTTTCATTAAATTAATTGAAACTATGAATTTTTATGTAAAATTGACCAGGGAATCCAAGTTTCGTGATTCCCACGACTTCGAATAACGTTTTCAAGCTTCTTTTTTTTTATATTTTTAATTTCTTTCTTAGAAAATTTTCTCGAAATATTGCACCTATTTTACCTAACCTCACTCGTTCATAATACGCAGCTTTTCGTCAAAACGAACGCGCCGCATTACCCGCTGTGTCACATACAGCGCTTTTCCCTTATTGTGAAAACCTGCCATTAAACAAATTTTTTTTTAACTTAAAAAAAAATCGGTGAGATGAATTGTTTGTCTTCTGTGAATCCGGCATGTGATTGCCTGAGAACAAACAACTTTTGAGGAATAACGCACTGAAGACGGGTTTATAATTACTCCAGTTTTAAGGACGATTGAACTAATCAATTGTAAGAGTTCAGTACCCTGTAGAGGAGGAATCACTTTCTCCAGTGGCCATAGGGAATGATACTAACTCGTGAAACTGTAGCAGCTTTTGTGATGGCAAAGTCGTTTCGTCGGGGTTGCAATGACAATTTAACGAGCGTCGCCCTCGTCATGCGTCGCTTCGTTTGCCGCCGCTTTGGTCCAGAATCCCGGAAGTTACGTCGGTACTTAAGCCGGCGTTATTGACGCCACGTGGGATCTACATATGATTGCCAAGCGACCCCAACAACCCTCACGTGCCAACCGTAGACAACGTGTGGTGACGCCGTCTCGACATGCCCCTCACATTTGTTGGCGAAAGCCACTCCCAACTTTGCAAACCTATTCAGAGCAAGGTGAAAGAAAATCGATGACAACCCCTTCTCTCGCCGCACAATTTTATCCGTAAATCGAAACCCTCTTGATGCTACCTTTCCACTCCTTACCTTTCAGACTAGCTTCTTTCTTTCGGATTGTTACATTCTTTTGTAAACAATTAGAATGCAAACAATGTGCATTTCACATCAATCTTAGGATTCGCAAGGTTCTTGGTTGTATTCGAAATGCGGAAAGGAAACATGTACAGAAAATGTAGATTGAACTTTAGAAGGCCGATTTTGTTCGGAAATTAGTGTTCTTTCATCCTGAGTTTCCAAACATACAAATAAGGAAGGAAAATCGATAACTACATCTGTGTCTATACAATTTTATCCGAAGGGCCAAATACTTTTTGTTGATGCTACATTTTCAGTGTTTTCCTTTCCGATAAGCTTATATGTTTTGGATTGGTCTATCGTTATCCGAAAAATTAAATTCCAAACAATATGCATTTCTGACGAGTGTAAGGATTCGCAAGCTACTTGATTGTATCTGAAAAGCCGAAGGGAAACATATGCAGACTGAACTTAAGAAGGCCTGTATTGTTTCGAAATTGGTGTTCATTTATCCCAAGTTTCCAATCATACAAATAAGGAAGGAAAATCGATAACTTCTGTATCTGAACAATTTTATCCGGAGGTCCAAACGCTGTGTGTTGATGCTTCATGTGCAGGGTTTTCCTTTCCGATTAGAATTTATATTTTCGAATGGTCTATGGCTTGCTAAACAATTGTTTGCAAATAATATAAGTTTTGGATGAGTCCCAGGATTCGCAAGGCTCTTAATTGAATCTGAAGAGCGGGATGGAAGAACGTAGATGCAGATAGAATTTTAGAAGGGCCTATGCACTCGGGAAGCTGATGCTCATTCATTTTAAGTTCCCGAACCTATTTAGAGGAAGGTGAAAGAAAATCAGTGACCATCCCTTCTCTCGCCGTACAATTTTATTCGTAAATCGAAACCCTCTTGATGCTACATTTCTACTCCTTACCTTTCTGACTAGCTTCTTCTTTTTTGATTTTTGCATTCTTTTGCAAACAAATCGATTACAAACAATGTGCATTTCAGATCAGTCTAAGTATTCGCAAGGTTCTCGATTGTATCCGAAATGCGGTAAGGAAACATGTACACAAGATGTAGACTGAACTCTAGAAGGCCGATTTTGTTCGGAAATTAGTGTTAATTCATCCTGTGTTTCCAAACATTCAAATAAGGACGGAAAATCGATAACTACTTCTGTGTCTAGACAATATTATCCAGAGGGCCAAATACTTTTTGTTGATACTACATTTTCAGTGTTTTCCTTTCCGATAAGCTTATATGTTTTTGATTTATCTATCCTTATCCAAACAATTAGATTGCAAACAATATGCATTTCGGACGAGTCTAAGGATTCGCAAAGTACTTGATTGTATCCGAAAAGCCTAAAGGAAACATATGCAGATTGAACTTTAGAAGGGCTATATTGTTACGGAATTGGTGTTCATTCATCCCGAGTTTCCAATCATACAAATAAGGAAGGAAAATCGATAACTTCTGTGTCTGAAAAATTTTATCCGGAGGTCCAAATACTGTTTGTTGATGCTTCATTTGCTGGATTTCCTTTTCGATTAGCTTATATGTTTTTGATTGGTCTGTGGCTTTCCAAATAATTAGATTGCAAATAATATAAATTTTGGATGAATCCCAGGATTCGCAAGGCTCTTAATTGAATCTGAAGAGCAGGATGGAAGAACGTAGATGCAGATTGAATTTTAGAAGGGCCTGTACTCTCGGGAAGTCGATGCTCATTCATCCTAAGTTCCCAAACCCATTTAGAGCAAGGTGAAAGAAAATCAATGACAACCCCTTCTATCGCTGTAAACTTCTATCCGTCAATCGAAACCCTCTTGATGCTACATTTCCACCCCTCAACTTTCTGACTAGCTTCTTTGTTTTCGATTGTTGCATTCTTTTGTAAACAATTTGATTGCAAACAATGTACGTTCCAGATCAGTCTGAGGATTCACAAATTACTTGATTGTATCCAAAAAATGGAAAGGAAACATTTAGAGACGATGTAGATTGAACATTAGAAGGCCTATATTGCTTGGAATAAGTGTTCATTCATCCTAAGTTTCCAAACAAACAAATGAAAAGGGAAAATCGATAACTAATTCTGTGTCTATACAATTTTATCTGGAGGGCAAAACAATTAGATTGCAAACAATATGCATTTCGGACGAGTCTGAAGTACGCGAGGTACTTGATTGTATCCGAAAAACCGATGGGAAACATATGCAGATTGAAGCTTAGAAGGGCTACAGGTATATTGTTACGAAATTGGTGTTCAGTCATACCGAATTTCTAAACATACAAATGAGGAAGGAAAATCGATAAATTCTGTGTCTGCATAATTTCATCCGTAGGTCCAAATACTGTTTGTTGATGTTTCATTTGCAGGGTTTCGCTTTTCGATTATCTTGTATCTTTTCGATTGGTCTATGGCTGTCCAAATAATTAGATTGCAAATCATTTAATTTAAGATGAATCCCAGGATTCGCAAGGCTCTTGATTGTATCCGAAAAGCCGATGGGAAACATATGCAGATTGAAGTTTATAAGGGCTATATTGTTACGAAATTGGTGTTCAGTCATTCCGAATTTCTAATCATACAAATAAGGAAGGAAAATCGATAAATTCTGTGTCTGCATAATTTCATCCGGAGGTCCAAATACTGTTTGTTGATGTTTTTTATTTGCAGGGTTTCCCTTTTCGATTATCTTGTATCTTTTGAATTGGTCTATGGCTGTCCAAACAATTAGATTGCAAATAATTTAATTTTGGATGAATCCCAGGATTCGCAGGGCTCTTGATTGAATCTAAAGAGCGGGATGGAAGAACGTAGATGCAGATTGAATTTTAGAAGGGCCTATACTCTCAGAAAGTTGATGATCATTCATCCTAAGTTTCCAAATCAATTTGGAACAAAGGGAAAGAAAATCAATGACAACCACTCCACTCATCAAGCAATTCTTTCCGTGAATCGAAAACCTCTTGATGCTGCATTTCCTCTCTTTACCTTTCTGACTATCTCATCTGTTTTCGATTGTTACATTCTTTCGTAAATAATCAGGTTGCAAACAATATGCATTTCGGACGAGTCTAAGAATTCGCAAGGTACTTGATTGTATCCGAAAAGCCGAAATGAAACATATGCAAATTGAATTTTAGAAGGCCTATATTGTTCCAAAATTGGTGTTCATTCATCCTGAGTTTCCGAACATATAAACAAGGAAGGAAAATCGATAACTCCTGTGCCTATACAATTTTATCCAGAGGTCCAAACACTTTTTGTTGATGCTACATTAGCAGTGTTTTCCTGTCCAATTAGCTCATATGTTTTTGATTATTCTATTGTTATCTAAACAATTACATTGCAAACAATATGCATTTCGGATGAGTCCAAGGATTCGCAACTTACTTGATTGTATCCGAAAACTGAAAAAAAAACATATTTGGATTGACTTTAGAAGGCCTGTATTATTCCGAAATTCGGGTTCATTCATCCCGAGTTTCCAAACATACAAATAAGGAAGGCAAATCGATAACTCCCGTTGTACACTTTTATCCGAATGTCGAAACCCTTTTTTTGATGTTACATTTACAGTATGTTCCTTCCCGATCAGCCAATATGTTTTCGGTTGGTCAATTGTTGTCCTAACAATTAAATTGCAAACAATATGCATTTCGGATGAGATCCAAGAATTGTGGGGTTTTTGATTGCATCCGAAAAGCGAAATGGAAGAATGTAGATGCAGATTAAATTTCAAAAGGTCCTACATTCTTAAGGAATCGATTTTCATTCATCCTGAGTTTTTAAATATGTTCAGAACACGGTGAAAGAATGTCTATTCCAGCTCATTAATGCTATGTTTCTGCTATTTTTCTTCTCAAGTAGCTTACTTGTTTTGTATTGTTACATTTTTCTTAGAACAATTATTTATTATATGTGTCAGGTTGAGGTGTAAACTAATATTGTCATTAGCGACTATTTCTATCAAATGATTTTTAATTTTCTGCGGTTTTTGATTTATGTTAAGTCATCTGTGTCTTCTCAGACTGGGTAAAGTTTGCTGTGATTTGATGATTTCCGTTCCAGTCATAGTTCAATAGGTTCTTAGTGACTTTTCGTATATGCTTCCTAAGTTCTTCGCAGTTGCAAGTTCAACTTCTGAATCTAATACAGCAATCAGATTTTGATATCGAATCAGCTCTGTTCTTTCGTAGTCTCAAGTTGAGATGGAATCTCAGTTCGACTCTGAATGTAGTTAACGGTTTTTTTATTTCTTCAGTCTTATATTTTCTTCAATCCTACCACGTTTCTTCGGGATCTCAGAGAGTACTGATACCATAGTCCTATTTGGTCTAATTGAGGCATCATAGATTTTGATGAACAAATGTTAATTTCCATTCCGGTTGTAGCTTGAGAGGGTATTTGATAATTTTTATTTAGCGGTTCTCTTTATTTGTTCAGCAACGCTTGTTTATTCCTCTATCTTGAGATTCTTGGTTGAGAAACATGGCAAAGTGGTCATATGTCTCCGCAGCCTAGGAATCTTGTGGTTAAGTGGTCATCTTAAAATTTCTGCGCTCATCTAAAATTCACCCTACTTTTGTTTTACAAATCCACTGACAAAAATCGTTATTCCTTTTTTGTCGAATTTCGAATGAGTTTCATTACATCCGAATGGAAAATTGTATCCAAAATGCAGACTGTACCTGTATGTTAGAAGATTGTATATTGTCAATAAATTGATGTTCATTCATTTGACGTGGGGGATCTATTGGGAAACCAGTATTTCTTTTTTTGTCAATATTAATTTAGCAGAAAGTCTTTCTCGTTCGGGTGATTCGTATTAGGTATTTTTCACATTTACGAAGAGAGCATCAAACGACGAAGGGTGGAAAGCAATTCGTCAAACATTAAACTATCGCCGTTACGAATCGAGTACCGACTGATTCGTACTACCGCTTAGTACGTGCGATTGATTGCTTCGTTCAATTTTCACGTACGCTAGTCGTATTTAACGCACGAGTTGCGGTGGAATTAATTTTATCGGCTGTTCAGTTTTTGCCGCTTTGTCCGCGAAACTGTTGTCGATTTCTTTATGCCGAATGAAGCAGGTATTGGAAATAAGCGAATTTAGTTTTTCGGACAATTCATTCATCCATCGCTCTCGATGATGGTTTCAGTTGGAAAAAATCGCTGTCAATTTTGCTTGTTCCATAAAGATGGCAGATTAAAAAAAGACCTTCCATATTATTCTTCACTATTTTTCTTAATTGCATCATAGAGATTGGTCCTATCTTTTGTATTTCCCTCCCGATGATGGATCCAATTCAAGGTAGTCGTTTTCGTCCGCCTTCAACTGAAGGAGCTAAACAAAATTTTCTTTCAGAAACAAGGAACACGAGTTGATCCATTTTCTTTCGACTTCATGAAGATTAGAATTTAATAGTGTTGGCAGTTTCCTTCTAGTGCATCATGCAAGTATACTCGTAATTTCCCGGTTGTCTAATATATTTGCGGCTTCTCTTTCTGCTGACGTTAACAAAGAATAAGAAGCGTATTTCTTTGGTATTACAGAACAATTCTTTTATCCCATCTTCGGAAGATGTAAAACCTAAGCAGATTAAAACTAAGAATCCCGAGAAACGCAAAATCCCTGAATCCGGGACTAAATCCCCGTGACATCGGGTAATACAGTCGGCGGTTGGAAATGGGAAAGAATCTGAGGAATTTCTTTGCCACGCGTTCGCACTCAGCCAGCTGCAAGTACCCGATTCCGTGGAAGTTGTCAGTCCCCGTGACAAGTGCTTATCGTCTTGGGATGATCTGGGATGGTGGATGGGTATCCAGGGGGCATTTGTCGGAAGGTGGATACTGGAAAGGATAGGCAACCGGAGATGCAAGCAACGGCGGCAGAGCGATGGGATGGTTTCAGGACGGTGGTATGGTACAAGGACGGTGGGAAGGTGTGCTAGCAGCGCAGCGGTGGGATGATTCTGGGACGGGTGGAGTCGGCTTGAGTCGGTCAAGGGGGACGCTAGGGCGTTGGACGAATTCGGTTCCGTCGTTTGGTTGCTGGGGCCGCGGAGCCAGGGGAAAAGCAATCAATCTTTGAGAGGCAGATGAGTGCGGACCTAAAATATAGGGCAACGCAAATTTAGTCTGGCTGCGTCCGTCCACGTGTCGACGTGAATGCGCAACCGCCCGGGTTGTAATCGATATTGCCGACAAGGTACCACGCCCTGCACCTGCGAGATGTGCGGGATGCAATTTCACGAGTACCAGCCTGCATCTACGTCTACGCCTATGACTTCTCGACGAAAGCTCCTTGCCTCGCGCCGAATGCCCGCTTACGATTCCCTATAGGCACACGGCACGCCCGCGCCCTCCACTTTTGGCGGGAAATTCTCCCGCTAGGTCCTTTTGTAGACTAGAGTGCATTCATACCTTCTGTATCATATCGATTTTCACTCGGTGAAGATGCACTGCTGAGTATCATTCAATTTAGAGGAGAAATTTTTACGAATTCTCAATTGATGCACTCACACATTTTTCCTTTTGCAACCTTCCACTTGCTGGGTTTTATTTCATTTGACGAATTGTTAGCATTTTTGATACTGATTGTGCAGCTGAAGAGGGAATTGGTCAATATGCTGTGGAATTCTTGTTTTGTAGTGATGGAGGGAGATGAGGTATTGAAATCTTTTAAATTTAGTCCTGCATTTATTGTAGAATACAAAGTTTTGAATGCAATCAATACAACTTAATTACATTTCTCTCATTAAATTTAGATCACAAAAGAGAAATCCTACGTTTTTATTTGTCTTCGTTAAGGCTAATTCATTCACCCTGAAAAAGCGAGGGTCGGCCGGGATCAGAGTTTTCAAACGAAAATAAAAAAAAGGTTCAAAGCCTCGTAAAAGCAAATGCCTCATGATATTGATAATGTCTTGCGTTTTAAGCATAGGGGACTTAAAAGATCAACTACTTCGATACGAATCTCCTCCCCATGAGAGACAGAACAATTGTTTTCTCTTTCTATCTCATTTCCAGCTGGTTGACCCTATTTTTGCGCTTCTCTAACGAAAAGATTGAACTGAAGATAAAGGAAAATTTACCAAGTCTGAAACTGTTTTGAAAATTCATTAGCTTATTTTCATCTATTAGAAATGTTATACAGTAAAAAGGTTTTCTGTCAGTTAAATATGACATACTGATTTATATTAGATCAACCTATTGACAATTCTTACACTCGAGGGCGTCCGGGTCAAAATCAAATAAAATAAAGCCCCTCCGATTAGATCGAGGGTGGATTTCCACACCTTGGGATTTTATCCTTCAAATAATACCCCAATTCCCAAATCATGATTAGTCGAGTCGGAGCTTATCTGAGATATAAATTTTCCCGGAGCTGCGGAAGTTGACCGTTCTTGCTTCAATCACTTTTACCCTCTCAAGATTTTACTGACCTACTTAAATGTTATTTGAATTTTTATGAGAGAGATTTGGACACCTTTGATTCATATCAGGTTCTGGCACTTCAATTTATGCATTATAAATACCAATTTTTTAAATATTATTTTTGAATATAGTTATTCTCCTTTTCTGAACATACAGTATGAAAAGCCAGTAAAAAATTCTCATTCTTAGGATCGGAAAATTGATCAAACGACAGAGAAACTACGAATGTTCAAAGAATCTCGAAATTAGAAAGGGAAGCATTTTCATATATTAAAGCTTCCTCAACCAAGAAGCGTAAATCTCACTGCCGGAAAATACTTCTAAAATATGCAGAATTAGAGTCAGCACCAGCCTCAGCAAGAAAATATGACAATTCTCTTTGAATCTGACTAAATTGAATGAGATTTGGCACGGCAGCCTCCTTTATTGTTTTCTCCTCCTGGCTTGCCAAATTAACTCGTCTATCTTCTCACTTGAGGTATTTTTCTTTTGGACAATTTCTCTTTTTCAACTATTACAGCACTTTCTTCTTCTTTATGAACTATTAAAGTAAATTTTGATAAATCATATCTTGTGGTTCTCAGAATTCATTCTTTGGTGGCGCATGCACAAGTACCTAAGTCCTGCGAGGAAAGTTTCAGGGCCGAGCAAGCAGTATTAGAGTTACGGGTTGAACGAACTTTGCCACGCTTCGACGTCAGAGGAGGAATTATCTTTTCCGGACTCGTCCATTGAGTACGAAGCACGAAGAGGGCGGAAATGCCAGTTGCGAATAAAGTGCAAGCACGGACTTACAGTCCGTTTAAACTCGACTTGAATCTACCCAGGACTTACAGTTGAAAACACTTATAACCAAGTTATCCACTTCAAGTCCCTGTCGTCACGCAAACGCCGATCCTTAAAACATACAAACGCGAAGGATTACGAAACTTCAATTCAAGAAACTTATCTACACCATCTTTAACGCCAAAGTTCAATCTTTGATCCAGATAATTCATTACGTCTTCCAACTTTAGAACTTGCTCGTTTATTGAATAGTGTTCCAAACTTTTCTTTCTCAGTGGATGATCTCAATATACCTTAAGCCAAATTCACTTTGTTTTTATTGTCTTGTCAATAATAAGAGACAGGGAAAACAAATTTGGCCAGTAGGGTGTTCCTTATTTATATGGTTAAAATTTCTTTTGGGAATTCGTTTGCTCCCACAAGTGATTATGGTGCGAATGCCCCAAAATAGAATGTCCTTCAAACTTTATCCAAATCGATTGATGTTTTTCCATCGCCCCAGGCACTTGAAGTTTCCCATAAGGTAACCGTGGGAGAAATTGTGTAAAATGTTTAATTTACGTAAAATTTTCAGCTTTTATTCAAATCCATTGTCCACATAGGACGGTAATCTCTATGCAATGCTTAAGATATCAGAATTTTCATAGGCTTGAAATTTCAAAAATTTCGAAATGGCTTTCCTTTCTATAGTTTCCAATTAAATATTTTAAAACTTTGCTAGAAAAAGAAGTTTTACTACAGAAACCACTCATTGGTCCCAGAAGTTCAAAATTTCTAAAAATCTAAGATAACGAACGATTTCTTTTCAGAAAAATCAATAAATGAAGCATCGGCTCAAAGAACATTGTACGAACAAAGATTTTGACCTACTGGAAACTATCTTCATACTGTTAGTATTTTGATTCGGAAATTCGTTAGCGGTAGTGCTGAAATCGATAAAGTTTAATTTTGACGTTCAAATTTAAAAAGTGGATTATGTCACTGACTGTAAGTACATTAAAATTATTTAACTTTTTGAAGATGTATTTTAATTTTTCATAAAACTATTCTGAATACCTACTTACTATACTTAAAATAAATATTTTTGAAATTTCTCTATTTTCACAGAAAAATCAACTTTTCTCGAAAACGGCCGATCGTTACTGAAAGCTATATAGAATATAAAAGATGCGACTTATTAACAGGGGTATTTTTTGTATATTTTTTATTTAATTATGCAAATTTAAGGACATACGAAAAGAAAATTGTTATGAAGAAACAATAGTCATCCATTCTACTTAATGGGATGTCTTTCATGCACATTTGAATTGTCTTTAGGTTCTTAAAAAAGAATTCATATAAGCGTGTGAAATTAGTATTTATGAAAAATTGGTGTGTATGAAATTTTTTTTAAGAACTTTAACATAATTTAAATGTATATTAAAGACCTCTCAGTAAGTGGAATAGATGAATAACGCTTCTTTATAACATTTTTTTTACATATCTCCTTGAGCATACATAGTTATAGCAAAATTATGGATGAAAAATATCCACTTCAATGAGCCGCATCTTTTATATTGTATATAATTTTGCATTATGATGCGCCATTTTCGACAAAAAATGGTTTTTCTGTGATGAACATAGATTCCAGTTAATGAAAATCTCTGTTCAGGCAACGTTTTTTGAGCCGATGCTTCAAATTTTGAAATTTTTTCAGTAAATATTATGGAATTTTTCTAGAAAATTAAGTTTCTCTATACCTTTAATGTATCAGTCTGAGGTATAACGATTTTTTAATTATCGCAGGATGACGGCTAGTTGGATAATTCCAGAATATTGTCCATCATCTTGGTTTTTTCAAATTTCGGACTCCTGGGATGATACTTTCGGAAGGCAAACTTCTTTTTCTAGCGAATTTTTTGAAATTTTAAATTAAAAATTGAGAAAAACGACCTGTTTTTGAATTTTTAATTAGCGGCCATCTTGAATTTATTTAAAATTTAGACATTTTGGGATAATCGAATTCTCTTCAAAGCTACACTTCTTTTTATAGCTAAGTTTGAAAATATTTCATTAAAAACCGCAAAAATGAGGGATAAAGTTCGGAAAACGTCGGACCTCCGACTTTTTTAAAACTATCTATATTTTTGTATATTGATGCGCCTGTTACAAATATGATAGTGAAAATTGGCGCAAATTCAATCTTTATGACGAAAATCCATGAAAAACCGATGAAAAACTTGGATTTCGCATTTACCTCAGTAAATATATAAAATTTCGTAAAATACCTTAATCAAAATGGGTGTGACTTGAATTATTTCTCTGACCAGTCACATTGGTGCAATACCGCCCCCGACGAGACATTGAAAAGAGGTAGCGGTGTGATCTAAACTATTTCTGTGACCAGTCACAGATTTGCCTTCCCGCCCTCCACGAGAGATTGCAAAGGGGTAGCAGTATCACCTGAACTATTTCTTTGACCAGTCGCAGGGGTGTCTTCCTGCCCCTTACGGGACATTAAAAAGGTGTAGCGGTGTGATCTAAACTATATTTGTGACCAGTCATGAGGGTGCCTTCTCACCCTCCACGAGTCGTTGAAAAGAGGTAGGGATGTGACTTAGGGTATTTCTGTGACCAGTCACAGGGGCGTCTTCCCGTCCCCTACGAGACAACAAAAAGTTATCAAAGGTGTAGCGGTGTGATATAAACTATTTCTGTGACCTTTGGTCACTGTAGAATGGTCTCGAAAATGCTGGAGAATAATGAAGACGCACTCGAAAGCGCGAACGCTGAAGAAAGACCCAACCCCTATCGTAACTCACCTTGTTACAACTCCTAAATTTCGTCTACCTTTTTCTAAAAAAGTATCACCTTTACAGTAAAAATTGATTGGATATTTAATGTGCATTTTGACGAGATCTACAACTTTTGTTTAAAATATTTTTTGAAATTCCAATTATTTATGGAAATGAGTGGAAAAAAACTATGATTTTATGAGTTCTTCATGGTTTTTGCCACAAAAATCAAATTTGCGCCAATATTTGTAATCAGCACGTCAAAATACGTCAGTATACGTAGTTTCAAAAAAATCAGAGATCCGACATTTTCGAAACTACATCCAAAACGAGATAGCTTCAAATATTTAATTGGCCGCCATCTTGGATTTTCTCTAGATTGATTTAAATGAAAACAGAAAAGTTACGCAAATAAATGTTTGTGCACAATTTTTCCCATGTTAATATTATGGGAAACTTTGAGTGCCTGAAGCGAAGTGTATATATTAAGCGATTTGAATAAAATTTGAAGAAAATTAAATTTTTCTGTTTTCGCTCCATAATTGCGAGAAGTAGCAAACGATTTAAAAAAAAAAAGTAAATAAGGACCACACTATCGGCCAGTTGCGTGTTTTGATTACAAAATAATGGTTGTAATTTATCATCCATCTCGACTGTATTTAAGAAGCGATTTATCTTTTCCAAAGCGGACTCTTGTACAATACAAATTTAAAAAAACCCACTTCTAGAAGCAAGAGAAATGAGTTTCGTTAGCCGGTATAAGTCTTAGTAATGTACCGGAAGTACTGGATATATTCTTCTTGAGGAGAGATCTGCGATAGAAGACCCTAATGCAGTATTAAAGGAGTCCCCGTCAGAAAGAAGAATGTATGTTACATTTAGTCGAAAAGAGATAAATCACCGTTTTAATTAACCCACGTAGTAAATATAACACAACATGTAAGCAGAGCGTTTAAATGAGATTAAAAGAAGAGCTATTCTAATGTTCTCAAAGGTCTCTGCTTTCATAAATTACATCCGGGTATTTCTAAATGCTATTATACTTTTGATAATGAAATTCAAAACTATTATCGGGGAAGTAAATTTTAGGGGTGACTTATGTATAGAAAATCTCCCAGCTGTAAACGGAAAGAAGACTCCGGTTGGCCAAGCCTTAGGTGTGGTTGCCTTAACCATACTATATTGAAAAATAGGGCCTAGCCATATCTGTGGTTGCTGCATCCATAGCGGCTGGTTGCGTTTCCTTGGTTACGTGAGGAAAGGGATATGGTTGTCCTGACCATAGCAATGGATGAGAAGTTCGATCCGAGATGGTTCTGAGATCCATATCAATAGTTGAAGCAACCTAGTGGCATATTGTATCGACCAACTCAAATGTATGCGGCGTCACAGTGATTATGGTCTACACAACCATGGCGCATTGCTATGTGAATTATGAGTAATATTTTAGAGTAATATCACTGAAAAGTAGAACATGAATTTGAAATCAGATAGTACATTCTATTGAAATGGTCATATATTAATATGACATAAAAAATTGAGATACATATATGTATGACGGTGGACCTTATTTTGTCAACGGGAGAACAATTTTTCAGTTACTTTGGTACCGAAGAGTGCTTTTTCTCCTGAAAAGAGATTAGGATGTGACCCGGAAGAAACATGACAATCCCCTACTTTCCTGTTGCAAATATTTATATATTTGGGTGATTTCCACGGGCGAGATGAGGTTAGGTAATCCTTTTATTTCAGCGGGCGAAACAGCCACTCCCTACTTACAAATTTGTAAATTACCTAAGCTGTAGAAGTCTATTCCAAACTTACCTTCAAACTGCGGACAATACTGCTCGAATCCAAAATTTCGGCGCCAAAACTGAGACTGCAGCGATTACAGCGCTTGACTACAGGGGTACATTACAAATTCAACAATAGCTATGGCTGATATATCCACATCTGACGTAACAAAATACTATGGTTGGCACAACCATTTGTCTTTGAAAATGCTTCCGTACTTAAGGTTCTCTCTTCCATTTCATTTGATGATCCAACAATACCATGCATAACAATATTTTTATGGCTGTGGCAACCACTGTTTTTCTTTCCGTGTATCAGTTAACTTCTCGTCACACCCATAATTATGTTTCTGAAGTTTTCATTACGAACATAATGTTATCTAACTGTTGTGCACGCCCCTAATCACACTTACAATAATAGCTTTTAATTAAAAATTACCCGTGGAGTAAACAACTCCTCCCTCTGAGCTGAATCAAGGAATTAATACAATTTAATACATAATTAGATGAGACTATACTGCAGGAAAGTAAATCGTTAGTGAGAAACCCAGTGATTTTGCGGTTTATCTCTATCATCAAGATTTTCATTTTCTCGGCGTAGAAGTACGTCTATGTTTTCGATCGGCATGACCTCGACATGATAAAGCGACATGAAAAATGTTGTATCCCGCTGCAAGAGCATGCGCGCGCAGGCATACGAGCACATGAGTCTCTTACCCACACTTATCTCTTTCTTCTTCTTCTTCCTCTGGTCCTTCTTATTCTTCTTTATTACTTTTCAACTTATTCTTTTTCTCTCTTTCGCAGCGCACGAGAGTATTTCTTCACGCACGCTTGTTTTTTTCGTATAATTCTTCTTTAACTTCTTCTTCTATTTTCACGCTTGTCTATGCTTCTTCTTCTTGTTCCCCTCTTCCCTTTCGTTGCTCATAAGAATGTCTCCTATGTGTGCTTGTCTTTTCCGTAAGCTTATTCTTCTCATTCTTCTCCTTTGTCTCTTCCTCTTTTCTCTTTCAATGCCTTCTTCTTCTCTCGTTCGCAGCGCATAAGAATGTCTCCTATGCATGCTTGTCTCTTTTTTACGATTTTTCTTCAACTTCTTCTTCTTCTCTTTTTTTTCTTCTCCTTCAACTTCTTCTTCTTCTTTTCCCTTCTCATTCAGCTTCTTCTTCTTCTCTCCTTCACAGCGCATAGAAGTGTTGTCTCTTATGCACACTTGTCTCTTTCGTAAGCTTATACTTCTAATTCTTTTTCTCTCTAATTCTTCCTCTTTCTTCGATCTTAATGTCTTCTTCTTCTCTCTTTCGCAGCGCATAAGAATTTCTCCTATGCACGCTTGTCACTTTTATATGCTTTTTCTTCTTTTTTCCCATTCTCCTCTTTCGTAGCGCATAGGAGTGTCCATTATGCACGCTTGTCTTTCTCGTTTGCTTCTTCTTGTTCCCCTCTTCCCTTTCGTTGCACATAAGAATGTCTCTTACGCGCGCTTGTCTCTTTCGTAAGCCTATTCTTCTAATTCTTCTTCTTCTTTTCCTCTCTTCTCTTTCAACGCCTTCTTCTTCTCTCTTTCGAAGCGCATATTGCACATAAGAATGTCTCTTACGCGCGCTTGTTTCTTTCGTAAGCCTATTCTTCTAATTCTTTTCCTTCTTTTCTTCTCTCTTCTCTTTCAACGCCTTCTTCTTCTCTCTTTCGAAGCGCATAAGAATGTCCCTTTATGGATGCTCATCTCTTATATATGGTTTTTCTTCAACTTCATCATCATCTTATTTTTCTTCCTTCTCCTTCACAATCTTCTTCTTCTTTCTTTCGCAGCGCATAGGAGTGTCTCCTCTTTCGCAGTGCATAAGAGTGTAATATACATGCTTGTCTATTACGTATGCTTCTTCTTCTTTTCCTTCATCATCATCTTCTTTTTTTCGCAGCACATAGGAATGTCCATTATGCACGGTCGTCTTTTTTGAATGCTTTTTCTTCATTATCTTCCTTTCTCTTCCGCATGCTCGTCTCTTTCGTTCGCTTTCTCTGTTTGTCGTTCTACTTCTTTCTTCTCTATTTTCCTCCACCTTTTTTTCTCTCTCGCATCATATATAGGAGTGTCCATCATGCACGCTTGTCTCCTTCAATTCTTTTTCTGTTTCCTCTTCTCCTGTCATTGTTCGAACAATTTTTACTCGTTCAAACAGTTTTCTAATGAAAGTGGAGATAAATAATATAAAATAGAACACTTAGAATTATTTTTGTGAATATATAACATATTAATATATATTTTTTCCGCCTTACAGTACAACGTCAGCTTGTTATTTATAAAAGACTTCAAAATTCTATAACGAAATGAAATGTAAATCTGTTTTATATGTAGTCTAGTGACAACGCTGATCACAAGACATTATTTGTTGGCCAGAGGCAATGTTTTCTTACTGCTATCTGGAAATTGTTTTTTATAATTTTTACTACTTGTAGTAAATACTGTTTTTGATCCTCATCTCTCGTTATCAAGGAGTCAAAGTCCGATTTTAATTTAACAAATCTTTCAGCAAAGTCATTCACTACTTCTAAATGTTTAAAAATTGTTCAGACTCACAGGTAATCTTGGTTCTCCATTCATTCTGATGCGTTTTCTTGAAGGAAAGATGTTGAGGTTCGAAGTCGCAAAAATGGTTAATATAATCTTTCTATACACTATACAATCAGAAAAATAATTTTATGCATTCTTTTTTATATTATTTTTTAAAAGTTTTAGAAAGATAACTGCTTGAGCAAATAAAAATTGTTTAAATGAAGTTTGTTAAACATTAGAAAAAAAGTATCGAAATCATGTAATTATTCAACAAGTAGCATAGGATACTAATTTGAGAAAAAAGTTTCTAGAAAAAATTTTTTTTAGAAATCTTGCAAATAAACGATAATTAATTGTTTAAGCAATTACAGAATGTTTTTTGAAAAAATGGCTACTCCAAACAATGACCAACCATTACATTTTATTCGGAAAATACAATTATTTCTTTACATTTTTTGGGAAAAATAAGTGTTTACATAAGTTAAGTTTATTGAAACAATTAAAAATTGTTTCAAATTTCATGGAGGATATTTAAATTTTCTATTAATATTTATTAGTATTAAAAAATACGGCAGAAAATGATGAAAATTAACAATAATAGGTAAAAATGTAGTTTTTTGATTATTTGGTCATATTTGGGGCGTTTGGGGGGAGGGGTGAAAATGAATGTTATAGATATGCTCGATTGTCTTTTTTGTATGCTTCTTCTTCTCTCCTTCGTACCATATAATATCGTAATAAGAGCCAAAGCGTCTTGGTGAAGAACGTCACTTAACGTAAAATTATCAAGTAAATAAGCACTTCTCGCTTTGGATTCCAAAGCTTGATAAAACATGGCCTCAGGAATGGGTAGAAAATTGGACAATCTTCTGCTACAATAGCCTGGTAAAACGGGCATTCAATACTACATATATCACGCGCTCACACTATTCTAATCCTAATCGTCGCAGTTTCTCGTACAGCGTGTTCAACCCATCACGCCTGCAAGTCAGTAACGACAGCGCTCGGTAGGGAGCGTGGTTCAGCGCAATTTGAATTCGAAGAGAGAATTAGAGAGGTAGAGATGGAAGGGGGGTGGTGATGGTGATGATAGG
>JAUMHM010000004.1:12165910-12181727 GCA_032362435.1 Melikaiella ostensackeni
GGGGAGATGATGAGGGAGGGGGTTTCGGTCGAGGGCGCGAGGCTGCTTTAGAATATCTGACACGTCCTTTCTCCTCCCCCGTTGGTCCTTACGAAGCACAAGCATGACTCGAATTCTCTTCCGCGAATTCCCTAGCGATCGATACATTGTACAACGTCGACAATAACATCTCTGTCAGAGGCACGTGCCAACGTCAGTTGATGGTGGGAGATGCGCGACATACGGTACCAACTGCAAAGTTGTGTCAACAGACTGCTTTGGATAGTAGATTGCTGTTACAGACACTTACCGACATCTGGTGTTTTTGGTGGTTTAGCTCCATGGTTGAAGAATTTTTAATCTTGTACGAAAGAATTTTTTTTCGTAAAGATCGAAATAAAATCTACATTCTTATGAAAATTTTTTGTGTACAGAAAGAGAAACACCCAAAAAGTTCACAAATCAAAACTAGATATCGAGACTACCCGCTTTTCCGGCTTTTTAGAGACAAATGTACAATAAATGTACTAACAAAAAATAAAAAAAAGAGGAAAAAAACCAAAACCAACCTCACTCTCTTTCTTTTTTCCGTCTTTTTTAAACTACTCGGGACTAAGATGTTTTGAGATTTCCTCATCGCGGGTAATTTATAGGATAACTACATTTATAAATAATGAATTATGTATCAATTAATATATGATTTGTCGATGTGGTCACGGTTTTCGATCTACTAGTCCATTAGTTTTTTGTAAAAAACTTTATATTTAAACTAGTTTTCGCCTGGCGACGTCAAGTCTCATCAGGAATAATTACATATTTTCAAGGAACCTAACAGATAAAATAAAATAGGATTTTTCGTTACGAAGAATGTAATGGAGAAATATTAGATACAAAAGCGGAGGACATAACCTATATTTTTACTTACGTCATCTATACGTAATAAAAGTTATGAAGACAAGATTATTAATAATTGTACAGAAGTTTTAAATATTCTATATAATTTTAAAAAATATCAATTTTTATATTTTACTATCACTCCTGGACAGACAGAAGCATTTTATTAGATAATATTTAAACATTTTTTGGGCAGCACTCCACACTGCTGAGGTGCCTGTCCAGGAGTGAAGCCAGGAACGAATCTAACCCTATCGTGTGCAGTTGGAACTACGACCAAGCGCGGGAAATTTTGAAGAATTAGCATTATTTATATTCGTTGGTCGAAATAATAAGGCTATGGTATATATCACTTAGAAAATTTGTGTCTGATCTTTTATTTACAATATTATTGTGTTTAATGATTTGAAACGTTTCTTCAAATGTACGTTTCTTATGATATCGTTCTTTGTTTATAATTTTAGCCTTTGTGAAATCAAAATTGTGGTCAAGAGTCTGTGAGTGTAATACTAAAACAGTGCTTCTAGAGTTTGAATATGATTCAATATTAATAATTCTAGATTCAAATATTACCTGAAAGTGTAAATGAAACATTTTTTATTATCAAAAGTTGTTTGATCAATCTTTCTATTTTCTTATTAAAATCAAAAATCTTCAAGATCAATGTGAAAATCACTTTCTTATTGGGATTTTTTTCTATTATTCTAAAAGAGAACACACTATAAAGTTATGTGTATTTGTGCAAGGCAGCCTTTTTGAGCCTAAATAAAATAGATTTTTTAAGTTTATTGATATTCTGACTAAAAGTATCTTTGTTATCTTTTCTTTTGTTGGAATCCAAGGATATTTTCTTGTTAATATGAAATGCCTTTTTTGGAAATAATCCATGAAATTTGCATCCTATCAATAATTCCTTCTGTAATGCCTTCAATCTGAGTTCTTAACAATTGAATATATTGTTTGATACCCCTATGCTGGACTTTCAGTAACATTTATTATAAAATCACATTCCACCAAATTTGAATTAATTACACTGAAAACCATATTACCAAAAACAGGAAAATAAGAATAGATGAAATAATTTTTTATATAGCTTCCTGCGTATAAAATCCAAAAAATTTTAATCCAATGTTTTGCAAACACTTCACGACACAGCTGCACCAACTTGAACTTTTCAGTCAAATTAGTCAAAATTTAAGATACGAACGGAAAGTTCCGGATGCCAATCTCGGAAAGAATGTGAGAGAAAATCGTACACAAATCTATTCAAAAATTCCTTTCCGAAATTTTTACCAGAGAAGAGAATGATCGCTGTGTACAAATGTCTCTAAGGAGGAACATGCGCAACTTCTAGATTATAACAATATCCGGGAAAAATAGTTGTTAATAAGTTCTTATAAAACACGAAAAAGAGCTGAGAAGATTCCTTATTTCGTGAGAATTCCATAATACTGCATGTAGAGGGCTGCCACCGCCTAATTGACTTAAAAAAAGTGAATAAACTGAGCTATTTAAAACAAAAAAGTCACCAAAAGTGACTAATTTCTAACCCAAAAAGTGACTGAAAGTGACTAATGTGCATTCATTATATGACTTAATGGTCTTTTGTATTCTAAAAAATTCGATTAAATTTATAAGAATTCCAGGTGAATTTTAACGAATTTAGGATAAATTCATAAGAATCCAGAATTAATTCAAAACAGTTTAAGTTAAACTCAAATGAATCCCAAAAACTTCAAAAAATTATAAATTCTATTGACTTCAGTTAAATTGGAGTGAATTCACAATTTGAGAGACTTTGACGAAGTTTATGAGAACTTAGTGAATTGAACAAAATTAAAAAAATTTATTAAAAACGTCCACTGAATTGAGAAAAATGAAGGTAAACAGAATTCAGAGAAAACTCAAAAAAGTTTAAGTAAATCGAAGCAAAATTAAAAAAATAAAAATAAACCAGTGAATGAAATCAGGGTTACTACAAAATTCCAGTTTCGAATTTCTCGTACTTTTACCTGACTTATTTTATATTTTTCTTGACCTTTATTAATTTTTCTTTCATGCATAAAAACAACCTTACACCTAGATCAATAATATTATAAGAAAATATTTCTTTGAAATTTATAAAGAGAATTAAATGAAATTGATCAAAATTCAAGTGAACTTACAAAAATTCGGAAATAATAAAAAAATTCATTGAATTCATTAAGTTTTGTGAATTCACAGTGAATTTACAAAAATTCAAGAGAATTAACAAAAATTCAGCATGAAATGAAAATAATTCTGATTGAGTTCCAAATGAATTGAAGATTATCCGAAGTATTCCATTAATCTCAGTAAAATTAAAGCTAATTTTGAAGAATTCAAGGGAATTCCAGAGAATTCGATAAAACTAAAAAGAATTCGAGACTAATTTAGAAGAATTCAGGGTGAATTTAGAATAACTAAATTGAATGGAACAAATTTTTTAAATTGAAGAAAAATTAAATTAAAATCAAATAATTGAAAGTGAATAGAATTAGTTAGTTTAGAGGAATTTTAGGAAAATGCGTAGAAAACGACAAAATTCATAAAAATTCAAAGCGAATTTTTAAAAAATTTAAGCAAACTTCAAACAATTGAAAACTATTTGAGAAATTCATCTGATTGATTACATTTGGAGTGGAATTACATAAATTAAAGGAAATTTATAAGAATTCAAAATCAATTCAAAACAATTTACGTTTAAATCAAAGGATTCAAATCCATTTAAAAAAAAGTAAAAAAAATTCATTGATTTCAGTAAAGTTGCAACGAATTCAGAAGAATTCGAAGAAAATTCAAGAGACTTTGATGAAATTCTTAAGAATTCCAGTGAATTGAACAAAAATTTAAAAATCCAAAAATTTCTATCGAATTGAATAAAATGGGAGTGTACATAATTCAGGGCAAGTTCAAAAGAATCTGAGTGCAATGAAAAAATTAAATTAGAAAATAAAATAAAATTCCAGTAAATAAAATAAAATTTGAGCAAATTTAAAGGAATTCAAGGGAAAGAAGAAGAATTCAATGAATTTGGTTAAATTTCAAATTAATGAAATTCATACGAATTCAAGATTAATTTCGAAGAATTCAGGGTAAATTTAGAATAATTTGAGTGAATTCTTTAAAATTGAATTAAATCCATTGAATTAATACAATTGGAAGAGAAAAGAATGAGTGAAATCAAGGGAAAGTTGATTACAAATGAATTGGAAGAATCCAAAATATTCCTCTAGTTTCAGTGAAATTAGAGAAAATTGATAGGAATTCAAGGGAATTTCAGAGAATTTGAGGAAACCTTTACGAATTCAAGATTAATCATGAAGAATTCAGGGTGAATTAGGAATCATTCAAGTGAATGAAACAAATTTTCAGTAAATAAAACAAAATCCATTTAATTGAGTAGAATTGAGTGAATTTAGAAGGATTCTACAGAATTTGGAGTAAATTGAAGAAATTCAAGAGAATTCGAAAGAATTAAAATAAATTTCAAAGCATTCAGAATGAATCAATAAGAATTCAGGGTTGATTCCAAATGAATTCAAATGAATTACAAAAATCCAAAATAATCCATTAATTTCAGTGAAATTTGAGTAAATTTAGAAGAATTCAAGGGAGTTCAAAAGAATTTAATAAAATGTTTAAGAATTTCAGGTGAGTTTAAAGTATTCAGGGTAAATTAAAGAAAAATATAAAAAAATGAAAAATATCCATTGAATTGATTAGAATGAAGTGAATTTAGAAGAATTAAAGTAAACTCGAATGAATTCAAAAGAATTCCAAGGGCCTTAGGAGATTTGAAAGAATTCATAAGAATTTGAAAGAATTCAGGAATAATTAATGAGAGTTTAAGGTGAATTCCAAATTAATTCAAATAAATTGCAAAAAGTTCAAAACATCCGAAATATTCCATTGATTTCAGTAAATTTGGAGTGCATTTAGAAGAATTTAAGGGAATTCAGAAGAATAACATGAAATTCTTGAGAGTTCAAGGTGAATTTAAATGTCTTTAGGGTGAATTGAAAAAATTGAAAACATAAAAAAAGATCCATTGAATTCGGTAAGTTTCAAGGGAATTCCAAAGAATTCAAACAAATTTCAGAAAGTTCAGAAATAGGTAGTTCAGAAATATTTTTGATTAACCCTTGAGTTCTTTGTTTTAATTTATTTAAAGGAAAGTGACTAAAGTAACCTTTCCATTTAAAGAAGTGACTATAGTGACTTTACCTTAAAAAAGTGACTGAAAAGTGATTTGAAAAAAAGTGACAAAAAGAGATTTAAGTGACTGTGTGGCAGCCTCGTACATATATTGCTCCTTCAATTTAAAAATGGTAAATATATTAAAAAATAACATCACATTTCTTACTGTACGAACAGCAAATTTTTCAGACATAATACCCATACTAATTCCAATAGGAATGAACAAGAGATACTTTTTCTCTGCCAGGAAGTAATAATTATGCAATAAAATATTTCCACAATAACATTTAATAACATTTAAAAAGCGATAAAAAATTATTGGAAAAATGCTGAAAGGCATTAGATACACTTTCAACATCATCACACACACTTTTAATGGCGATTCCGTCCAACGAACGACTCAAGAGCGACGTAATTCCAGCAGTGATGGAAAGTAACTAGTTCCTTTTAACTAGTTACTGTAACTAGTTACTTTTTTTGATAACGATAGTGGTAACGAAGTTACTTTTGTAAATAAGTAACGAACTGGTAACTAGCTACATTTTTTCAGTAACAGTAACTATAAGAATCGCTACCTTTTTAGTTACTTTCGAAATGTAGTTAACAAGCCTTTTTTACGACATTCAATCAATTCTATTGCTTTTGCAACTATTTTTTCATTTTTACTATTCAAATTGTGGCGGCAGATAGCCATAGAGATTGATAGCATAATATAGGAAAATTGCAATTTTTCTCTCACGCTGAAACTCTAGGTTTTCGAAAATTAATAGACAAAATTTTAGAAAAGAAAAAAGTTAATATCAGATTTAATATTCATTTTTTTGGTTGAAAATGATTTTTTTTAAATGAAAATTTGATTTTTCTCATTGAAGATTCTTCATTTTAGATAAAAATTCATCTCTGGTTGAAAATCCAACTATCGTTGGTTGAGAATTCATTTTTTTTTTTGAAAAAAGTTCTTTTACTTCTTTGAGAATTTAACTATTTTGTTCAAAATTCAACAATTTGTAAAGGAAATCATTCTATTCGTTTGAAAATTCAACTGTTTTGTTGGAAGTTCGCCTTTCTGTATTGGAAATTAAACTATTTTGGTAGAAAATTCAATTATTTGGTTGAAAATTATTATTTTTCTTTTGAAAATTCATATTTGCGAGTTTAAAATCCAACTATTTTGTTAAAAATCCGTCTCTTGGTTGAAATCAACTGTCTTTGCTTTAAAACTAAAATATTTTTTGGTTCAAATATAATTATTACTTTTTTCGTTGAGAATTCATCTTTTTTCGTTGAAAATGAATTTCTTCAATTTTAGATTTAACAATTCCATTTTTGGATGAAAGTTATCTTTCTTAGTTGGAACTTTATGTATTTTGTTAGAAATTCGTTTTGCTTTCGTGAAAAATTTGATTGAAAATTTAAATATTTTCTTGAAAATTCGTTTCTTTTTTGGATCAAAATTAATTTTTTGAACTGAAAGTTCAATTATTGTATGTTTGGTTAGAAATTGATCTTTTGAAGTTGAAAATTTATTTCCTCGAATGAAAATTTAACTATTTTGTTGAAAATTCGTTTTTTGTATAAAACTAATTTTTTAACGGAAAAGTCAACTATTTCATTTTTTGTTGGAAATTCATCTTTTTTAGTTGGAAATTCATGTATTTTGTTGAAAATTCGCCTTTTTCACAGAGAGTTAATCTTTTTGCTTGAAACTAAGCCATTTTGGTTGGGGATTAAACTATTTTGTTGAAAATTCAACTCCGGTTAGAAATTCCACATTTTTGGTTAAGAATTTATCTTTTCTGGTTAAAAATATTATTTGCTCGAGAATTTAATTATTTGGCTGAAAATTAACTTTTTTGTTGAAAATTCATAATTGCTTGTCAAATTTAACTATTTTTTAAAAAATTCGCTTTTCGGCTCCAAATTTCAACAACCTGTTTGATTTTTTTTCTCAGGTTGAAAATTTATTTTTTGGTTGAAAATTCATGTATTTTGTTAAAAATTCGTCTCTTTTCGGTAAAAAAGTTAATCTGCTTGTTCGAGAATGCATATTTTTGGTCAATTTTTAACTACTGGATTGAAAGTTGGACTGTTCTGCAAAAAATTCATTTTTTTGTTAAAGAATCATCATTTCAATTGAAAATCTATTTCTTTGGTAGAAAACGTAACAATTTTGTTAAAAATTCATTTTTTTTTCTTCTGGTTAAACTACAATTTTTTAGCTCAAAATTTACTTATTCCATTTTTGGTTGAAAAATTATCTCTTTTGGTCGAATATTCAACTGTTTGGTTTAAAAATTCATCTTTTATAGATGAAAATTCATCTCTTTTGTTAAAAATTTTAGTATTTTGTTGAAAATTCATCCTGTTCGTTGAAAGATGAACTACTTTTTTAAAAATTCATTTTTTTTTTTGGTTGAAGATTCATCATTTTAGTTGAAAATTCATCTCTTTCATTGAAAATTTAACTATTTTGTTATAAAAGATCCTTTTTGGTTAAACATTAATTTTTTCAGCTGAAAATCTTACAGTTCTATGTTTGGTTTAAGATTTACATTGTTTAGTTGAAAATTCAACTATTTGGTCGAATATTCATGTATTTTATTGAAGATTCATCTTTTTTTGGTAGAAAATTAATCTTTTTGGTTGAAAATTCATCTTTTTGGTCAAAAACTTAACGACTAGGCTGAAAGCTGAACTCCTTTGTAAAAAATTCATTTATTTAGTTGATGATTCATTATTTTAGTTGAAAATTCTTGTATTTCTTCAAAAATTGAACCATTTTTTTGAAAATTCATTTATTTTATGTTGAAAAATAATTTATTCACTGAAAATTTAACTATTCCATTTTTGACTGAAAATTTATCTTGTAATGCTTAAGAAATATTATGTCAGTCATGACTAACCTGCGATTTTTAATAAAAAATATAACAGCTGTCACTCGAAAGATATGAATTAAGTTGTGTGAAAATTAAATTTGGATATACATTTATAAAATACAAGAGTAACTAAAAAAGTAACGATAGTTACTTTGTTTTGCAAAAGTTATTAAGAAAAAATAACATTTTGAATCTGTAGCGACAACGATAACTAGTTACTTTTTCGTGATGTAACGGTAACGATAACTAGTTCATCTTGTTGATATCTAAAACACCAACAAATTTGATTAATAGTTCCTTTCAAAAAGTCAATCATCCATCACTCAATTCTAGTTGCTGCTATCCATTTTAGAAGACTTTCTTTTGCTTTAGCAGGAGAAGAAAAATGAGTGAAAGAACTTATAGAACACTGGCAGATAAGCACGTCATTGCACATTAAATATTATTATAAATAATAATCTGAAAAAATGCCGGCAAATTACAATAAGCCACACATATGTACGGCGCTTATCATTGAAAATAGGTACGTTTGTTTTGACGTCAACTGGCGCCCTCAGTGGACATTTACTGGTACTTCGTACCCAAAACTTTGTCTCTCGTGAATGTATTGAGGCTTGGGGGGCCTTTGCCTAGGTTAGCTTTGGCGACTGAACGGAAGTTGGAAGCAATTTGACTTCATTTTTAGTGTGTTATCATTTTGGTACTCCCCTTACCTGTCAAAATATTTACTGGGTTGGTTTCCCACCGAATTGGCGTCCTCATGCAATGTTGCCAAATTGCACGTCAATTTTCGCGAACATGTTGATTTACACCACTTGAAAATTGATTATGATATATAAATCGGTGGTAAGTTTTTAGTTTATTAATTTCGAAGACTTTCAGAAAGACCTTTCTACACTTTCATAAGGTTTCTGATCAAATATCTTGGATTTTCGAATAGAAATCTCCAACTTATATGATTCTGCTAGGTTAGATCCATCAGACACAATGTTTATTTAAAAGCTTATATTTTATACACAATATGGTGAAAAATTCTTATATTTTGTAAAATGATGCGGGAATAATACAGGTTTAACATATTTCAAGGTCATTAAAAAATCTTGGATTTTACATATTCCTCCTTAAACGACTGTAAAATCACATTTTGTACGCGAGGTCGCAGAAACTAACTTCAAAATATCAGAGCTCGTACTTTTCAAAAGTTTAACAGAAGCCAAGATGCAAATATCCATTATGCAAAATTTTCAAATAACGTTTGTATTTTTATGAAACTACAAGTTGTGGAACTTCTAGAGGGCAAAATGTCGAATATCTCATTTCACTGCTTGTCCAAACTTTCAAATTTTCCATCTTACGAGGGTCTAAAATGTCAAATATTCGACATCATATTTCGCTTGACCTTTGAGCTCCCGCTGTTGTCAAGAATATCATCAAATATTTTCCACCGCATTTTTCTGAATCTTTCCATTCTTTAGCGCCGAAAGGATCCAATCTTTATAAAGCATTCGACTTTGAATTCTAAAAAAACTTAGAATTCTCAAATTTCCTAGTAACTGAATTACTTTTGAAGAATCGTTCTCGCAGGGTAGTGGCAAAATTTGGTTATTTCTTCCCTGTGCAACAAATAGCGATTTAAGACAAAGAACAGATTCTTTATTTGCGTTCATTTAATGGAAAAAAAATATCTAGTTGCATCCTTAAGGGGCTGGGACTCTCACTCAAGTGCCAATTCGGAAATTCATGCTTATGTACAAAATATTGATTACTATCAATATTTTATGGAATATTTTTGAGGATAGCCTGGAATTTTATCGAATATTTCAGAATGTTCTGGAATATTCTGTGAAATAACATTTTTTAATTATTCAACCGTTAATAGAAAATCGATAATCTTGTCTTGGAATGTTTCGGAACGTTTTGAAATTTTTTCGATTTTAGAAAAAAAAATTTCACAAATTCGCGAGTATTTGAATTTCAACGTCAATTTTTTAAAATGAGAACAATATTTTTTGAATTTATATAGATTTAAACTTAAATCAGATTTCTCAATTTTCTTTCAGGATTCTGGTGATTTTTACTACCCTTTTTCGGAATCCGGCAGCAAATTTTTAAAAGGTTCAAAAATATCAAAATGGCATCAATTCTTTTAAAAACATAAAAAGCATGTTTTCACCGTAATCTCACCTTTTTATTTTTTGGCCATTTCTTTTTGTTAAATTTGTACTTCAATAAAGAAGACATCCTGTGAATTTCATGCGGGCCAGATTATTTTTGTGGACACGAGAATATTTTTTCGAAATATTGAATTTGCGCATTTTTCCTACAAACAACGACAGATACGAAAAAATGATTAAAAAGTTTGCTCATAACGTTCTATGACCAAAATATGTTACTATTTTATGATATCTACCATTGTTCGCGACAAAAATTGGAAAAATGAATTTTTCGAAAAAAATGTTTCTGCTAAAAAAACGGCTTGGCTGGGAAAATAAAGTAAAATTTGATATAAAACTCTACTTTTCTCATTTGATAATATATATTCTTTCAATTTCATGATTGTTTAAGGAAGATATCCTGCAAGTCTTATGCGCGCCAAACCAATTTTGGCGCCGCAAGAATTTTCTTTCGAAATTTTCGCGAACGATACTAGATGTTACAAGAGAGTAAGCGGTCTTTTTTGTAGAATTTTTTTGAATGAGAAATGTTTTTTGTTATAATTTTTTCGTAATTCGCCGGTGTTTATAAGAAAGATGCAAAAATAAAGTTTAAAAAAAAAATCTCGTTGCAACAAAAATGATTTAGCCCGCATGAAACTGACAGAATGATTCCCTTATAAAAATACGAATTTAACAAAAAAGTGGCAAAAAATTAAAAATGCGGGGTTTTAGTGAAAATAGGCCTTTTACGTTCTCAAATAAATCGACGCCGTTTAGGTAAATTTGAACCTTTTACAAATTTCTGATGAGTTTTAAAAGAGGAGGATATACCTCACCAAATTCTGCGAAGAAAATACAATATCTCAGTTATGTCAAAAGTTATAGAGATTAAAAGAACTGATATTTTTTTTAACAAGCTTCAAAGTTCAGATATTCAGAACTGAAAATTTTTTTTTTAATTTGGAAAAATACATATCATCTAATTTTCTCTAGAAAGCCACTTTGGTTGCCAAGAGATTTCAGGATTTGAAGTGTACCCTATCTGATATGAAATGGATTTGGTCTATAATATTCTGAAATTTGTTGCAAAAATTTTATTCATGAAATTCGCTAAAAATTTTGGAATATTTTTGATTCATCGAAAAATTTTTGGAAGTACCTGAAATTGTCTGCAATAGTCTCGAAAGCTTTGATATTATTCTAGCGTTCTAGAATGTGCTCGAGTTTCGTAGATTATTCTTGAATGTTTTTGAATGTTTCAGAATATTCTAAAATTATATAGAATATTTTGAGTGTCTTATGATTCACAAATATCATAGAATATTCTAGAATTTTCAAGACCATACAATATTTTGGATATTTGTAAAGTAATCTAGAATTTTTTGATTCATTCTAGAATTATCTAGAGTATACTAGAGTGTTCTGAGATTTTTTGTATAAACTTTCCTAAAATCGTGCAAGTAAATCAGTTTATCTAACGAAGTAACTTATATCTTGCACATTTTGTATAATAAAAATAATCATCTCTCTCACAGACCCTCTTTGACCCTATTCAATCTGAATTTATCTTTTGAAATTCGGGCCATAACCGATAAACTCAAAAGGTCTTATTACCCCTCCCCTTTTACTTACGGCAGAATGGCAGGGCTTAGTTGGATCAGAGTCGCGGTCGGTTCAGCAAAAAAGTTGCACCGCAAAGTTTCATTACAGTAAAACTTTTTCATTTCCATACGGCCGAGTTTTCGGAAAATTCATAAAATAGCCGCAGTATGGAAAGACGGAGAGATATCGTAGGTGAGGAGTGAGTAGATGGAAACGAAGGTGGAAAGGAAGACGGGTGGTTGGATGAATTCAGTGGCCCAGTTTTGCATTAACGAAAATAACCTGGGGGCGAAAAGTCCCTCTTGGATCATAGTCAGCGGTAACGTATGACGTTTCACCCCCAAGTATTTCATTCGGAAACTCTCGAGCAGAAATACTTCAAAGCTTCGACAGTTTCAGGTCGGAAAAAGTGAAACTTCTTCGAAGATGGGTGGATGGAGATAAAAAGGGGGTGACTAAGATATTCTTCGCCAATTCCATGGAATATGTCTTTAAAGTTTCACAACATTAGAACGCCTACGGCGACTTTCGTTAGTGACCGCCTTGTGGTAAGCTCTCCTTACCAAGGCTTTTTCACTTTCATCAACAGACTGTTTACACATTCTTCTTATGAAAACACTTTTTGTATTCAAACTTTTTAGATTTTCAAATTGCCATGCTGTTCAAAATAAAATTGCGTCATATTTGGATGACAAAAAGATAGCGGAAGCTGGGTAGAATTTCAGGGCAGTCATCTAACATCTCAGTTTTTGAAAATAACATATTCAAGGCGGGTTTTCATGGGTAAACATCTTGTATGGAGGATAAAGCCTCTTTCAGAGCATCAGATGCCTCTTTTTGGTTTTATGTGATTTATTCTTTGATTTGTGAAAGTTGTTGCAAACGTTTATCGAAGATGTTTAAACATAAGTCTAGCTTGGACTGCAGTTTGGGACGCACGACCTGCTGAAACAAAATTTTAGGAACATGCTGAGTTGGGCCTGCTCTTTCAAGGCAGCCTCTGTAGTTCCTTGCTATTCAGAAGAAGTTTGATTATATCTACAAAATCAAGTTTATGAGCTTTCAGGAAATTTATGAGGGCTACTCGAACCTTTGAAAAGTTGTACCTGAGTACTTGCAGAGAGAAGTCTCAGAAGCTTGAGTGAGCCTGAGAATATTTGGTGAATTTCCAGTGAAGTTGCACCAGTAGGGCGTACTGTTTTTTTATGTTGCCTAATATTTGACCCTGTTTGTTGAACTTTTATTAATCAAATCCAAAAGTAATAAGCAGTTTTGCCGAGCTTGGGTCTTTTTGCAGCGGGGCAACAAGAAATTTGTGAAGTCTAGTTCCGTTAATTGACAGTTGAGTTCGTTTAAAAAGTTCGAGGCAAAGCGACGTTTTCTCGCTCCCTGGGGCAAACGTAGTTTGTGCCCAAGTTAAAAAAGGTTGGCTCGACGCATTAATTAAAAATTTTCCCTAGAACAACAAAAAGTCGATGTCCCAACTTGTCAGCGCGCCAAGCTGAAGGTATTTAGATTTTCCTAGAGCATGTGACATGGCTTTGTTCTGCCACTCCTCTTCAATTTTGTGACATTATGGAAATAATTAACTTTGTTTAATCCGTTGATGCTGTATGGTGGTAATCCATCATCAGACTGGGTTGATTAATGCAGCTGACAGAGCGAATAAAGGCTCTTGGGGCGCACTAGCTGTAAACCGGGGCAAATCAAATTACAACGAGATGAAACTACCGATTTTGGTATCCACCTGCCGCGAATTCGATGATTATACGCACCAAGCGGGGAGCGTAACATTTTCGGTACAGTATATGCTCATTCGGATGTTGCAAGTTGCTTATTTTATCCTTGGGTCGATATTTCGTTTCTAATTTATTATCAGGATGGATAGACACGTCCAAGAAATAGATGGACGGGCTTTCAGATCAAAAAATAAGAATTAATGAGTTTCAAATTCAAAGGTTCTTTAATGCCAATTTACACTGTTTTAGATTACAAGTTTGGATGTGTAAACATCTTAGAGCGCGATATGGAGGATAAGACCTTGCTGACTCTGGTGTCACAGTCCCTGTGGGATGAAAAGTAGGGTACACATGAGACTTTTTCTACGCTTAAAGGCAGTAGAGTTTCCATAGGTATAGGTACCACCTAGCAGGATAATTATGGATCAACTTCGATGCTATATAATTTTATGATTTCTTTTCGTTTTTGTGATCAGACTTTCTGAACATTTCATAAAGAACTACGGAGCGGCGCCCCCTGCGCGTGCTTCGCGTACGCCAACCCTCGTTTCAGGTATTGGTTCAGTTATTGGTATTGGCATTGGCTTACAAAAATGTGGGTACATGTTTCTTATATTATTATTATTAAAGAATTATACAAAATTTGGATCTGTTTTCTTGCATACGAATCGAGCATACGGATGTTGCTTACAGATGTTGCATACGGATCTTGCATACAAATTGGTTCTATGTTTTTGATTAGGTCAGTCTATTCAGTATAATATTGTACTATTAGGTATATTATTACCTATACATTCATTTTTACTGGTTGTTATTAGAAATACATACAACTATTTTCCATTGTCAAAAAAATTAGAAGGGGGCCCTCTAGAAAGGTTATTTTATTTTTCATGGAAAGGGGGAACTCCCGATGTGCGGTTTATTATTTTGCAAGTTATTTACCTTCTCCTTTACGATATATATGACGTGGTCAGATGAAAAGGCAACACTGATGGTACGATATCGGGTAATATCTCATATGAAGCAATATGACAGATAGGGCAATATGTCACATGAGGTAGTGTGGTGCATAGGGTTATGCGGCACATGGGGCAATTTAGCACATAGGGTAATGTTGCACATAAGGTAATGTGTCACATCGCGCCTATGTTCTTGGTTAGGGTAGTATATTGGGAGTAATATGGAACACGGGGTGATGTGGCATGCGGGATAATACGGCATGCGGCATAATATGGATTTCGGGGTAATGTGGCACATAGGGTCTATAGTTTTGGTTGGTGTGGCATATTTATTACAATATGGTACTATCTTTTTCCAAAACATATATAAAATTAGAGTCTTATCCTCTGCTAGGATAGTATATTTAGCACAAAATCTTACTATCTTTTCTAAAAACATCGTCGATTCCTGAGTTCCTGAAAAAACGGCAGCGGCGAGATCTTTTTATAACATAGAGGGATAGTCTTAGGATATAAAGTAAAATTCCATTAAGAAAACAAAAATTTCTACGGCATAATAGCCTTGATTCATAATTATCCGCCGTGGTATATAATTATCTCGGTTGATAGTAGTCATTTTTCTCATTTTAACATGCATTTTTTACCTAGCTTTGGAGAATCTTTTGAGTAGCTTAAGACTTCCTACTGATGAAGACACATCAGAAGAATTTTAGAAAGCTTTAAGAATAAAAAATAGGTGATCAGTGTAATTTGAGAATTATCACTTTTGACTTTATCGATTTTTAATTCTTCAGGTTTTCTTGATTTTTTATTGTATTTCTATCAATAAAATTTTTGAGGTTCTCAACAAATTTTCTGGACATAGGTAGAAAAAGATAATTTTTAAATACACGAAAGTGACCATGAGAAGAGTGAACTGTTGTTCCAGTTTTGATCACTGAGGCATTTCAATTTTTTCTAATGCATTCTGTCAGTGAAACGATCTGAGGCATTCAAAAGAGTTTTCCAAGTAAGCTAATTTTTCTTTTAAAAACAAGAAATACTGTTTCAAAAACCTGCTACTATTTTGCGTTTGTTCCCTTTGCACTTGAACATTTTGTTGTAAGGTATTTTCATACGCCGAAAAGCCTCGAATAACGGAAAAAAATCTCTAGTCATTTTTACAAGGGTTTCTAAATTTTTGTTATTGCAAACAGTGGTCTGTCAACTGTGAAATCAACTCTTATGGATCAGTATGCAAGGATCTCTCAAAATTTGAAGACATTTCTGACCTACAAAAATATTGCAAAAAATTGAGATCAACGCGTCTATTTATAGACATACAGGGTTCGATTGAAAAGTAATGAGCCTTATTTTTTTTAAGCAGTTTTATTAAACCTTTTGGCTTATACAAC